>JAPSGF010000012.1:15710871-16050761 GCA_035772895.1 Perdix hodgsoniae | reverse complement strand
TGATTTAATTAAAAGCAGCAGTCAGACAGTTAACTACACCTAACTAAACAGCTTTACTGTGTTCTCTATGAGCAAGTCCTGCATGGCAAAACCAAAATCTGCAGAGTACAAAGTACTCTCTGACAAGAGCTGCTTTTACCTCTAGCTAATAATTCCCTCATCAAAATCCTGTTGAACCCAGGATGAAACAAGAACTTTGTTGATCATTCTGAAAAGATTCAGCACCTTAAAGAGGGATATCTTGGCCTCTTCAAGCGATATTACAATGCAGATCATTTGGAAGGGAGTATTTCCACAGAGACAAAAAGAAACTCACTTAAAAGTTCAAGGGACACTGGACACCAGCTACCTTAGATTCTCCTATTCTTTAGAAACTAGAGCACATATTAAATAATCTCTTGTGTATGTAAGTAATTGGGGCTTAATCCCAATTACTTCATTGACTACAAAGGCTTTCTCACACGTAACATGAATGATGACTCCAGTTTGTCCTGTTGTAAGATAAGGCTTTGGAAATATGCTCTACTTCAGAAAAGGGATACTCTCCCTAATCACATCGAAAGAACAAAAATAACTTGAAAGCATCACTGAATGTTTATCTATTATTAATGTACTGCAGGTAATAAACTATTGTGGAAAACTATTTCACTTTGCTTGCATTCTACCAATATATTTCAAGGGTTTACTGTTAGTGATATTTACTTGCTTTCTACATTCCAGTGGTTCTGTTCATTTAGCTGATTGCCATATCTCTTCTTTCTTCCTTCAGCACATGATAACAAATTATTAATTTGTCTAGAGATGACATCTACTCACAGCATAAAGCAGAAAGCTACACCAAAGAAAACAGTAATACAATAGCTTAAAAAGGCCTAATTGTCAGCTACCAGGTACTGTCATCATTGAAATAAATTAACTATATTTCTGTTCTGTTGATGAAATAATAGTCCATGCTATGAAAGCTGTAATCATAAAGCAAAACTGCACTCCAAAGGAAGTGTCACTTAACCATCCTGGGAAACTGAAAACAGAACCAATCACATACTACTCTTCACTCACAAAACAAAAACTGAATTCCCTGAGGTGAACTGTAACAAGACCATACGATTTCTGAATGTTAGCAAAGGTACAGGACATGTGGGGTTTTCACAGAGTTCAGGTGAAAATGAAAAGCTATGTAAAAATTTATTATTATAGAGATAATTAATGAGCTAACCCCTGCTAACAAAATCTGGAAATCTTCCCTTCTAACACAGATATGCACACATTCTTTCTTTTCCCACAAAGCATGCATACGGTATGAATACTGTAGAAAGTTTTGAAAAATCTAACTTGAAATTACAGTCACGAGTTCCAGAATTCCAGCAAGAAGACATAAAAGTAACAGCTTTTTTTTTCCATTTTTTTCTTTTTTTTTTCTTCCCATCTTGAAACTCAAATAAAGTAATGACAAAAGATTAATTTAAATCTTTAAATATATGTCTAACATGCCAACCATTTCATGGGCACAAAAACCATTAAAATAGACAGTAGGCACGCATCTCTAGTCTGGAATTCAGAGAAGTTACCCAGAATTACAATACAGCTAATTGCCAGTTCTGAATGAACAGGAGCACTTTCTCATTCTGAAAAAGCAGGAATGTATATCCATGCCTTCCACATTATTTCAAGACCATATTAATTTGAATTTAAGTATTAGGAGGTAGAGGGCAGCATTATGTTCTTGTGACTGTGAGCACATTGGAGGAAAATTCACAATGATTTAAAAGGAAATGCAATATATAGGAAGAAAGTAAAAATCAAAGATAGAAAATGGCAACCTTTAATTATTAAAGGGTTTCCTTTTTTTCCTTAAGCATAATATACATGGATCAATTTTTAGCTCAGTCCCTCAAGAATATTTTCTTTCTCTACCCAACATCACCCAAGAGCTTCATGTTTCCCTAGCAGAGATTATAATTTATTTTCGTGCAAAAGTTGGTCTAACAGACTATCTCCTCTTTAACTGAAGTTGTATATGATGGTGAAAAATCTTTCAATTTTCAGTTTAAATTAATTAATTTAAATTATTTTAATTAATTGAATCATCCTAATTAGGATGATTAGCCTATGGTACTGGGACTTCTTAAATTAATAATTCAAAAATATGTTCAAAGTTTCACAACATGAAATTTCAAGTCACAGACTTATAAATGGCCTATATTATTTTCTATTTGTATGTACAATTTAACATAACTAATCTGATTACTTTTGGCTAATACCAAAAGTTGTTAATTTTCCTTTTTAAGAAGTTAATGTAATTGACATTTTTGTTTATAAAGACAACAATAAATACTTCATTTGAAAGTAAGATTGATTTGTCATTTGAAAAAGAATTTGTATGCTCTAATAAACACTTCTACATTTAGTCAGATTAATAGCTCCCATAACTGCTTTAAGATCATTAACATTGATATTTTAAAGTCATAAAGAACAAGCATTTTGTGGGAGATTTCTGGAGGGCAAAGAGACAGGCAGCAACTAGGAGAAAACAAAGTTACCAAAATGAACAGGAAGCTACCAAAAGCACACCAAAAAAAAAAAAAAACCTAAGCCCAAAAGAAACTGAGCAAATTAAGATTCATAGGATAATACTGGCTATGGGTCCCTGGCAAGCCATATAGCTCTCAACTCCAATTTCCACTGTCACATTTACTACTTAGATAGCACAGTAAATGATTTTCTAATGCTGTCAGTAATATTGTGTTGAGCGAACATTTGCAGTTGGACAGTAAGTTCAGTCAGTCACAATTATCTATCACCAAAACTCAGGAAAATATTCTCTACGGCTGTTATTCCAAAAGCATTTCTAACCATTTCAGATGAGTGGATTTGCCGATCTTTTGACTGAATTTTTATGAAAGGCGTCTTTTCCTCCTATAAATTCTATATACATCACTTTATTTTTTTAATTATTATTTTGCTCTCAGACACCAGTGACAGCACATAGCAGTCTCTCCAGGAAGTTTATGAAGGCAGAGATGCTACTGCTGGATTTCTGTTTCAGAATAATGAGAAAGAATGATATCAAACAAAAGATTGGGAAAATGAAAAATGTCAGCAAAGCTTCGAAAAATACATTTGAGGATTTCTACTTGTGTGTTTGTGTGTGCATGTTTGTGTGTTTGGACTATTCTTAGGACATTGATCTTATGTACTATTTGTGGGAATTGGGGGTTTGATCTTCAAATCTCTGTATCTTCTATATTGTCCTTTAAAAATTCTACTAGTGAGAGTAGAAATTCATTCTCAAATTCATTTCTGAAAATTCTTGTTATTTCCATTGCTTGATTGCCCTCCTACAAGTAACTACCAACCATTTTTCCCACTAAGCATCACACATTTTCATACTTCCATGACTCCTTTATCAGACAACCTCTTCACATTACAATTTGGATACATATTTTTACTGTCTCTTAAAATAAAATGAAAACATATCAGACTATTTTTAGCTACCTATGCAAAAATGGGTTTTGTTCGTTTGTTTGTTTCTTATTTCTCATTTCAGACATGGAAAACAAGACATTTGAGTATGAAACACAACCAGGGGCAAACAGAAATCACGACTTTGTCTTCGTTGTCCTATCTTGAAAAAGAGACATTATTTCAAGTTATTATTCATATTGATGAAGACCTTATGGGAGGCTATGCCAGTTGTGTACAGTCTAAGAATACAGGAAGGTGTCCACCCTATTTTCTAGTATAAAATCCAACTTCTGAGTCACATATTCTCTGTATTATGCCAAGATAAATGGGCTAAATGGGATTTACAATAAAGTAAAAATACAATGTCAAACCTTGGAAGTTTTCATACTGTCTGTAATTAAAACCCATCCTTATTTATAAACACTGACCAGATATGAAGATTGTGGTCTAAATAAAGTTCTCAAAGATTCTGATAGGATGTCATCCTGCATATTTTTGTAGTCTAGTTTACCTTTTCAAAAATAAATGATTTTGTACTTCCTTGCTTAATCCTGCTGAAAACCCTTTCTTTGTCACATTAGGCAGGATTTATGAACATTTATAATATGACAAGACTACACATTCCTTCATTACTGCTTTTTAGCTATCAGGAAGGCCTGTCACAGCCTTGCCAGGTTTTCAGATACTGTAATTCATTTGGCATGTACAGTCCGTTTTATCAATTTATTAGGCACAATGTTTAGATTAAACAATTACTATATAATAAATACATATTTTTAGTATTTTGAAAATGGAATGGAAGTGTTTCACTCTTTCACTCTATCATTTCTATCAACATATTAATATTCTCTTTGGTATTTATTATTATATATATCTAATACATACAGTATCTGTAGAGGCAAATTGTAAGTTACCATTTCTCCCAAGGTGAACAGTTATCCAGTCAGATTCATATTGTAACAGTTTTATCCATGTATTTTTTTTTATATCTTCCATTATTTCACTTATTAATGTTTCCTAATCTTTAAAAAAGAAATAAAATCATCTCCCTGAAATCCTTCAATCATAAACATTTCTTATAATTATTCTGTATTTTCAGAGAAAGCAGAATGAAAATCCAAAAATGCACACAATGTTTGAAGTGATCACTTTCACTCTTCACATGAGACATACATATGACATCTCTTGCACTTACTGCATAACAATATTTCCATATGAATATATGAAATCTCTGCAAGGAGTATGTGTTATTCATAAGCACATAACTTATAACATTCTGCAGAGATACTGATAAGGTTTTCAAATTGAGGGTTTTCTAATCTCAGTCTCTCTTTCCTTTTCTTCTATTTTCTTGGATCTTACAGAATCATGTCTTTCTCTATGGATCTTTGTGTTTTTTTTCCAGATAGGCAACCCCAAGCCTGTATTTTCCAAAAGTAGGCAAGACCTGAGTTTGTGACTGTGTTGCTACTGGAGAAAGCCAGACTGAGTTGGCATCATCTGCATCAAGGTGGCCTGCTATTCACTGCTGGTAGCATATATATACTATGAAACACATTCAAAGTCTTGTTTTCTATTATAATTTTGCAAAATACTTCATTTTTAAAACAATTCAGGTTCTATGTGCTCTGTATTTATGTATAAGTAAACATAACATTAAGAACATGAATTTAATTCATTAAATTTATATTTAAATTGATAACACGTTCTAAAGAGAGTGAGAAACCAGTATAATTATAACACCCTTGGTCCTCCCCAAATAAAGCTGAATAAAAACCAGAAGAGATGAAAAGTTTCTGTATTTCCTTATCTTTAATCTACCTGCTGTTCTCTGCTAGAAAAGCATATTTAATCAAACATTACAAGACTATTAAGGCTTGTTAAATGGAGACACTAAATTCAGTAGCGACATTCTGAAACATCCTGCAGTGGACTGGTAAGATAGCTATTGAGTTTATTACTAGCATCAGAAAAATAAAATCTTTATTTTTCCTCTTCTATTTTTTCCTGGTATTATTAGAGAGTTGATACATTTTTAATAAACTTTATTTAAAGCAAACAAACAATCAAGCAAGCAACATTTCCTGTCTTGGTTTTTGCTTTGTGATATTTCCATTGAGCAATGTAGTTAAAACTTTCTGTGAGAAGTTCACTGACAGATTGAATGTGGTGGGGTCAAGAGTCATCCAAAACACACATTTTCTGATTTTTTTCATCAATAACTGAACATCTCTTCTTGTGCTGAAAGTATAACACCATATTATTAGATTGGCAAAGGAAAAATTATGTGCACAAAGTGTATATAATAGATGTTTGCAGTACATGTACTTTCAGCACGTCTATCTTGAAAAGTTCAATCTCAAGTGAAACATGAATTTCTTACAAGTAAAGCATTGAGATTACATTCATTATTAACCAATCTTTCTATAAACTTTTCAGTATTTATGTCACAGATGTTTCATTGTTGCCATGCTTGATTATTATCTTGAGTTGTCTTAAAAGTTACACAATTCAAATGTATTTTTTAAAAATTTAACACATCAGAAATAATTTCTTTTTTTTTTTCAATATGAAGTTATTTATATAGTGGCAAAGATCTGTTATGACTGCATGATCAAAATCCAGGAGACTAGGGATAATATAAACTCAACCCTACGGAGGAAAGGTAAACTTCATCCTCCGTGACTCCATGCAGAAGTCTTATCTCATTAAATCAGGCCAACCTAGCAAAGGAGAATAGACAAACAGGTGTTTTCTCAGGTGTTTTTAAAGAACTCATGATAAAATATCTACTCATGAACTACATTAGTTTTTCATCAATCCAGTGTGATGCCATGAATGTCAGTACCATGTCTGGGAAAGAACCCAGCCATTATGGCCATCATTCATTAAAGGGATTGTAAAAATCAAAGTGTGCTCAGAATTACTGTTAAAGAGTCCCATCGGGATTCTTTAACAGTATCAAGAAAAACAATAGTGTGGAGTAATTAGCACCAAGTTTTCTTTTAATATTGATAGTGAAGATAAAATCAATACTACCTCATATAGGCAGATATGCTGACATACAGCTTGTTACTTTATTAATAGAAATCCCAGTTTGAAGTTGAGATTTTTTTGAGGGCGCCTATTTTAAAAATTTTCACACAAATGGGAAAAAAATAAAATAAAAAGCCATAGGACAACATAACTTAGATTAATGAAAGGAATTTATATACATGCTCTTCTTGCAAAGACTGAATGCTTTTGTGACCAGAGAAAGCTGTGAAACTACATTGCCAAGCATTAAAAATTTCAGTCATTTTTTGTTACAAAGGAAGAATAAATAATGTATCTGTTTCAGGAAAGACACAGTAAAAATTCTACTAATTAATAGGGAGAGAATGTTGCTAATTCCAAACAGCACCAAAAAAAGCAGACTCTGCAAGTTGATATCATCTCAGATGCTTACTAAGCCCCTGCAGCCCCCACAGAGGGCTTCGCTGCCTGTGCTCTGCTCCTGCAAACCCAAACCATGGTTAAAACTCATCAAAACCTCTGCATACTTCTACCAGTGCTTTCTCCATGCTTTTGTGGAGGGAAGCATACACGTTTGAGACACTTTATTAATTTTAGCAGAGTTCTTGATGGGGAAGGGCAAGATAATTACAGGGTCCTACAATGAGTCTGCAGAAGTATGCATGCCTGTGACAGGCTGGCATTACTGATAAGTTTCCTGAATATCCAATCTCTGCATTATGCAGAGTGTTATAATTGTATTTGTATAGCTCCTGTATAGTCCTGGATAAGAGTTTTTACAAGATTACTTTCCCATTTGTATATATAAAAGTATTGTAGCAACTATACTGTTAAAAATAGCACACAAAGATTTAGCAAAGTTCTTTACCAAACATACACTTATTACAATTCAGTGTAATATAAGTTGTTTACAGAATTTGTTTTTATAAAGTGCTTAGGGAAGTAGGATACCAGATCTGTTAAAAAACAATGTGCTTAATTATCATTAAATGTCTTCAGTGTTTTAGATTTTTTTCAGACTGGATTTCAATCATCACTTCAATTAAATTCAGTGAAAAAATCCAGTGCAGTCAGCCATTTGTATTTACCCTTTTTTATGACTGTTTATACTGGGAAAATTAAGTCTCAAAAAGAAGCTTGAAAACGTGACTCTGATGTTTGTTCTGTAAGATATTATCTGTGGACAAAGCTTTACTTATCTCCAGGTCTCCTCTGTTCCTCTGATTGCAATCTCATTTCACTTGTCCTTGGGATCTCATGTCTGCTATGACCTCCAGAATGTTAAATATTCAGCAGAAAGTTTATGGACTTTCCCATAACCTTGATTAAAAACCTATAGGGAAGCTGAATGCTGAAAAAATCCTTTATTTGAAAAGTAACTTGAGTACACCGTGCTGATTTCTGTTTCACTAATAGTATTTATAATCAGCAGTCACTGGCAAGGAATCGAAGCCAGAGGAAAAAATGATGATTCTATCTTACCTGTTTAATAATTACTGTATTATCATGCTGATATAGCAGAGGCTCATTTAACTAAGCCAAATATGTGAAGCAAAATAGAGATGGAGTGGAAAATTCATAAAGAGATGCACAGAGAAAGAATATTTGCAGAACTACAAAATTTTATGCTTCTGTCCTCATGGGAGAAATATTATCAGTATTTTTAAGATGCGAGTTTCTGTGGTCTTGGATAACTCTGTATCCTAACACAAAGATGTTTTGCAGTACTGCTCCCTTCGGCAGTCCAGGTCTGTCTGTTGGCTTGCCTTATATCTCTTTCCACAGCTCAAGTCCTACAACGACTCTGAGTTCACCCATTGTTATTATGAGAGAAGCAGTACAAGAAAACAAGCAGATGTCCCTTTTATGTAGGGTCTTTTTAGTATTTTACCTATCACTGTTGGGCACTGAATATTTAAGCATTAAAGGAGACAGACAAACCCCTTCTCACTTTTAGTTTGTCACTGCATCTGTTTCTATTCCTGGTCTTTTTTTCCCTCTTTCAGTAAAGGACATAGATTTTTCCTTCTGTAATTGTCAGGAGATTAAAGACCCATGAGGTAATTTTGTACTTAACTATTACATCCTTTCTACTTTAGGCTTCAAAATAATTTGCTCTGAGCAATTCTATTTTTGATCAAGCCACACTCACTATCTGAAAGATACATCAACTTTTATTGGGTCTTTTCTGTTATATCAGTAATTTTCTTCATCAGTACTTTTGGAAATTATATAATACATGAGGAAAAGATAGCATGAAAGGCAAGTGATATCCAAAATTAAAAAATGTATTTAAGCATTAAGTAGACCTACTGCAGGGGATGCTATACTGTCCAACACAATTCTCAATCATACATAGATTTGTCACATGGTAGGAAATGGTTTCATGAAGTAGGAAGACATATAAAGCAAACAGTAGAACAAAAATTAAGACAACCTTTCCAAAACAAATTAGATAAAACATAACAATTAACGTCATTCACTCTTTTTACTCATAAAAGTGTTCTACTGCTATTAATCATTGCTTTATATTTAATTCTCCCTCAATTATATAATAACAGGAGTATGAGTGAGATAGATACAAATTCTAACTCTGTCCAAAGGCTAAAATGGAAATAAGACATATTATTTGCCTTAAGAAATCCTGACTCTTCATCGTATATAATTACTATAGATAGTAATGCTTGCAAGAAACTAAAAAAAAAATAGAACATAAATGTTGTTTTTCATTATTGCCATCTTATATTAAATTATCCTTGAACTGAAGTGACTTGATAAAGTTATTTTTTGTTATATACAACTGCAAAGATTTATGCAGTTTTTATCTAACTATAATCATACTAACAGCATCATTTTCTGAATGGATTACCCATGTGTTGCATTGATTGGGATCCTTGAATAAGATGCAAACCACTGAAGAGTTTTAAACAGCTATATTCTTTCTAAAGTACTCTTTAATTAATGTTGTCTAGAGTACTAATTATGAAAGCTCATAAAGCCTAAAGCCTGAAAACACTTATGCACCTACTTAACTTTGCTCACTCAGAGTAGACTAGACTCACTGAATTCTTGGAACAGTTGAGAGCATGTAACTTAACTACAGAATGCACACAGACTGTTGCAGATTAAAAGCCAAACAGCGAACACCATTTTGCAAACTTATATCAATGAAGGACTTTAAAGCACAAAGGCTCTTCCATTAGCATATTTGTCTTTCTCCAAAAATATGTGGAATTGCTCCCAGACAGTCTCTTTGATAAAATGTTAAATTAAGCAAAACTAAAATGCTGAATTAAGCAAAACTAACCCACAAGTAAGTGGGATATGAGATAAGTATCTAAATACGCACATGTCCAAATGCACATGTAATTTGTTCACTTCATGAAGGCAGATAAATCTGCACAAATGTGCACACAGACAAGCATATCTCCTATACAAAAAAAAAAAAAGGAGAACTTAGAATAGAAGCTGAATTATGTCTACTGTCAATGGAAAACCCCTAAATTAACAAAAAAAAAAGAAAACTAATATTTCTAGTTCATTCATTTTAACTGCAGAAACCACATTAATTTTGCTAAACAGATTTCCGTTTATGTCAATACGAAATGTGAACAGAGACAATTTTTAAAAGCACAGATTACCAGGACTCCTTTTTATAAGCACTCTCTCTTAAATTACTATACTTTATTTTAAAGAAAAGAAAAAGTCTAACTCAAGAGATGATATAGGGCACTAGATGCTTCAATTTTATTTCAGTGATATATTTCATCTTCCTCTCATTTTTATCATTTCTTTCTAATTTTTGGCCTGGTTGCATATGTGCTGGTTGGCCAAGCAGTTGGCAAAGATTAAACATATTTTCTTGTCCCTCTATTGGCAGGTTAAACAGCGACTTTGGAGGAAGTGGTTGGCCAAGTGGGCATACAGGTCCCTTTTGTAAGGTTGTTAGAAATATGTAGCTAAATTCCATCACCATGTCCAAGAACCATTCCTCTGCCCAGCAAAACCATACTGTGATCCCAAAGATCAAGACTGCCAATTGTGCTACTGTGTCAACTGGAGCATTTATAGCTTTGTCTGCTGTATTCCCCAGTTCTCTTTGTTAGGATCAAAAAAGTGTTGAGGAGCAAGAGGAACACTAGTCTTTATTCAGACCAATTTTTAAATGAGATACAATAATTGCATGATAGAGAGTATCCATTAAAGCTGAAATAAACATCAAGAGGCCACTCAAACTGCACTGTCTATTGTATGACTAAATAAGCAAGATTTGTTGAAGAAAAATAAGATTGGACTCAAAGATCAAGTAAGTATCATACACTATATGCAAAGAATACCAAACTAAGATCATACAAGTGTCAATTCTCATTTTACTCTTTTGTGTATGTTTGGTTTGGAAATCTTAACCAGCTCTACATGTAAATTATGGCCATAGTGACAACAATGCTGTAATTCAGGCTTCATATGGGAACTCTGTAAATCCTTCTGTTTTCGTTAAATGAACAACTACATAATGAAAGGCTAAACAAAACATTTACAATAAGTCAAAAAGTAACATTTTTCATTCAGATATATAAAAGCACACTAAAAGAGGGGCATCTGACTCAGCAGAGAATTTGTCTATGATTCACTGTGTTTATGGAACTATGCCATTAGCAAAATAACAGTATACTGTGTAAAGGAGTCATTGGTTCAGACTGGTACATTCCTTTCCCTGCCTTGCATTATTTATGCCAACTGCCTTAATGCAAGACTTCAAGTTCTCCAATGGAAATCTTTTGCAGCCGGTAATAAACTCATAGGTTTAAACTAGCATATGATAGTTGCATTAAGTTATATGTGGATTTGAACCGTTCCCATGATAATGAACACTTAGCCTCAACTTTGGCTTTAACGATGGAGCATTTTCACTGACAGGAGACCATATACTCTGTGTAACAGCAATAAAAAATCCCAGGAAACAGCAGAACAATATACACGTTACTACATATGCCATAGAATTTCTAGATCATCTGGTTTGTATACAGTTTTGGGGAAAGGCTCGGGGATAAAGCCACTCTGTCAACAGTAAGTGTTCGGTATCACAGTGATCAGCACATGATTTAAACCTACAGATGCAGATAAATTATCTCTGCTTTCACTGGGGAGACATCAAGAAGAAAGAAGTTGCTGCAAGATGAAAGAAGTAACTTTGAAATTTAACACCCAATTGTATGTGCAACATTTGGAATGGAGTATAAAATTATGAAAGAAGTTCATCCTACTGTCATATACTTCCTTATCCATATAATCCTCAGTTACAGTTCTGACTTGCAGTCATGCCTTAACTATAGTAAGTTTCTTGATGTATAGTGAGTAAAAATACTCACTAATTAGATTTTCCTAAAAAGTTAATCCTCTACTGTATAAACAAAACACTGAATTGTTCCTACTGACATTTCTACCTTCAGTGCGGTTGGGCAGAAGCTTATGACATTAGCAATAAGTAAGACTTTATCCACCAACACATTCTTCTGGAGAGGCCTTGTGGAGGGACAGAAAGCCTCGACAAAAGAAGTACAGACACTTTCTCTGCTGTTTGTCATCCCATTACATCTGAGCTGAGTCCAGGTTAATACAGTGATGATTCAGACAAACACTGTGGCATTATGAATCAGCTTTATAACACCTGATGCTGAAGATGGTAAGACCATCCTTCAATAACTAGACTGCAAGTAGACATTTCTGTTCAAATTGCAATCCGGCTTTGTATACACATTCCATAGTACTAACGCTCAGACAAGAAATAGAAAACTCTAAAGAACTTCCAGCACAATACAGGTATTAAAAATGCATTATCAGGTCCTTCAGTAAAGAGATGGACAATAAAAATTGAACCACAAAAATTTCTCTACGTGTCCACAAAGTCATGCAGAGTTAATGCTCCTTTTAGTTAAACATGTTTGTCCTCAAAATTCTAAGTAGCAGTGCACTTCTAGACAGGATTGAAAACACTTTTCATACAATGTGTGACTCGCTTGGTACAGTACTATCTGATAAGGCATATGAAAGGCATTATTGCTACTATGTAAGGATCATTGAGTCTTAGCTCATCTCACACAAAAATGATGCATGTTTGCAATCCATTTCTGTAGTTTCTTTACCAAGTGTAATAGTGGCTAGGGAACTGAGAGAATACAAATGAGACGCTATCATTTGATCTACAGCATTTCCTTAAAATTCCAAATCCTGCTACAGGAGCTCTCATGCATACTTAATACTGCCATTGTTAGATAATTACTCATTATAAATGAGAACAGTCTAAAGCCTGACATAGTGTTCAGTTTTCTGAGCACATATATGTTTCAATGTTAAAATGGAAATATAATATACTTCAAAACAATTTCAACGATCAAATGAGCTGGATTTAAATCTAGGAATGGTTTGTTTTTCTGATTACTAGGAAAACCTATCTTTGTAGCTCCTAGTGACTTGCAGAATCAAAACGTAAAAGGTTATTTGAAATTTACATTAATACATCTCCTCAGAGTTAAAGAATACAGACCCTTGAAGAAACTGGTCCATATGAGACTGCATGTTAACTAGATCTTCCTTTGATTTGATATCATGCCTGTAAGTAATGTGTGCTGCATTACCAGCAAGTGACACCTGCTGAATGCTTTGAAAACTACCGTGATAGTTTTACTCCATTTTCCAGAGGGAAACCGGAGGTATGCTCATCTTTCAGAAGCCCATGACAGGTACTTTGTAACATATTCAAAAGTCTGATGTAAAGCATACTAATATCCCTTGGAAATACAGTCTAGGATCAGTGTTTAGCTGCTGTAATTTAGTATGTTGTGGATGAGAAGCTCAACCCTCAAGTTTGTCAGTTAGTCACAACCCCAACCTCTCACATTTAAGAGTTACAAATTCTCAAGATACCAGTGAATTTAAGTCAGGCAATCTCCAAAATGAGTCACTGCTGAAAGTTTAAGTTATATATAAAGTATATATGCACTTCAAATTCATAACATGCCGTGGTTGCTACAGGAAAAGCCACAAAGATATTACGATCTTTTAGTCTAATAATAATCACCTAAAAGCATTTGCCTTACAAACACATGAAACTTCTTTCGTTTCAAATCAAATTTTTTTTTTCTGCTGTACCTCCTCCTGCAAATATAGCAAATTTTCAGATGTGGTTGTATGTTAGCAATGGTCTTATGTCTATTGCTTTAGCTACTAAAAAAAAAAGTAATCTGCACAAGTCCAAATAGTCTAATTTGTTTGAATTTTATTCATAGAACCTGTGATTTATGCAGATCTATCACTTTATTTATTAATTCCACTTCATAATGAAGTTTGGCCTTGGTTGTGCCTCTTACATTGGTGCCTTGAGTTACTGAACTTAGATCTTAACATTTGAAATTGCACAGTAATTGTAATGATTTATGGACTGATAGTTCTTGTTATTATTCACAGTTCTAGCATTTGAAGCCAGAACATCTGTCCTACAGGTCTTTGTCATATATAACTTCAACCCTGATCAACTATATTTACCCCAAAATTAGATTAGAAAAATACGTCCTTCAAAAGCCCAAATAGATTGCAAAAGGCAGAGCAACAATAACACACCAGTACTTGAGACCCACTTGGTGATAGATGATTACTTAGATGAGATATGCCCAAAAGATCCAGGATGGCAAACCAAGGCTTTGCTGAAAGGTAATTCTGTTAGATACGACTGAGAAAATCTATATTACAACCCTATCACTTGATGTTGAACACGTGAACAAGCTGAAGCAGACAAAAATAAAAAAGTATAGAAAAGTTGCACTAGCTCTGTTGAAATTTTCAGAGCTTTTCTTTTTTCTTCTCAGCCATTCATCTGTCTGCTCTATTTAACAAAGTCTGCAAATTGTCCAGTTCAGTCAGGGTTGCTCAACATTTTTCCAAACAAATCTGGTGCAATCAATGCAACATTACAATTATGTGTTATATATCCTGGACATCAAACTAGAATTATTTTCTCACCAAATAGACCAGAAGGTCTTTCAGTTCAAGATTCTCAAATAGTAATCTACAAATACATTTTACAACTGATACATTTTCTGACATGAACAGAAGGTAGATAAATTTGTAGCACAATGGGAATGAAAATACAAGTTTCATCAAGGACTCACAAGCAAGTTCTCATATTCTCACCAACTATGAATGATAAGTGGCATCCTACTTGTTAACTGAAGCTCTCTTCTGGAAAAAAGAACTTGTGGAAGCAAAACTACAAAGTTTGGTATTTACCTTACTGATTTTAGAATGAAGTCTGCTGAACACAATGCTGTGTTTTCTTACTGATAGCTTTACATACTTATACTCAGACTTTTTTTTATTTTCTCTCTTCAGAATTTTAAATTATTTCTTGTATAATATCAAGAGTCAGACAGACTATGAGCAGCCCAAAGGTAAGCTTTGAACAGAGATGACTCACTGTCCAACTGTACAGTGCTGTAGCATAAACACTCCTCACAGCAAGAGCTGTATTTATACACATACTCTTAAATGGGTGGCTTTGCATAGCATACACAACACACAAATGCTATAAAGTTGGTATGATGTGGTATGAAGTCATCATTTATATATTTACCCAAGAACAGTTATGGAAACATTTGTAGGTGTGTGAGCCCATCCCAAGCAAAAGGAGCAGCCTCTAGGAAATCAAGGACCGAGAAGAGAACATAGCCGTAAATACTGCCTCACCCAATGGGAGCTAAAAAGGAAACTATCTGGACTCTAAAGCAAGAAAGGAATTAAGAGAGTAAAGTTAGTCAGGAGTTTCAAAGTATTTTCAAGGTCAAAGTCAGAATGTGAACTCATGCTTAGTTTCAGAAGACAGTCGTGAACATAACCGAAGGTTGAAAATATGTCCAGTCTAACAGATATGAAAGTCACTGAAGAAGCTGGACATTCTCACTGCATGTTAATTGCACTGCATTTGAGAAAATCATTTAGTAAACTGTCACAAATACATATATAAAAGAGTACTTTTAAATTTCCAAGTCCTTTTCTATGTTATTATTCTTACCAGCATAGGTGTATTTGAGAAGCTAAAATTTTCCCAGATTTTTCCAATTGTATCAGCGATCTGCTAAGTTTTCTCAATAAAATGAAATCGTCACCCTCAGGATTCTTATTTAGAAGTCTTATTTAGAAATGTACACACTGACATCAGATTTTTCATTTTTTTTATGCTGTATTAACAGCTTTTTATTTTTTTAAACTTATTTTTCTTCCTTTGAAGTAGCCTATATTGAAGGAGAAATGCTGTCTTTAACCTTGAGATACCTGTTCCTGTTGGATTGTGTTCTAACCTTATTATTTAAAAGGAATTCTTTGTATTTAACATCTTACCTCAGTATGTTACATGGTTATGGATTAGAATGCATTTGCTAGGAGGAAAAGGATAGAGTGGCTGTGAATTAGAAATGCTGTCTGACTGGGTCACCATTTCCCTCCTAGCTTCTGGGCCAGAAAAGTCTCTTTGTGAATCCCCCTTTCCTTATTTCAAAGGACAAACATCTGTGTGCTTATTTTAAAATTATCCTGTAATATCCAGTTTCTCTCGTTCACTGTAAATACTACGATACAGTTACAGTATATGCTTAGAGTGCAATCAATTTTTAAAGCATAAATGAAACATAATACTGTACTATATATTCTGGAGCTTCATCCACGTTCCAGGTAAGAAACAACCTTTTTGTCTACCAGTGCAGGAAGCTGTCTGCTTCTGGTTTCTAAATTCATGGATCGGGCCACCTGTAATTCAGCTTGCCAATCATTTGACTAAAAAGCCAAAATCTTTTCTGACATACAGTCTATTCTAACCAAATAACCTAGAAAACTACTTAGGTAATGCCAGTTCCAGTTGAATAATACAGTGGATAATCTGTGTCTACATGTCAGTGGCAATCACATGCCCTGTCTGCAATGCTGCCTGAGTACAAAGCACCAGGCTGGGGCACGCAAACCCCTCAGGCTGCACGCCTGGTGCCCTCCTTCTGAAATGGGCAATGACTAAGACCACCTTGGGAAAAAAATTCAAAAATAACCAACAGCAAGAGCATCACAACAACATTGTTATTTGGGGTCAGCACTTCTTTAACAGTTCTCAGACAACATTAAGATGGTGGGGGTGCAGTTGGTAACATTAAAATACAGCACAACCGCAGCACGATGCTACAGAAAAAGATTATGGGAGAAATGGCATCTCTGTCAGAGAATTAAACACTTCTTTTTATCACAGTCATGAATAAAGACTGAACGAATCCACATTTCACAGACTTGTTAAGTCTTAAAGAGAATGCGCAGCTACCATTTCCTTTAAATTCATTCTGAAATTGTTACTGGATAAAGCATTCCATCAAATAGCTGTGCAGCACAGCTGTTTATCAGATTACTATTTTTACTTCTTGACTTTCGACTGTGACTATGTATAGGAGTTTCTTCAGCCAGTAAAGCACTTTTTAACAAGAAATATTAATGTAACATTATATATAGCATCCTCACTCCTTATTCAGCAAGGATAGCTGTTACACAAAACAGAAAACAGCTGCTTAACAGTGGGATAATTTCAACTCACCAGATTAGAAATAGAAAGTTAATAGCAGAGGTTAATGAAGACTGTACCAAGGAGGATTGAGTTCCTGCAAGTACATTTCAGAAGCAAAACAGACCCTAAAATTCAGCATTTATAAAAACACAAAAAGATTAGTTAAAAGTTTCTAATAAGAAATCTCTACTGACTACACTGTTATCTTACGCTCTGTAATTCCTATGAGTATAATGATTCACTCCTAACACAGGAGCTAGAATCAGGTCAGGGCATTTACTTGTTTTCCCTGCTCCCAGATATCTTGCCTTTCTTGGGATTTCTGCCAGTATTGTCAACCAGAGTAGTCGATTTTATGTTGGTGCACTGAATTATCATGATGTGGACAGCTGTCTCCTTGACAATTTTACGTAACGTGAATCTCTTTCCTCTCTTTGCTTTCAACTGCATTGGCTCTCTGAGAAGAGCTCTGATTGCAATATGCCTGTCACAGCATGCTCTCTATGAGAAACAAACACTACTCTGAAATGCTCCTTAAAGGCCTCACTGTATTTGCCTCATCTTAGCTCAAAGATAGAAAATCTCCTGCTGCTTGCAGAGAGATTTTGTGAGTTGGCTTTTTTGTTACAAAGGCAGGCACTTTCACATAAACAAAGTGTATTCATTAAGTTTATTGGGCAGTTAAGTGTTAATGTTAGAGCTCTCCTAACTATTATAATAGCCAAAACCAGTAGAAAAGTAAGTCATAGTAATGTCAGAGCTCTTTCCTTAGTCCTTTCTTTTATTGTGCCAGTTACAGGATGACAGAATATCATTTCTGAAACTGTGACACAAATCTGGCAACCCACTCCATTCTGACACAAATTAAGGGCCAGAAATCACACAATGATTCTGACACAAATTCCCTCCACAGAAATGCCCTCACTCTATCAAACAATCAGAAGGGTATAGGAAAATAAAAAAAAAAGGGAAAACAAAAAAAGAGAAAAGAATTGTCCTTTTCCAGCTCCAGAACACTTCACAGCATTACACTTCTGAAATCAGTCTGTAGATTAGAGTGGAGACGTATGAAAGCATAACACTGAATTGAAGAGAAAGTACCTTAGCATTTTCCCAAAATCTAACTATCTTGCAATTATGAATCCTCAAATGGAAAACTGGATATTTTGATATGCAATCTGATATCCAACTGTTCCTTTCCTTTAGAACATACAAATCATAATTTAATCAACTAAACTAATTATCATACAACTCAGATTCCACATAGAGACATATCTAAATGCCTTTCCATTCACAGGACTCAGCAAAGTACTGTAAAAGATGAGCTTTATTTGCAGATCTCTGGCACAGATCTTTTTCACACTGATGTGAATACATTCCAGTATGGGGGTAGGTCAGAGTGCTGACATTGTGACAGTCAGTAGGGCCTGTGGAAAGGGCTGCTTACAATCTTCCCAAAAAAGAGAATTAACAAGCTAATTTTAAAGACAGATGTATAGGAGCTCCACCCCCAACAGAATATGTAATCAGTGATATTTGATTCCCAGTGAAAAAATTAGCATGTGAATAAGAGGAGCTTTGATATCAATTGTATTATGATAAAAACAGTTTTCGCTCTCATAGTTTTCAAAGTGCTTTCTCTCACCAACCCAATCTCCCTTTATTGCCACTGCTTTTCTTCATGTGTAACACTACTGAAGAGTGGCAGAGATTGTCTTTCATTTTCTAAGCTGTTCTTCAGTGTGTGATTGGTATGAGACTCAAGTACAGTCTTTTTCTTCGTAAGAGAAATGTTTGCTTTCTGTTAAAGTATTAGGTGAATGAGGGATAGACTTTATAACATTCCATCCCAAAGAGGACACATCTTCTGGGACATTTTTGGACCATCAATCAACATAACCAGACAAAAGAACAGCTATTGAAACAGTGCCATTGTTCTTCCTGATCTGTCAAGGAAGCAGAGTTTTTCTGGATGAAACGAGTCCAAGTATAGCAGACAGTGCAGAATTAGATCCAAATCCTTAAATGTGGAAGGACTATTTCAATTGGATCACTTGTTTCCAATGACCACATAGAGGGGATTTTAATTTGAAGACCTAAGGCTTTAAGCAGAGCTTTAAAACATTTCTGAAGAAGCATTGCAGCACTTGATTTAGGCTGCAACGATTATGATCACAGACACAAATAACACAAATAACAGAATTTTTAAATAAAATCAGCAAATCAGTGTTAATAATATGCACAGATTCAGGTGAACAGCCACTTTACATGGTAAGGTCACACTAGCTTCCTAATGCAAGAATCTGAGAGAAACAGCTGATCTGGCAGACAGGTGACTGCATATCAAACCAGCATGATGCTGGCCCACCATGGCACTGCACAGCACTGTTAGTGCACGCTCACATCTCCACGTTCAGAGAACACTCCTGCCTGCTCACAACATGACAAGTTACCCAACCCACACCACAGTGTGATTAGGCTTATGAGATCTAGTAAAAAACAAGCTAACTACCTAATTTCACAGGTGAAATGATAAGAAAAAATCTGATATGCACTTAGAAGCATCGCTAGTACAGCCTATGTTGTTTGTATAGATCAGCACCACTTATATTATGAAAGTATTAGAGATCATTTTTACTGCAATTGTATCAGGAGCATAAAATCAGTGTAACAGCTGCGTTGTGCTCGGAGCCACACAAATACATAGCAAAAACGTTGCCTGTAGTACAGGGAATTTACATGGATATGTACAAATAACCGAGACTGCATGCAAGCAGGGTGAAAATTATGAAAAGAGCACGTGAGAGATCAGCTTCTGGCTGAAATTATGTTGAAATCAAGAATACACACAGTTAGCTCCATAAACAACTATGAACAACTGGAACGCCACTTTGTTTCATACGTATAGAATAACATTTTATTCTGAATAAGACAATCCATAAAAAAATTTTGCAATATCGCTCAAAAATTGTCATCATAAATATTTGGTTTATGTCTCTCTAGCTTAACTCGGACACATTTATTTCATCTTTCAGAGTGTGTATATAAGAATAGTGGCCAATAGACTTCAAGAAAAATTGGCATTATCGCGCCAGGATCAACAGTATATTGACTGCCAACAGCCCTGTGCTCCTTTGATGCAGGGCTTGCACAAGTACTTCTCTTGACCTTAATATTGAAAGGTTAAGGTCTAGTAAATAACCAGAAAATAAAAGCATCACAATGCAGATTAGATAACCTCAAAAAATACAGAAACAGCAGTTTGTTAAAAACATACTGCTTCTCCAGCAGGCAAAAAGATCTTTAAAGAGTAAAGGCAAAAATATCTCACTCATTCAGTAATATGAGAGTATAACTGAGCTTTTTGGAACAAAAATTCTAACTGTTGTTAATTTGCAACCAAAATTCCACTTAAAGAAAATATATCAATGGATGTTCATCCAGGACCACATCTCTACACAGTGACAACAATCACCAGATTGACTGAATTGATAAGATTTGTCTCAGCAAATACTGCAACTTCAACAGTACAGTCAATTGCAAATCTTTCTTCCTCTTAATTTCTAAAGCACATTGGTAGTTGTAATCAAGTAATAAAATAACATACTTCAAATGCAATTATAAACATGCATTTTTTTTAAGTTTAAGTAATTTAAAGTGTAAAAAATAGAAAAAGGATTTTTTTTTTTATTTTTCTATTTTTGAAACAAGAACTAAACACTAACAAATGTCTTAACACTTCATATAGCCAAATGCTCCTCTTGGTGCTACTGATCACTTTAAACTGAAAAAACAGGAAATCAGATTGCGTCACTGTAGTCTCAAAAAAAAAAAAAAAAAGCAGCAGTGAAAGTATCAGACAAAATAAGACTGACAGAAAGACATGAAATGAATTGCCTCATGTAAGAAATGAGAAACACAGATATCATATTAAGCTTATTTTACTGTATGGGTGGCCCAGGAAAAATTGGAAGTAAAGACAAGCTTATCAAGAGAAGACCACCTCTTCCCTCCGATGGAGCACTCACTCAAGCTGGGTGACATGGCAGTCCCTGTGACTGCTGTTGTCACTTGGCACTTGCGCCAGGTCTTCACACTTGTCATTTTCAAACACAGTGGACAAGATAAGGGATTGCTTTGCTCACAGAGGTCTGCTTCTCTGTGATAAACTTCTATCTCATTCATAACTAGATTTAAGATAGGTAGGATACACTCATCTTCAAAGCTGTCACCAGAAGGGAACTCTATCAATGGCTTCAGCTTTCATACATTACAGATAAACTTTCCATTTTAATCAGTGCCCTTTGTGACTTTTCAAGCTATCATAACCATCAAACGCCTAATATACTCCCAGATACAGGGTGCTCCAAATTAGATTGCAGTTACCCAGTCAAGCTTCAGGGCCTCTATTTGCTGCAAATGTGACAGCTAATCAGATATAAGTGGAGTCTGAAAAAGTAGAGGGAAGAAATTTCCCTACACACACTTCTGTCCTGCCAGGCTGCTTGCCACAGCAATGTACTTTAAAACTTTTATAAACCTCAAACAACAACAAAAAATAGGCTTATCCATTACCACATCAGCTTGAGTGATAACAAATATACATCATAGAATGTCCGCCACTACATCCCTATTTACAGATGCCAGAGTTCATTTATTATTAAAATAATAAAAAAAAACACCACCACCACAAAACCAAATGTTTTAAAGTCTTCTTTATTATTTCACAAGAAATGACTGATTTCTAAACTGTAAGGTGGAGCTATTCTTTCTAATCCTTTTATGCTGACTTCTATCATAATTGCTATTAGATGCTATTCACAAACACAACATTATAGCCTGGACTACTTCTTCCCAGTGTGTAGTCTAAAAGATCAACGGAGTGCTGGTAAGGCTGTAAAGAGAACAGCTGCAAAACAGAAATTTTCCCTGTTGATTTTGCTTGAAAGAAAACACATCCAGGAAAATGTGCATTTTTTCTTCCTTATCTTCCTAAAGTAGAAAATGTATATTAAGGTTTTATTAATAGTCATATATCAAGAAAACATCCTTAACTAGTTTTAAAGAAAATTTATAGAGTGCTCCTTATTTACTGGAATGAAAAGATTTTTTTTTTTAAATCACTATCTGTATTTATAGTGCTGTTGTCCTCTGTGTATTAAAGCTGCAGAATATTTTGCATTTGTAATTTTTATTTCATTCACTTTGTCCATTTTCTCCCCTTTGTGTTAGCTGCTTTAATGATACTTAAGTCAGACACTCAGGGATCAAATTACTAAATTTTGATTACCAAATAGAATTATTTCTGAAAATGCAATCTCTATTTACAAGTAAAAAATCCACTTGCAAAAGTCACTCACCTGCATTGCTGTAAATTCACTTCTACAATGTGACCTTTTCCCCCCTCTCCAATCTCCAGTTATCTGCAAATCAAGAATCTTGTAATGGTTTGTTCTACAGAAGTTTTTAGAATCACAGAATCACTAAGATTGGAAAAGACCTCCAAGATCATCCACCTATCACCAATATTTCCCCACTAAACCATGTCCCTTAGTACATCCAAACATCTCCTGAACGACTCCAGGGACAGTGATTCAACCACCTCTCTGGACAACCACCTCTCTAGACAGCCCATTCCAGTGCCTGACTGCTTTTTTAGAGAATAAACTTTCCCTAACGTTCAATCTCCCCTGGAGCAACTTGAAGTCACTCCCTTTAGTCTTATCATGAGTTACATAGAAGGAATTGACCCCCACCTTGTCACACTTCCTTTCAGGCAGCTGCAGAAATTGATAAGTTCTTCACTGAGTCTCCTCTTCTCCAGGCTAAATAACCCCAGCTACTTAGTTATTCCCTCAGCTGTTCCTCCACAAGTCCTGGAGACTTGTGTTACAGATATCTCACCAGCAACACTGTCCTTCACTGGACATGTTCCAGGGCCATAATGTCTTTCTTGTAGAGGGGACCAAAACTGCACAGAGTACTCATGGGGCAGCCTCACCAGTGCCAAGTGAAGGGGATGATCACTTCCTTGCTCCTGCTGGCAACACTGTTTCTTATACATGTCAGGATGCCACTTTCTTGGCCACCTGGGCACAATGCTGGCTCATGTTCAATTGACCAAAACTCCAGATCCATTTCCTCCACACATTCTTCCAGTCACTCTGCCCAAAGCCTATAGTGTTGCATGGGGTTGTTGTGGCCAGTGCAGAACCTGGTGCTTGGTCTTGTTGAACTTCATCCCATTTGCCTCAGCACAATGATCCAGATCCCTCTATAGAGCCTTCCTACCCCCAGACATATTGACACTCCCTCCCAGCTTGGTGTCATCTGCAAAGTTACTAAAGGTGCACTCAGTATCTTCATTGAGGTCATCAGTAAATCTACTGAATGAGACAGGCCCTGTACCAAACCCTGGCGAACACCACTAGTGATCAGGTCTTGGCTTATTTCATTATATGTGATTATGATTAGATAGAGATTTTATTTTATGAACAAATTGCTAAAACATCTGGAAAATCTACACAGTTGTCAGTCTCAACAGACATTGAGTACCTTCAAAGATATGCCAAAATATGAAGGTGCACTTCACTTTAAAACATAAATGCTGAGTACATCCTGATTTTGATCTCTGCTCATTTCCAACCTTTTAAATCAAATGCCCACCTGATGACTACCCTGTTGGCTGACATGCATGTGATTCATGGTGGTGCTCTCGGGAGGTCATCAGAAAGGTAGGCATTTCACAAAAGTGGTGCAGAGCAGTAGTCAACCACTACATACTCCCATCTACATACAAGCTAATTTGATTAAAGGTAGAAGATCAATCAAACTCTGTTGCCTCAGAATGATTAATTACCTCAGCACTTTCAGAATTAATTATTAGTACACAGCCACGGGGATAGGAAAACCCAATATAGCAGAAGTAGAGGCACCCAGCGGGCAGATTTACTACACTGGGATCTATTTTAGCCCAGAATTTATTATCCTTAACTAATGACAGTGTCTTACTATTGTTCTCAAATTACAGTTAAGTGCTATAGTGAGTTTACAATTTAGCAATGATGGAATTAATGTACTCTTAGATTTCATCCTTACTGTGAAATGAAAAGCACATGAAAGCAATAAAAAAAAACAATAACATAAAAGTTACATCAGTTTTTGAACAGGGAACAAAATGCTTAAAATGCTGAAATTTTATTTTTTTCTTGTGCCTCAGTACAAGGTCCCAAGTCCAGCTGCCAGAGTAAAGTTACTGATGATACTTAAATTTCAGCAACTTCAGTGTTTCTGATTATCAGAAAAGTCGGTATGGCCAAAAATGCTGCTATTTTCACCAGGGATAGAAAGCTTCCTATCACCAGCTGTCTGCCAGCAGCAGCACTGGCCCTGTCTTCATATCAACATCAAGGAGATTTACTGGATCATGCACATCATTATGAAGGCTAACTTCCCACAGGGCCACCAGCTTGGCTTAAACAGTCTGTGTGGTCACCAACAGTATGCTGTGGTTTGCCGCCAGGAACTGGAAGCAGAGGGTAGAGCTGCACTGAAATGGCCAACATTTGCTGACAACTTTTGTACTATGAACAAAGAAAAGAGGACCTCCTGGATAACATGATACATTTGCTGCTGTTACGCAGGGCATTCTGTTCACTCCTCTCATAAATTTATCAAGCTCCTGTTTGAATCCACTTAGTGTTCTCTTTCTCTGTTTCTCTACTCACTGTTCTCAAGTATGAAATCTCAAAATGTCTGGCCTATCCTGGCTTACTGACAGCACCAATTAATTTGTCCATAGAGCAAACAGGTACTTTATTCTGCCACCACAATCTCTCATCTTCCATTCTCTATTATTTGAGAACAATCCTGGTTCTCAGTCAAATTTTACTCTGCAGTTTAAACAAACCAATATTAATTTTTTCTGTGTCTAGATGTTCCATTCCCTTGTTATTAGTAAATCATTCTTTATACCTGTTTCTCAAATGAGTTCTCTTTTATTCAACTTGGAAAGTCATTCTGTTTATTATATTCCAGTTGTGGTATCATCACTGCTTTGGTTGGTTTTATTTTCTTTTTTACTTTTGCTTTCTTTTTATTGTATTAAGAATAAACCGGGATTTTTTTCACATTGCATTTGGTACTGGTGATTTATTGTTCATCTTTGTCATACTCTGTTATTTTTTTCTTTGTCATTTTCTGCTGGAGATTTATGTACTAGTTACATACACCAGTTACTACGAGAAAGACTTTCAACTATTAGTTTTCATCCTACTGCTATTACTCCAAATTCTTAGCAAAATCCAGGTCTTATGCCATATACGCGTCCTTCTCCAAATTTTTAGTGATGCCTGGCTTTGAAGTGGCAGAATATTTCATTGACATGTTCCTACCTTTAATGACAATTTCATTAACAAAGATAATGAAGAATACTTTTTAAATGTTGCATTAATATGTTGTTCCCTTAATTACTAATGCTCTACTTTAATGTCAAAATAATAGTTATTAGGTCTTAAATCTATATAGATTAAATCTACATTTGTTCCACAGTATAGAAAGTGTAAGTGAAATTGGATAATAGAGCTAATCTAGTACCATACTGGGAGATTTATGATACCATTTACTCTCTTCTGTTTATGCATATCTTGATTTCTTTCTTGCAAACATGTCCCAGTGGAGAAGCCATATCATAATGTCACCACTTCCTTAGGAGCACAGATTTTTCTTGAAGCATTGTCTCTCAGAATTTCAGAAAAATCAGTACAACACTATCAGTTTTGATACCCTGGGAGAAATATTATCTCCTCTCCACCACATGAAGGCACTGAATCTGCTTAGAACTTTTAGTTCCATTATCATAATTCTTCATCAGCCACTCACCTACATCATCATAACCTCTACAAAAATTAAAGCAAGGTAAAAGGGTTCTTTGCGTTTTGGAGGAAAAAACCTTTGTCGTCTTTAGTAATCAAGATACATTTTTGCTGCGGACCTCATTTGTATGTGGCTAAATAACAACCATAGATGACCACTACTAGGAATTAAGACTGATTCTCTTGAACTTTGTTGATCATTTAAAGCCAGGATAAGCTTTGTCCCAGCTTTTCATTCATTCCTGTTTGCTGGCGACATGCAGCAAATGTGACTAAAGAACTGATTTGCTTAAAAAATAATTTTCTCCACAAGATCAAGTTGAACTCAGTCTAATTCTTCTATCCAGTTTGCTGAACAGTTATGCACATGCTTTGGCTACCACAAGAGAAGGTGCATCAGTTTGCCTTTTGACCGTTCTCTCCTTAGCTCTACATCAGGTCAGAATTGTTTTCATTTTTTCCACTACTCACTAAATTTGCTGCATGTGCATTGATGAATGAAACAAACCTCAGTCTGAACACTTTCACAGACTGGGACACAAAATATTGCTGTTTCTCTTACCTTGTAAAAGTATGTCAATTTTCAGTAGAGTACCAAATATAAATATGTCACAGGTGTTCCTTTTATCTCTTGGTTAAATGTATGAAAGCAGATAAGAGATATCCATTTATACATCCATGTTTTTCTGCCACTAGTTGCTGCCATTAATATAAGCAAGAAACACACACACGAAAGACTGAAAACTACACTTTACATACAGTAAGCATCATGTTACATAGTGTCAATGAAATTGATACAAAAAGATACAAGTTAGAAAGGCAAAAAAATCTTTATGAAAAAGAAATGCTAATTAAACTGTAATTTCAAGTTTGAAATTAAGCTATCAGACAATTAGACAGGTGATTAAACTTTCTTCAGTTTTCACACTTGAAGAGAAACCAGGTGCCTGTACAGTGATGTGTCAATGAGATTCAGATGGATTGGTTTTAGGCCAACGATTTAGAAGAGTTGTGAATCCTATTTCTCCTGAAATTGCAACACACTGGCATGTCCAAAACCCAACTCTCTTCTTATATAGCCATACAGGATCCACGTCCTTCCACTAACAATTCCCACACACCCCACTCTCTGCATGAGATGACCCAAATGCTGATTTTATGTATGTTCTACATAGCAGAAATAAGGATTACAAAGAATAAAAGGAAGAGGGAGCTGGAAAGGAAGTTCAGATCATGTGCATGCATAGAAAAGACAGCAAACAATGCATACTTGAAACTTGCTTTCTTCTGGGATATATATGTAGCCTCTTAAAGTTTCATTTTGTGAAAAATACAGCTTGACTAACTAGAACATTCTTATGGATATATTACGTCCTCAAATATGTGAACACAAACAGAAGAAAATAAACTTCAAAACTTCTGCTTGTTCTTGTCAGCTGTCTCTCAACTCAGAAAAACATATTCTGGCATTACTTTAGGAATCATATAATTGTACAAAGTTTTTAAAGTCTTAACATTAGGATCTGCAATTAATAGTTACTGAACTAGAAGTAAAACAGATAACCTCATTCATGCAGACAAATCCCTCAGATTCCAGTCTTAAGTAGCACATGGCAAGGACAGCAGCATGATTTCCAAAAGGATGACTCTGTCAGAGGCAACTCTGAGTCAGAGGTAATGCTTACTGCTGGATGTTGTGCTTGACACTGCTGAGATAAACTTCAGAGCTATTTCAACCTCATTGGACTTACTAATTCATCCTTCAAAGTATAATAAAGAAATGTAATACACCTTTTGGGTCAAGTTTTGCCCAGAACAGATGTATTTCCAAATCACTTATTAGGTCTCTAACAAGGCCTTAGAGATTTCCATACTTACAGGTGTCTTTTTGTCAACAGCACAGTTCAATTTTATCTAGATAAAGAGCCCCTGGATAATTAGCAGTTACCCGAAGTGCACTAGAGTTTCTATTAGGTCAAGTCGGAGAAACAACACTAGTCTCTGACTAGTCTCTCGTAAACCTTGATTTTTCCTGTTTTTCATGTTCACAAAAGGCCAGTGATAACTGCTGAATTAAGTCATATGGAAGAGTTCTTTGAGATATTTACCACATAGCACAGTTGCTCTCAAAAGAGAAACTGAGAAAGCCTTATTTCTAAAGACTGCAGTGCCATCCAGAAGTTCTTCCTGTAAAAGCAAACTAGTGTCAGATATGAAAACATACAAGAGAGCATAAACTCTCTCACAACAGCGTTTTTAACTGCAAAGGGAACGGCGTTAACATCTTCAGAAAGTGCCTATGCGTACAGCACCTCAGATTTACAGAAATACCAGGCAATCTATAAACTCTTTACAGCTCAAAACCATTTCTTTTCAAGTGGGCAAACTTACCATGCGTTGTTAGAAATACAGGTCTTTCCGGCTATGTTCAAATCAACATTCAGTTTCATTCACTGCCTTAAAAGGAAGCCCTCTTCTGCTATTCAAGTGATTTAATGACCAACATGACCAGAGTTTGTCACTTACTGGACTCGGGGTCCGAGTTCCCATCTCCTTCTGTCCGGCTGTTGGGTGATGCTTGCTCGTAGTACTCCTCCTGTGGGAAGCCAAGGGGCAGTGGGTGCGATGTGCTGGCACCAGTGCTGGGCTCGTGGTCTCCAAGTCCACTGTCGCTGCAGCTTTCCTGGGAGCCATCTGGTAGGTGAAACGTGACACGGCGCTGAGGCTACAAGGAAGGAAAAAAAATTATATGGTTTCCACTACAGTATCAGTAATTGCTTAATGCAACCAATTTAGGAAATGTATTATTTCATTTATCTGCTGAAGACTTATTATCTACAGTTCTGCACAATTTCAGGCTTTTGTGAACATGCAGCCTGCTTTCAAACCCGCTTCACCTGACAGCACTGCTTTTTTCTACTTTTTAGAAAAGTAAGCCCTGATGCAAAATGAAAGACAACACAAACTAAGGAGATTCCATCAGACTTCACAAGTCTTTGGATGCCTTTCATATACTGACTTGGAGATTTCAATCAGTTTTTGAGGCTCAGTTTATTTCAGCGCTCAGTTTTCTAATTTTCAGAAAACATTTCTTTCCCATTAAAAGCTGCTTCACACTTTTGGGCCTAAAGAAATGTGACACACTTCTAATGTTGTTGTATTCTTCCAAGTCAGAGAAAGAACAAACAATAACATGACTTATGTATTGAAAACAGTTTTAATAGATTTTGCACATCTATTAAATTAATGAATTGAAAGCAGATTCCACTACTCTTCTTCAGACATTTCATTACAACCCGTTTGATTTCCATTATACCACAGATCTGTGTCTCAACAGTAAAAGACTGGAAGCTGGGAAACAGAGGAAGGAGCACAGCTAATGGCTTGAAGGAAGGGCCAGGAGAGTAAAAGACTTAACACATCACGCACAGGACAACATTTTCATTCTTACTGAAATGTAAATTTATCACTGTATTGAAAGAAAATGTAGAAGCAAAAAATAAGCAGATCTGCTAGGAGTATCTTGAAAACGTGCAATATTAACATTAAAAAAGAAAACCACAAAAATAACTAAACGGTAATCTGAAATGCTCTTAATAAGAACTTTATTTCAAAGGCAAATAATCAAAATTCCGTCTGAAAGGGAATGCAAAACTGTCCAATTCCAGAATTGCTGAAGATAGTATTTTTCATACTATGGTAAAAAAATATACACTACCCTGAGATATTTGGTCACTTGTAGGTCACAGTATTGAACGCAATGAAGTATACAAAATTTCTACTACAAAGTGGAGTTCCTCTTTTTCTTCAAAATGTCTTGCACTGTGGCAATAATACGTATGCCACAAGACAGCTGCTGCACAGCCCAGCCAAGAACAACTTCACTTATGTAATTCCTTACAGATGCAAGTCAAAACTGTTCTTAGAAGTTACCAATAAGAAATTCATTGCTTTCCCAGAAAACTGGTTTGAGTGCTTCACCATTACTAATGGATAGGTTTTTCTTCTAATGTCAAACCTGACTCTTTCTTGTTATGAAATAAATCACTGCTTCCGTCTCATTCATCATGCTCTGCTTATCCCCACTCATCTTTCTGCTATTTGGCACTTTAGCCTATTTCAGAACAAACAGATCTTATTATTTCAGTCTGTCTTGTGTTTTCTGATATTTCTTACTGCTCTCCTTTACACACATGCTCGCACATGACTCCTTAGGTACAGCTTAAAACTTGTTAAAGAGATTCAGCGGATGTCTTCAAAGCACAGAGAAGAGATGAAGGATTATTTCACATCTCCGCCAGGTTCCACTGCCTTTGTCATTTTCCTTGCCAACAGATAACTCTGTCCTAAGCTAGGGTTAGGGCCCAGCTCCATCTCTAATGGTCTTTCACCAATTGCCTCCTTTTTGGTGTGTACCACTGATCAATGCAGTGTAGATCAGCACTTTGCATTCATTCTTTCTGGCATTCTGTTTCTCCGGATGATTTTTCTGTCAATCAAGTACACTGTATGTTCCAGTCCTGCTTTTTGAAGCAGTTCTGTACATTTACCAAATTTCTAGTGCTAGATTTTCCCTCATTTGGCAGCTGAAGGAAATTGGAACAGATCAAGCCAAGAAATCTGGAAACCTGAGCACACAACAGTTCTTAATTGCACAGGATGGAAAGAGGTGCGAAGATCACACCGAGAACCATAGAAGTCTCAGAATCTACTCAAAATAGATTGGTGTCATTAGAATATTATTATTTAACTCTTTGGAAATAACTAATATATAATTTATGAAAGTTTATAACTCATAAAGTTTATAAGAAGAAAGTAACATGCTGTTCTACTTCTTAACTGACAACTGCATCTCAGAGCTCTATTCACACCAGCAATCTCTACCTCCTAAAAAACTAAAGTTTTGTGAAGTTGATACAGGAAAAATATCCCTGTAATCATCTAAATTTACCCCTGCACACAAAACTGCACCTGCCTTTACATACATGCAAGTCATTGCATGTGGGAACTAATCATATAGTTGTTTTTCCCTTAAATGAATTTGCTGTTCACAATACCTATGAGAAATCCAGATGTCTCTAAAATTACCACAAAAACTACAGAACTGCAAATATTTAGTTGTATAATTTGAGATGTTAGTTGTAAGAAAGATGAAAAGCAGATGATTTAAAACTGACCAGAATGAGCTAAAAGCTCACCACTTACGATTTGACAGTGTCCCTGCTTCTGTCTCACCTGACAACACCAAGACAGGGCAGAGTACTTCTGGAAAAATCTATCAAGATGAAAAGAACATTTGTTTCTCTACTTAGAAGTGTTGCCATACTCTTAATTCATGCAGACAGACGACAATGATCTGGAACAAGTCATTCTAGTAAAACTTTGCCAAAAGCTGGGACTTATCTTCTGTCACATTTATTTTGGAAGTTTCCTCCTTGAGGCATTAAAATTTCAATTGATAAGATTAAAAAATATCCTCAGGCTCCAGCTGCTTTTCTATTTATTATCTAATTTTCTATTTATTATCTAACACCAATAGCAATAGAACAAGGATTATGGTTTATTTATTTGAATGACAGTTAATATATTTTCTTCAAAAAGGGACAAATGCAAGCAAAGCATTTATGTATTCTTACTGCATTTTAAAAATGCTGAGAAACTTGTAATACTATCTGACCAACTAGTTAAAAAGAGGAAAGAAAAGAAAAGTATCCAGAATTATATGATTTCTCTGGTACATTAAACAATATTAAATTATCTTTATTGCTCTGAGAACAAAATTCTGGTTCCAGAAACGTTATGAACCTAGTCACAAGTTCTGACAGAAGTCTCATATGGCATCCCAAAATGAAATGCATTCAGTAAAAGCAGCCTGTGTCTGGAGGGATCAAATTATCTCAGAAAACCTCAAACCTTTTACTCTCATTATTGAAATTTATATGAAGACTGATCAAAGCCCCAAACTATTATGTGTTCAATCTTTCACTACAATAATTAGGCTGTGGCAGAGGGAAGAATAAAAGATGAGTAAATAGCTTTGGATACTCTGAAGGGATGATTTCTGGAATTATACACGAGGGGTTAGCCAATTTATAATCAAAAACTGAAAAAAAGGTAATAGAAAAAGCAGCAGATATCAACTGAAGAACATTAAACTATTAACCTTATTATCTTCATTCGTTGAAGCAAATTAATATCCTTTTAAAAGGAGATCATAAAGAAAAAAATTACTGTTAGTTTATGTTGAATTAATTATAGTATTTAGATTATAATTCTAATTTAAAATAGAATTTGTTTAGGAGATGTTCTAAGGTAGCATGAAAATAAAAGGATTACTTCAACATTTGCCTCCGCTAATACGCAGCCAGTGTATATACAAGTACTCAAAATATTTTTTTCATATTAAAATCTATTTTTGCTATTAGTATTCATTTTCTCTATTACTTACATCTCTGAAATGCTAGGAAAGTAGAAAATGGAAAGCTTTAAGCAATCTGACAATTGCCTTCAGTTATGACCACCTTCTTAAAGTTTCTCAGATTTAGGATTACGATCCTAATCAAAAGGTAACTTCCAGCTCAAATCTTTATACACTATTGCATTTTGTCCCATAACTGCTATATTTTGTTCCATATGCTTTGACAGAGTTACACCAATTCTGTCATCTTCCATTTGCAGAACAGAGGCCATTCAACACTCATTAAAACTAATAATTGATGAAAATGTTACAAACCTGGAACTACACAAACTTCTGACAGAACCTCAATGAGTATTTACTTTCAGAATCTAATCTTCCTTTTATCTAATGTTTTCCAGTAACATTTAACAATTTTATTATTATTATTTTTTGCTTCTCAACATAACAAAGAATTGAAGTGAAAGAACAAATAAAACTGAAAATAACATTTAAAGCTTGTCAAACATTTTATTTTACTTTTGAAAGGCAGTTATTGTATGCTAACTAGATGTCAAAATGAAAGCTTAAACATGCTTTTTAAAGTATAATACATGTAAGTCTTCAGTTTGACATGTGATTAAATAAAAATTACACACAAAAGTAACACTAAAGCAGTGTTGTTGCTAAGGCTGAGAATTGGGGAAGTTTAAATTCTGATTTTTCTTTGGTATGTTCTTCACTTTCCAGTTTATCTTCTTTGATATTGTTATCTCACATTATTTCTGATAGGAAAAGCCATATCAGTTACAACAACATAACAGATTATGTAGAAATACTTCTGTAACATTTCACACCACTTCTGACTACTGAACCAACAGCATAGATTTCTCAGAAATATTGATCAGATGTTACTAGAATTGTGAATATTTGTTTTAAAAGCAATAGTATTGCTTACCTCCTACTTCCTTCGTGTTTTCATTGGAATAGAGCAGAATTTATACTTTCATAAATGCACATAGCTCTCTAGTTTTGTCTTCATTCTGTTAATTTCAGTTGTGCTTCAGATAAATGTATTTCATCTGTAGGTATAGATTTATGGAATAATAAATGATGTTCAAATGAATTACTGTGCCTACTTTTGCATTGTGCCAGTCAAGGCTAAGCCATAAAGTTCAGGCAGAAGGGTTATTAAAGCTTTAGAGACCTAGAAGGAATCTCAAGAACTTGATTCAATTTCCATGCATGATTTTCTTCTATTCAGTTTTTCATTTAGAGATCAAAACTTTCTACAGCAATAGACATGCATAGAACTTCACAGGCCATCATAAACATTCACTTGAAGATGCTTGAAAATGTGCCCTCATCGTTTCTAGCCAATAAATGGAGCTATTTTTTAAACAGTGTTTCTCAGAAAAAGGGATTTATACCTAATTTTAGTTCTTTTAGTTGAAAGTATACTGAAGTCAGGAGAAAAACAGATACACGTACAAACCAAGGCATGCTGAAGCAGTGTCATTAAATACCACAAGTAGTTATGCATCAGCTCAGCTGTACTTCATTCTACAAAATAAATCCAGGTTCTGCAGAATTTGTGCCTGCAGTACTGCTGGATGAGAACATTATCAAGTATCAAGTATTATCAAGTTTATATGTTATAGAGACCTGACGCACAATATTCAAATACATATATGTAGAAGATTAATTTGCTCTGCAACAGTTAAAGTAAAAAGAAAAGAAGAAATAAAAGACAAAAAGGGTAAAAGTACATTAACAGAGAGCAAGTGGCAATATAAGTTTTAGAACCTAAGGAGGTTGAGACATATCTAGAATAATATCTAGAATAAAGAGAAAGAAAGACATCCTCAATTTGTTCTGGAAAACAGCCAAATATTTTTGATTCCAGAAGTCTTTAAACTACATCTCCAACAATTTTGACATCTTTCACAGTAGCCTTCAAAAGCCATGGGTACCCCTATCACTCCCGGTCCCCAGCCAGCTTTTGCTGCACCCTGACACAATAAAATAGCAGGCTGACACATCTCTCTAACAAGACTCAACACAGAAGTTCTCAAGAAAGCAATGGACCTTTTCTAAATGGAGAAAAGTGCTGTGGCATATCTGGGCTAGATTGTTGTTCTAGAAGTAATACTTTGAAGACGGCACATTTTCTCTTGCTTTTATCAATGTTGCTACAGTCTTCCTATGGTACAAAAACATGTAGCATTTCAGAGTGCTTCACTGACTGGAAAGTTATCTCAGTATGTTTATTACATCAGTATTTGTTATAGTATGAAACATCATAGACACACTGCTATGAATTTTATTAGTTAGAATGGAAAAGAAAAATAGTTGAAGTGGAAAGATAAAATTAGCATAATTTAGTATAGTATATATTAGTATATAGTATATATTTTGTAGTTGTCAAAACAAACACGTTGTTCTTCCAGGAGAAGAAAAAGAATGACAAGAAAGATATCCTTTCCAAATGGGCTCTCAGAAAAACTCAAGACTTACTAAGACAGAAGTGAAAACATTCTTTCTTCCGCTCTTTGCATCAAGATTTCCTTGCAACACTTATCTTTGTGTCCTTTGTGTCCTCAAGCAAATATCCATCAACCATCTAGCTTGCTGGTTCTATAAACGCATAGTGTTTTTGCCATCTGAGGTAACAAAGTATATTCTGATGGCAGTTATATTTAGCCCATCTTTGAGTGGAATAGTTAATAAAGTGGCAGGAAAATATAAAGAACATCTGCAGGCTGCAATAGTTTTCTACTCTGGCATTTAAGAATGGGAACATTTATCAGTGTTACGATCATTAAAATCCAGTGGTCCAGGATAATCTGTCCTGAATCAAGAAGTGACACCACTGACAACAATCCAAGAATGGTTTTCAAGATCAAAATGTGCGTCCTGAAATCCAATTGCAATTGCAAGATGGAAGTTTTACTCCTAATATGAGAAGTTATTCCATACATTGACATAACTGAATTTTTGACTGGTAGGCTTTGTTTTGTTTCAGTATTATTATTGTAAGTAGGATAGATGCTATGGAACATATGCCACAATGAACACTTAGATATTTCAAATGTCTAAAATATTCATTTAAATCTCAAGTTGTTTTAAGAAAAAACATTACATTTTAATTGATTAAAGCTAGAAATCTCCCATTTCTATGACTAAACAATCAGGTTGGAAATGAATAAATTTTTAAATTGTTTACAGTAGAATGCATGAAATATTCAAAATTACTAAAATGAATTGAGCTACATTCTATTAACTTTCTTAAATGAATGTCTGAAATGTGAATTTGTAAATGAATAAAGTGTTATAAATTTAAGTGCTGTATTGCAACACTGATACTATTCTTTACTCCTACAGAGCTATGTCTCTGTAATTGTCCTTTCAGGTAATCAGAATAAACAACTGTCTTTCAGCATTCACCACTTACACAAGTTCAGTAAAACAAAATATGCAGCCATTAGCCTTTCCCTGTTTCTTAAATCTTCCTAGTTCATTTCTACATTTACTGCAGCCATTCTTTGTGACTACTAACATTACTTATCTTTCTTCACAGAGCAAAATACACAATGCAGCATGTTACTTTGCATAAAGAAATAATGCAGCTCTGGGCAGGAGAAGAGAGAGGTTCTGGCTGTAACCTGAGGGAAACCCTTTCTGCGTGTCCGCGCTCAGCCCAAGACCATGCAACCCACCTGTACCTGCTGCCATTCCTGCAACTGCCCCTGCTCAGCACCAGCCCTGCCTTTAGGCAGAAGGTTGGCCATTTTACAACACAACCAGAGCATAGCTGTGGAATGCAGCTGTAACTCTGGGCTTGGTTTTGTGAGTTTCAGGTTTGTTACCACTGACCTGGTTTGGTAATGCTCAGAGCTGTGGGTTCTTTTTCTAGAAGATAGTCTTATTGGCATGAGTGAGAAAACGTGAACTAAAGTCATGCAAAGTAATCTGTAAGAAAACAGAAGTGACTCAGCAAGTCCAGAGAAATATACTAAAGCAAAAAACATAACACCCCAAGGGGAAGGAGTAGAGTGACGCACACACACAAGGACTGTGCAGCTGTGGTGCACGGCCGAGGCCAGGCTTTCCTCACAGGCCTGCTGCCCACACTGAGCAGCAGCATTGAGCACACTACTGTTTTAATTCAGAGCAAACTAGTTCCAACCATTCACTGTATAATAAATAACATTACTGGCATACTCATAAATCACAGAGTCCTAAGGAACATGTCCAAAGAACTGAGAAATGGAGAAGGGTCCAGAGAAGAAGAACAAGGACACAACAATTAATGCCATTTCTGAAACTTCTTGAGCGCGTGCAGTGGCTACTATTTCCTCATATGATACAACAAAAGATTAATACTTCTACTTCTACTTCAAAATTATTCCAATTTCATGTAAATCAGTGGGCCTACACTATGTTCTTACTGTCTGGGAGAAGGACATTAGATTGCTGAGAACGAAAAAGCATCTTTGAAAGAAACCAGCAAGAAAAGAGGGCTTGTGGGGGGAAGAGTATTATCATTAATATCAGCAGGGCTTACATAAAAGTCACGTGGGCAACAGGTGAACATAGTGGGCATGGGCATTTTCTACACACATGCTCCATGCACACGCAAACTTCTATATAAGTAACATCACTGATTACCCGTGTAACTGTTCTGCTCACCCTGAAGCTATCAACTATGCATGAATTTGCCTAAATAAAGAAGTCATTAATTCTACTCTAAGTTATTTCTTATTTTCATTGGCATATAGTATGTCTGTGCTTTGCACAAAACAAAGTTGCACTTCACGTATCTTCTAGGCAAAGTGTTTAAATACAAATTTGCAGCACTAGTTATGTTTCTTTGCCTACTATTTTTAGTGAATTTGACATCAGGTCTTTTTTGTCAATTCAGGTGGCATATTGCAATCAGAAGAAAGCTACTGTGTAAATATCCTGTTCTGCAAGTCACCAACTAAATGAGTAAGCAATGGAAAAAAATCCATAGTAAGCAATTAGCATTATCCTTTTGATTTTTTCTTTACTTCACTGAAGTCATTAATAACTTTTAGTAGGTAAAATTGAAGCCAGGAACCCTCCTACACCTTAGGTATATTACATTCTACCCTTGCACAAAATAAATTCTTTGATGTACTGGAAATCTTATTAATAGATTCACCAGAAAACAAGCATGTAAGCTGGCAGAGGCAATTGCAAGAGGTAAAATGAATGTAAATGACAGATGAAAGAAAATTTCCATTCCATTCAGATCAATATAAACAAACGTGCTGCAACAACCACAGCACAAAGTGAATTCATCGTACTTGTTTTTTAGATTATTTGTCCTGTTCCAAATGCACCCTCTTGTGTTCCTGAGCTACATGCTTCTTTCATGCAATTAACACAACATTAAGATGCACTCCTGCAGGGTTTTTTTTTCCTCATGTAGCTGAATTGAAGTTTTTCCAGAACACTCAGATATGGGGTTGGGAGGAGGGGAGGGAGGTGTAGAGAACAGCATTCTACTTCTCTGTACTGCAATTCAGAAAGCCTGTAATTGCAGCACTTAATAACTATCTAAATACTTAAGGCAGAATTAATTACCCTGTTATTATGACAGAAGTATGGATCATATATTGGGTATGATGGAGAGAATGTGTGATAGAACATTTTAATGTACTCAGTGCATGCAGTGGGTATGCAAGGTACTTAAACTGTTAGAAACAATAGGCTTCTCTACTTGGATCCTTCTCAGTATGATCACCAGCTATCTACAGAATCAGCCTTGCTCATTTCATATCTTCTACTGTTGCCTAATTAAACACTTTCAGGACACTCCATTTACCAGGGACTAATCATCACTATAAAATAAACCTTACTTTCTTTAAAATCATATTGATACTTGATGAAAAATAAAAGGAATGTAAATACTTGTTGTTAAACAGCTTCCACTGAAACATACACCCAGATTAATAGACAAAAATCAAGGCGTTTCGTCAAGGTGAACTCCACTGTCACTTGACAGGTTTACATGGTACAGAGAAAACAAAAGTATCTGTAGCTACTGTTAAAGCCATTTGTTCACATTATTTAAAAATCCCTTTATACAGAAGATGGACAAGTACAGGAACATGTAATGGGGAAAGGAATAATGGTTGTGGAACTGATGCTGTAGTCAATAAAGCTGTAGAAATAATATATGTAATGTATAACACATCTAAGCATTTCAACACATATAACAAGAAACCAAAAAAAAAAACAAACAGTAAAAAAAACCCCCAAAAATCCAACCCAGATAAACATGGTAATCATAAGGGGGAATTCAAAACCCCAGGACATGAAGCTTCACTCAGAAAACTTGATTCAGGGTTATATGCAAAATACAAACTATAGTTAACTTTGACTTTATTCACTATATTAAAAACAAAAACCAAAGTTCACAATTCCCTCCCCCAGAAGGTAATGCCTTTCTAAGATTAAGCAGAATAATTTCATAAGGTGGAGGCAGTTTCATTGATTGAATAAACTTCGGCAGCATTGCTTTGGTTTCATAGTAGTTTAATCAGGAAAACAGAAATGCTGAAACACAACTTTTGCTATAAGTTCGAAAGCCTTGTGCTGTGAAGACGTCAGTAGCTGAAGCACGTGCAGATATATATTTACTGGAAAAATGTACAATCATCTCAAAAATAACACAATCAAAATTGAGCATAGGTTTCAGCCAGGGTTCACATAGGAAGGTGGCAAAATACTAAGTACCATCACTAACATTACAACTGAAGTGATCAAGTCCCTTTCAGTTATGGAGAGTTGCCCTTCAGATGATTTGTTTATTTATTTCATAATACCAAGAGATTTTCATGATAGAGATCATACAACTGTGCAAGAAACTTCGTTAGGCTGGGGAGCTATAATTTCCTCTCATGTTGTATGCCCTTGCATTGGCTCATTCTAAACCCAGCCAACAAATTCACTTTCTGTAATTGTTTACAACCCTGCTTCAAAAGATAAGCCCCATTTTCTCCACAGTTAAAGACTATAAATCCACTCTTGGTACAGACTACAGTCAAATTCCCCACTGAGTCCCTGGGGACTCATAGTAGAAAGAAGACAAACAACAGCTACAAGAAGATGACTTTCTAGCTCCAATCAATAATTTGCTTGTCGCTCCACAAGCACATTGCTGTATCAGCATAACTTTGCAAAGTTCCTTATCAGTGATGTACTCTGCACTTACTAGCTAGACATTAAGCATTTTCGCATCCCATGGGTTTTGCATTTCAGTAAATCTCCCTCTTTCAGTGATACAAATATACAGTAACTGCCACAGACTGACAATAGAAGTTAGAAATTTGAAAAACAGTCTATAGTGTAATAGTACTTTGCACATATATATCATCCTGTACTCCAATGGGCTTCAGGAAAATGAATTCAGTTCTAAAATAACAGAACAGAAAAGATAGTTATTAAACAGTTTTCAAATCAACAAACCAAAGCACAAACAGCAATGCCCTCTTGATTCTTGAGATTGAAGGTTAAAGTTAAGTCAATGGCAGAAACAAGAAATGAAATAAGGAATCATGGATACTGCTATGCAAGATATAATTACATTTTGTTTTCCATCTACTATGCCTCCACAGAGAAAAAGTTTTCCTTCTCAAACAATATATTTTTTAAAAGTATTTACCTGATAGAAAACGTGACAATATACTACTTTACTGCCAAGAGAACTATGGATGCTTGTTTTATTAGAATAATGCATATAAAGCATTTCTTAAAAATTTATCAAAGCCAGAGAATTCTCCACAAAATCAAAAATACACAATAGAACTGCTTTCTGATCAGTCTAGCCAATATGTACAGGTATTCACTGAAGTGGGTGCTAATGCAGTCTGTTTCAATGGAGCCATATGGATTAAAAAATGCTATTAGCAATACCTCCTAACCTAAACCTCTGTGAACAAGTGAGAGAGCAGTAATGACTGCTCAAGACTGGAATTCTGGTGACTGCAGAAGATGCATTCTGCCAAATATTCCATCTGTGAATAATAGACCAGTTCATTAATGGAAGGCCTCCAATTAGAGCCAACAAACTCAAAGCTAGGAAAGGACTGTCTTGACAAGTAAAGTTCCTGTTAAAAGCTCTATGGTTCATTAAGCTTAAGATTGAGCTATTATAATTATCTGATATCTCCTGAAAACATGGCTAGTTTTTGTTTCAAAGCTGCACCTGCCAACAGTGCTCCAGGAAGCATGTGCCACTCATTCCAGAACTGCTAGAGCACTGAGGAGAGCTCTGAGCACAGAGAATGAACTCTGTCTCATATGACATCTCAGCAGTATACTGAAGAATTTAAATTAGAAGCTTGGGTGTTCTTTTCACTGTTTAGTCTTACAGTCTGCTCACTCAGACATTATAAAATGCTTCTAGACAGTACCATCATGCCCTAAACAGAAGCTTTACCTATGTGAAGCAGTTTATCTCCCTCCAAATAACTACTGGGTGAAATAAATGATAAAAGTTTGAATAAGATCCATATTGATAAACTAAGACATGAAAGATACACAAGAGAGCTAAACCTTGAGTTCTGACATGCTGTCACCAACAAAGCTAGATATCCTCAGAGGAAAAGCAGGTGCTGTTTTGAACAGTACATTTCCCTTCACAAAGGAAACATTAGTAGACAAATATTCAGTGATTTTCCAATATCAGTCTTGCAATTCAAAACTGACACAATTTGTACCAAAATACCAGAAGAAAAAACACGCCGTGGAAAATGACCACAATATTTTTTTTCAGTACTAAATGAATGCTAAAATAGTTCAGTGTTACTCATTTTGGAAACCCAAGCAGAAAAAACTACAGAGATCCAGGCCCTCTGCAAGTGTTTCATCTAATTTTAAGGTTCTGGGAGCAGAGCTGCATTCAGCAGGAGGTCAGAGGAGAAGTGACAATTAAGCATTGGGCATGTTTTTTTCCTGTAGCTTTTTTTTTTTTTCCCTTTTAAGTCCACCAGAATGGAATCAAGCAAAATAAAATTATCTGACCCTATGACAATACATCCAAAGTGACTAAACAACAATACTGAGTTTCTGAATGAAACTGAAACAAAACTCAGAACCAAGAAATTCTGAAAATCTAAAGCACAAAGTATATTTCATCCTGTCTTAATTCCATTTAAGTGAATTAAAAGCAGACAAGCAAATAAATATTTGCTTAAATATTCTAAATCCACTTTACTCTATTTGTACAGCATTCTGCCATCAGAAAAAAAAAAATCCAAAGGTTGTTACTCTTCAACTCACTACTTACGCTCATCTCTTTGAAGCAGGCTCCAGGCCACTGACAGTTCAGCACAAAGCTACAGCATAACTGTGCCATTAGTTCTTTAGTCATACATAAACCTAGTAAATCTCTACAGACAGATCACACAGTATCTTTCAATACTGGAATTGTGGCTATGATCTGGCATATAGAGCTCTATTTGCTATGTAAGCACACTCACTCACCCTTGGGTATTCCATAACTAAGACTGATTCTTCCAAACACAATAAAAATGCTAAGATGCTGAAGTACTGTTACCATAAAACAGTAGCTAGAAGGCTGGAGCTCCAGCAGTACACCAGGAGGGCAGAACGTCCCTGATGTGTGTCACATGGGAGATCCTTGGTTCCTTTGTTTACGAGACCCGGATTACACCTGGAGTTATTTTTAAGTTGCTACTTCAAAACCAAGCATATTTCTCTACCTCTCCCAGGAGGAGGAAGGTGTGAAGCAAGGTGACTGCGTGCCAAGAATGACTGTAGCAGAAAGAGAAAATATGTACACATTGTTTAGGAATGACATATTTATCTCTTACCGGTTAGGTGATTTTTGGCAAGCAAACAAGTGACAAAGTAAAAATAAGGAGAGCATAACATAACTTTACCTTATACCTACAAGTTGCACAAGTTCAAATATTTATCTTCCCTGATTTGGTGATACCTAGTAACACTATGGTGCATGCTTATGAATAAAAAGTATTTTAGACATTGTTTGTCTACTGTGTTTGCACTTTATATAATTTTCCTGTCAAAACCTGTAAACTGGAACAGGCTATGTATGCCTAGGTATGGTATGTTTTACAATAAGTAATGGAAATGTAATAGTGAATAGAGGAAATGTATACTGGACAACTATAAAAAACCCTACTTTTGAAATAACCAAACAAGTTACCTTTTCTTCAAAGAAAGGAAAGCTTTTAAAGAAGAACGAAAGAAGAATGAGCTATTGGTCTATTGGCCAGCCATATATCTTAAATTAAGAACTTTCATTATGTAATCTCCTTAACATTTGAAGAGCTGGTCTGAAACTTGTAAGTGCTAATGAGAGGTCAGCGGTAATTCTGCAAATAATAATTTGTAACTGAACTGCCGCCTCTCTTTTGCATTCATTATTTATTATATAGTATGACTCAAATGAAAGCACAGTGAACAAAGGATAACTTATTTCAGAAAGTGCTTAAATGGATAATTTAACCTTAGTACAGCATCAAGTATTACACTCGAAAGTCAAGCAGAAAATTTCACATACTGACCTCCGCAAAAGCAAAGGTGGTGTGACAACTGTACTTGCACAACAAGCACATAAAAACAGCATCAGGAAGATCTATGCTAACTCAGGAAGACAGACAGATGAATGTTTTAGGTATAGGCTCACAGTTTAATCTCCCCCCCCCACAAAAGGCTTAGTATTCATTTGGGTCCATTAATTTAATCACATGGCATTACTGTCAGAATACAGGCAGAGAAATGCATTAACAGCCTGCTTTTGTCCCATATCGTCTTCACATTTTCATTATTCCCTATGATCTTACATTTTCACAATCTCTGAACCAAACTAATCTGCCATAAAAAAAGTCCTTGAGATCTTGGACAAATACATGAGAACCTTTCACACATGAAAAGAGAAAAAAAAACCACAAACAGAGGTATAGCAAGAACTATTTTCTTACCCTTTTTCTCATTAGTTTGCTTGTTTTTTTCTCAGTACCAACTCAAAAAAACAAAGTTATGAAAGCCCACAGTAACAGTCCCAAACATGAAAACTGATATAAAGTCTTAGATTGTACACAGTTCATGAAACGGAATACTGTGGTTATTCAAGTTGTGCTCAAAACACAACCAAATCAACACTCCCTTTGTTCTTGAGGAACAAGCCCACTTCATGGTCTTCTGGGATATTTAAGATTCTTTTAAGCTTCTGAAAAGATTAATTGTATTATGTAAGCATACAATAATCAAAGTATGTGTTTTGGAAGAGAAATACACGTAAGAGACCATCCACAGATTCCAAAACTGAGTGAGATTCATACAGAGAGCAATTTTATGTATGATTAGCAATCAAAGAAGAGAAGGAAAAAATGGGTGTTGAAAATCATGGGAGGAGTGAGCATCATTACTTGGAATGCTTATTACTTATGTGAGCTCATGTTTTTCTCTTGGTGTGCTCAGTACTCAGCATCTCTGCCAGACACAGCCCTATCCCCTCTACCTGAAATTCAGAATCTAAAAAACTCAGGCGGAATATAGACAAGCTTATATTTCATCCTCAGTATTTGTTAAAGGGGATCAAACATCATTTTCCAGCATTCAGATATCTCACAGAACTTTTTAAGTACCTTTCAGGAGTCATTCACAGATAAAAAATAAGCAAAGTCCCTGAGCATGGATGACACAAGCATATGAGATCTAGGTAGAAATTTTGGGTAGAAGAAACTGTAAGAGCAACAAGGTTAAGTTTGCAAACAGCTAAGTGTGAAAAAGGCAGTTTTAGGTTTTATTTCACTGTGATGAAAGAGAAAAGTAAAAGGTTTAGTTTACAGTTATGTTCAATGAGAATAAGCTTGCTGGTAACTCAGGCTTTTTCTTGGTTATGTAGCCCTATAGCCCAGTAAATATAGTGCTGCATTTGGTTGAACCAGCCACAGGCTGCTGAACTGCAGCACAGACCTCAGGTGTTCTCAGGCTCCATCTGGTCTTTTCTTGGCCCTGCAGAGATGTGTTTTTCTTCTTAGCTTGCTTCGCTTCTAGCAGCAAGCTTTAGAAAAGCAGACAATTGTTTCTGTACTTCTGTTATAGTGAACTATCTATTGTTTTTTATATACACATATAAATATAAACCATGAAACTAATAGACAGCAATAACATGCTGCTACTCTAGTTAAAGTGATCTACAACCATAGATAAAACGGAACATAGGAGAATATAGGCATAGGATTACAGTAGTGGCCTTAAAGTACAGGCACATGATGATACAGGAGGCTAAAGAGCTGAGAGGAAGAAAAAAAAAAAAGATGGTGAATTCACTCCTGGGAGCTGGGTCTAACCAGTTCTGAGATTAACAAAGAGAAGGCAGATCAAATATCTAACACATGTAGAAGGCACCAGATACTATCAATTTGTATGCAAGCAATCCTATGAAAAAATAATTTGAAAAAAGAATTCAGCTGTGCAGAAAGATGACTCCAGCTGGAGTTGAAGGCAAGGAACAAGAAACCATTGACATCAACATCACACACTTCTGGAAAAGAACTTGAATGCTCACATCTGATATATTTTCATCCCCCTCTAGAGCAAGCCATCCAGTAGAGAGACAACCGAAATGTAACTTGCGTCTGAGAAAAGGGAAGGTACTAGAAAGCTTGCATATATAAATTTTATCAGTATATAATTTGAGTTATAAGTGGAAATATCAGTGTAACTGGATGAATGATAGATCTTTTAGACCATAAGGACTTCAATTACACACACAAAAAGTGTTTGGTTTGGTGCAGAAAGTGTTGGGTTTTTTTTGCCTGCTACAGGATTTGAACTACAAATTTGCTGGAGAAATCAAGCAACCTGCCATGTGATTCAGATGCAATAAACTGGTAACCATTGTAGCATACAAGACTATGTTTGTATAGCAAATCAGGAGAGATGCTTACTCGTTTGAGAGGTTATAAAATCTGTGACCAAACCCTACATCAATTCTGTTTTCAGAAAATGGAATGGAGAGTTTGAATTGAGAAACTTGAAAAGAACATTATTGATCTCATTCCTTACAAAGTTAATTAGTGCTGTTCCTTCTTCCTATATAGCTTGTTCTTAATCTGAAAAGCAGGCTAACTAAAATATTATGTATTTTGAGATAATACATAATTCTAAATGACTGTTTAGCTTCAGAAAGAAAACAAATGAGAATGCAATAACAAGAAAATTCACCAGCATCTTACTACAATGAAAAAGGATGCAAATATTAAAAAAAGCAAAAAAAGTAAAAAAAACTGAGCTGATACTTGTACAAGCATAATTATATTTAGTACATCAAGACCTTAACACTGATTAATTATTAATCTCTCATTTTCAAAGGTGGGCTCAATAGCTCATTTAAAAATTCAATGGCTTTCTTAGAGCCAATTCCTAAGCAAAATTTTTGTGGCTCACTCGGCAGAAAAGACACAAAATTTTGAAAATCAATAGTGTAATTAAGGTTAGATGAAAAGCAGCTCCTGCTCACAATGAAAATAAACTCTGAGTTCTTAACAGATACCTCAAAACTGGAAAAATTTTCTTTTCAAACTTTTTATGAATATTAATTTGGATTGCCGATAGTCAGAACTTCTGGCAAACAGTTCACTGAAGTTCAAATCATATCTTCATTTGTTAGAGGCTGCTCCAAAAGCAATACCTTCAAATCTAGGACATGGCCAAAAAAATTATAATGAGCTGTGATGAAAAAGGGAGTTAAGCCCTTAATCAATATCCTTTCAAGCCATCCTGACAGACTGGAGCTAAAGAGGTGGTACAACTAATGAGATGAAACTCCAGCAGAGAAAGAGTTCCATGACCAAAGCACTGTGCAGCAATCAAGGGGGAATCATTTCAACCCTTTAAGCTATAGGGAAGACCTTATCAGAGCAATCTTGAGTTCATTTCTTTTTTGTTTCTGTAATAAGAACAGAGACATCCGTGTCCAGGGTTTTCATTACATTCTACTTCTACACTACTTAACCTAATACTAAGAAAGTTGAAAAACTACTTGAAAACTTCATCTGCTTTGTGAAAATTGGTAGCTTCTGCAGGAGGATGCAGATATAATTACTGGGTACAGGGTATAGAAAGAACAAAACTTGTCTCTATTCCCAATTAATACCCTAACACATATAAACCACACCAGCTCAGCATGCCTTCATTAGGCCACATCTTCCTTAGATGACTGAAAAATGGAATGGAATGTGCTCCGCATGCTTGCATGACAGAACTCCAAACTTCCAGTATGTACTGATACTTAAGGCAGATAGGTATCATCTCAAAACCAGACTTTCTTACAATGGTCTTTTAGATACAAAGCAAATAGATTATTTTTGAGCTAAAGTGGGAAGGAAAGACAATAATAATGAAAGGTCTGATAGAAAGTTGAAACCCAGAAATATAATTGGATATCCATTCTTGACCTATCATTTCTTTTAATAGCAACACAAGCAGTGGAGCAGTGTAAGATGCCACTTTTCTGACATTGTAGGCAGGACCCACAAGAAAAACTCCCTTCACACATGTGACTATTTCTTTTCTTGTTTTCCCACTTTTAACAAATGGTCACTATAAGAGGAGATGAATTAAAATTTAATATTTTCCCCATTAATGCCAGGACTGTAATGCAACTGAAATGTTTAATATCTTGTCATACCAAGACCAGAACCTTAATAATACTCCCATGCCCAGAGGCAAATTCAGTAACAATGTGAACGAAATGTCTGCATATCTTCTGTAACATTATATGAGCACAAGTCTAAGTGCTACACCAAGTCAGAGTCATCGTGATGAGGGAACAACTGCAAAATCTTCTCTAATACTTTTACTCACTAGTAATCCTGAATGCAAAAGTTTAGAAGTTGAATTTAATTCCATGCAAATGAAAAAGAAAAAAAGGATTCTGAATACAATCTTACTTATGGTACAGAATCTTTACCACGTCCTTCCTCTTTGCAGAGGTATTTTGCCTGGAAGGTAGGAAATTTGGAACATTTAACTAAGTGGGCAATCAGACATTTCTAGTAATGACAACAACTGAGCATCCGAGCAGTTCACAGGCTGACATTTGTCTGCAGGAAATACTTAACAGGTAATTCAGAATCAGAAAATTGTAACGATGAAAGCTTGCAAATGAGCAGAAAAAGGCACAAAATTTGTCAAGTAGATTTGCTCATTAAACTGAGTTCTGCTAGGTTTACTTTGGAATGTTCTTTTTGTTGATGTATGCCAATGCATGACTGTTTGCCTTTGCAGGTGCTCACTATAGCTTGTGTTTTGTTTGTTTGTTTCAGCTGTTTGTTGCCTGAGTAATTTCACTTTATTGTTTGTGTGAGGTGGTGACAAAGTAATAAACCGTCTTTTGGGAAACAGTCTGATACATGTTGAAAGATGACTCTGTGATCCTGCAGGTTCTTTCTGTCTTATGGCAATGCACGCTGCACTTTTCCTCTTATTTCCGTCCATTTGCTTTGGCACAAGTGGTTAATAAGAAAGCAGATAGCAAGTCAGTCCATATAGGGACAGCAAAACACAGTGATTTCAAAGAAGATATATTTTGGGAAGATAAAGTGTTAGTGGATTACAAGTTAAAACCCAGATATGCTTTGTTTCTGTAGAACCTGATCCAAAGGTTTATCCAGGGACTTCAGGATGGAGAACAATACAAGCATCACTCACCAATCAGGGATCTTCTTACCTTTCTGTAAGAGTATTTAAAATCCATTTCTTAACTGACATCAGAAAACACTCCATTAGTACTCTGAATAGAAAAAGTATGCTTTGTTGCAGGTACTTGGTAAACAATTATATGTTTTTTTTCCAAATGCTATTCACCCTTCTTATACCTGATTGCAAGCACTTTTACAAGGAAAAAAAACAACTTTATATTCACCTCAAAATAGCTGCTAGAGTTTATGGAACGCTGTTTTGAAGAACATTTGTGTAATAATACATTTTAATTACAGAAATCTATAATTAAGAATCTAATACCTGAGAGAAGTAGAAAAATATTGTTACTTTTTTTTTTTTAACATTATTCCTTTTAAATTTGCAGTCAGGATTAATTTCCAAAAGTGTAATCAATATTGCAAAACAAATTCTCACTATTCCTGCACGGAAATAAATTAATTCAGAAGGTGGACATTCATCTAGGAATGAGAAGGACATTCTCGTGCTTGTTCTCACTAGTTAAAGGGCTCAGAATGGTGGTTCACTGTCGAAAAGCCCTTCATTCCCTCCAGAGCTTGCTCATTTTGCCATACAGCACACTAGTTCCCACATAAGGCCTAAAATTTAGGAGCAGGCTCATGCGGACTGCCTTTATCTATTTATTTATAACTGAAGTGAATGCTGTACCCAATCCATCAAAATATCTGAAATACATACGGGTCAGATTTTGCTATAAACTAAGCTATTTTCTTCAAGGATATAGATGCTCAGAATAGAAATAATAAAAGTACAGCTGAGCAGCAAAAGACAGAATGGAACCCATGCCAAATGCCATTCAAGTAAGTATTCCTGCACAACAATAATGCAAGCTATGCAAATAAAAAGAGAATGATAGAGGCTCCCCAATAAGAAATAATAATACTGAGAACACATAAGACCATAAGAAATACTTTATTCTTTTTCAGTTTCCAGCTGAGCAGGTTCTTGTTGCACTTCTCGTCATTGTAGCTCGTTAGTATCCCTGTTAAACAGGAAATTAATTTGAGCTATGACAACAGCACCTATAATTGTACTGTTATAATTTCTTTCACTATAATTTCAGTCAAACAGAAGCATTGAATCCTGAGAAGACAATGCTCAGAATGAGCAGCATCAAATATATTCAGTGAATAACCTCACATAAATAGTTAGACAATTACGCTTGAATGAGAAACAAATACTGAAAAACAATACTTGATCTACAAAATGATGGGCTTAAACACAATCAAAGCACTGGAACCATCCAGTTCTTCAGTGATTCAAGTCCCTTAAGGTCATAGGCAAGCACATTATACATGAGCAGTAGAGAGTGAGCAGCAGTACATCTATTTCAAAAGTCATCACACAGATGTGACCACTGAACATATTCCAGTGTCCAATAACCAATTCAAAGGATGCAACAAAAAAGTCAGAAGAATGCCAAGAAGTGTCAAACTGTGGTGTGCCAGAGTGAGATGAGGAAGGAATCAGAGATTTCAAACTAAAAGTGCACCCCACCTTAGCACCTTAGATAATGCAGAGGTGGAGCTAAGACTTGAGTGAACACAAGGTCTTAATCTGGGAGGGACACTGATAACGACTGCATGAGGGTGTAACTTGGCTTCCCAGATATTGAAAGCAAACATTTTGACAAGTTAGATTAATATCAAGAAAGGAGTACTTTGTGCTACGTTTACTACAGCTGCTCCACTAATAGATGTCTTACTAGCAATTAAATCACAACTTGGAGTTTTATAATGTGAAAGAGAAATCACTAGCTTAGCCAGTGCAACAATAAATTAATGCATAAAAGCCTCAAGTACATTTTGGAACCAAGGCAGGTGGACAAACAGCATCACTGGTGACTACACAACAGAAAACTTGATCAGAGTAAAACAAAGCAGCAACATAGGGAAACAGAAACCTCACTGCAAGCAATAAGACAGATGAGCCATCATGATGGATACCGACCTGATTTTCTAAGTAGACTGGATGCTCTTACTCATTGCGCTGACTAAAAAGCACAGAACTGAATATATTGTCCCGATAAACTCAGATAATAAACTCAATCTCAGAAATTCAGAAAAGCCTATATCCAGCACAACCCAAATTATTCCCAGGTCCTGTATCAGATGAAGTGTGTGCCACAGCAGGATATTTTAACATTGCTTACTATTTACTGAAAGCATACTCATCTGAGCAATTATGGGAAAAGTAAACAGTCAATCCAACTTTTAGAAGAAAAAAAAGAGAAAATCTTAATAAATTACATACATTCAAGGTCAATGATGCTTGAGTTGTCTGAAATCTGAATTTTTCACAGGCACTATGGAAAATTACTGAAGGCTTATTTTAATACTTTGAATGTCAGCATTTCCAAGAAAGTCAGAATGACAGCTGTAGAGAAAGAAATGTATTTATGCCTGTAGTCTCAGGGGAGTTACTGTGATAAGGGTAAAGGCATGCAGCAGTAAATTTCAATTGTATCAGAAGTATTCAGCTGACTCATCACACTACATTCTCTTATTACAAGGGGGAATAAACCAGGAACTGAACAAAACAGTTGAAATACACAACATACTAGGATATACTTAATGAAACCTCCAGATCTCTGACTGAAAAGCAGATGGCTGCCTCTAGACTTCAATAAGAAACAACTGGCAGAGAAAGGAGAAAATTCACAGCATTTAACGTAAGAATTTTGGTCTGAGACTAGACAATTCATGCATATATCTCTCTCTATATCAACGTAAATAAAGTAACAGTATTGTCTGTTTAAGAGGTGAATTTCATTATATTGTTAAAACCAGTACCTAGGTCATTTATTTTAATGACTGAAGAAAGTGATAATTAAATTAACCACAGTAGTTTTGAATGCAAACATGGACAGATCTGGATAGTACAACATATTTCTGCCTTCTGACATACAATGGCAAAAGTGAACAAAAGCAACTACAATGTGGTTTGACTGAAAAATGCATAGCTTAGGGTTTTTGGAGGGGAGAAGGTTAGTTGGTTTTGTTATCAGTGGTGGTTTTCTTGCTTTTCTACAAATCTACAAACAAATTTGGTGGATACAGTTTGGCAGTGGTAAGCTATTAGAAAAGTGCACATGAAATGAAGAGAAAAACGATATTTTTTGCCCTAGGCATGAGACAGTGCCCTTGAATTATGTGCTGCAATCAATTTCCAAGCTTACGCTATAGATAACATCTTTCAGTGATGTCTCATCAAGCAAATTAGATCTGACCAGTGAAATACTGTAAGTTAGCTGGAATTGATGAAAATATTAATGCACTTGCTTTACTGAGCCTGCAGCACCTGAAGTATTAACTCAATAGCTACTTTACCCTAAGCAGGGATTTCTGACCCATGGACAACAAAATCCAACAAATCCAAACAAAATCCAAAGTGTGGATTTACTGCTAAGAAAAATTAGTATTGCATATTAAGCTAATGCTCTCATTAAAATCCAGGGTAGTAAGAATGCTACTGTTTCTTATTAGACAACACAACAAAACCAGTATTTCTGGAAAAGAACAGAATCCCAGCACAGATACAAATCATCATTTGTCAGAGTAAAAACTTAATGGGTGGCATCTGTTTGGCATCTCTTAGTTGGACATCACAAAATGAACAATTTCTGAAACCTTCAATAGTCACCTTTAAAAGTTTGATTTAAACCTCATTTATTCCCAGGTTGTGTAATCAATGAATATATAGACATTGTAATTAAGAAATGCACAGTTATGATGTGCATCATAACACATAAAGCATGCATACCTATTGAAAGTTAGGCTAAACAGGCTATTGCACTAAAAAAGAATGGATAGAAAGCTTAACCTTATCCCAAGCTTGCTGAGAAGATTCCAAGTAGAGCCATCTCCAAAAGAAATCCTTCCCTCATGGCAGTCAGCTCTAAATGGGGTCTAGGAGAGGTGCAGCCAGGCTCCACCCCTTCCAGTAGCACAGGAGAATTGCCTTCACCTGTGCTCCCAGGGCTGACTCATTGCTAGCATCAGCTGGTCAATCAGAGCTTCATGCCTTGATTCAGCAGTTCCCATACACAGGTGAAAACAAGCTTTAGTTCAGAACTAACCCTTCAATACTAATGTCATTATGCCATTCTTATGTATTTTTTAATGAAACTGCATTTGACGTACTGCAAATGAGAAGATCAGAGATTCAGGCTTTACTTAACTTAAACACTTAAAACCTTGTTTGTTTGTTTATTTTAATTATGTTTTTAAAGGAACATTCCCATATACATTTTCACAAAATCAAAATCTGTCCTTGTGAGATGCATAGGAATTGAATGTGGATGACATTTAGAAAAATTAGGTCAAAACTTGTCTAGGAACCGGAATATTGCAATTTTGTTATGTACATCTAATTTCATGCACTTCCTCATATATACCTTGGCTTTCATTTACTTGAATGTCAGAGTTCCGACTGATAAAAAAGTTCTGTCTCTGCTATTCTGACAATTTGGGATACGTAAATAGTGTAACAGGATGAGCTTTAGAAAATGCAGCAGCTTCCTCTGGGCATACATATTGTACCACTGTCATATAAAGACACCGGAATGTTAACATCTACCTGCAGAATAGGACAAGCCATATATATATCAAAAAATTATTTGGAAAAATAGAACTTGATAAAGGATTTGCAATAAATTAGTACTTAATTTAGGTGAATCCAAATTAAACAAGTCATATAAGATCTTCCTTCAATTCGAATAAGTAAAAAAAAAATACAAAGGGAAAACGATTAATCGATACCCTATATTGATATCAGCATGAAACACTTAAACACCATTAATGGCATTTCTCTCCCCCCCTCCCCCCAAAAAAAGCAAATGAAAAAAAATTATAGAGCATCTATTTAGATTATCTCTCAAGGACTATTTCCCTCATGGATTGCAATGTGGCTGCTTGCTAGCAGTAGTGACAGAAAAACATCTCAGGATATTTTTACACCACATAAAGGTGAAATTGGTGAAGTGGAGGCTTTGTGCTCTTCTAACCCTCTGCTCTTCATGGACCAGAAAGACTCTGCTCCTGCACAGAGCACGTAGCAGATCTGCCATCTATACCACCCAACCATGTAAGACAGCAATACTTTCTTTAAAGCTAGGATACTTGTAAAGAAGGTCAGCAAACCCAGTGGTGCTTTGGTTTCTCTTAAGACAAGCTGAGAGTCTGAGATTTAGATATTCTTGAGAACTAAGCAAAGAATAATAATGACAGGTTATGTCTGCACAGACACTCGGGTGTCAGATTATTGCACTGGAGAGCTTGGCCACATATCCACAAATAATTCTCAAGGCAGATATTCCTATCACCAAAATTATACAGTCACTATCTGCTTTAATTTCTTGTTGAAAGTAATAAATAGAACTTCACATACATTATCATGTGGTATACACCATTGAGCAGCATCCCTAATTGTTTATGCTACAAGAGCTGATGGCAAATGTGCCAGATCTCTACCCTACATAACTACATCTGAAGGAGGCTTTAATGCAGAACAACACAATTTCTTTTTATGGAATGTATTGGCAATGCCTCAGACCTCAGAGCAAACAAGCAGCCTGTAATTTGCTGATGCAGTAATGAGGCAACCAGAAAGATCCTTACAGATTAGCAAGCAATCAAGGAGTTTCACTGTATGCTAAATGCTTCACTGTTGGCAAATGTGGAAACATAATAAACATGGTGCTTCATGCTTCCCTTACTAATATAAGCTTTTTAATCAAAGCTGAAGAAACATATTGTGCAAAATGCTGAAACACAGGACAGCATTTTAAAAAGCCTCAGTGCCAATCAATGAATTGAACACTGCACCTGTCAGTAACTACAGAGTAGGAGAAACTACTATCTTATGCTTTAAACTCTCAGTAAGCAGGTTTGTGAGACTGATCTTTCCATTATTAGGCCCAGGGTTAGTGTGAAATTGTGCAAGCAGATGTTTCTTGTTATTGATCTCCTTAAAAACAATGAAAAGGAAAAAAAAAAAAAACCCTAAAGGAAATAGAGAAGCCAAACCCGCATTGTTATCCCACCTGACCTCAAGAAGCCAAAGAACTTTATATATGAGGCTTTTCTGAGCTCAAGACAAACAAATTTCAGATCGCAAGATGGTGAAAGGACTTGACTGATAGATGCATTTATGACCTAAACTGTACAAACACAGTGAGAAACCAAATTTTGTCTGCAGTTTCCCTGTACGAATCAGTGAAAAGGGATTCAGATTTCAGTACAGTCAGTGGTAAATTTTAAAACTGTATTTCAAGGCTTTTTTATATTTTCTCCAAACAGAAAAATTTGGTAAATCAAGTTTTTGAAAGCATTTTGTATGAATAGAATGAAGAGAAAGTAATGTGTCAATTAAGCTAAAAAATTTTGTTCAGTGTTCTAATTGAGAAGAAAAGTAACTTCTGAAGTAGATTTTAAATATATTTGCAAAGCAAAAAGCAGAAAATTTTACCTCTTCTATTTCAAATTGCTTAAAAGTTTGAAAAACATTTATTTATTTATTTATTTATTTATTTTAACATATATATATATATATTTATTTATTCAATCTTGATATATTCTTCCAGGAAAACACTTAGGATGCAAAGGTATCACATTTATTCACCAATATTTCCACATAGTAGGACTATATATAGAATATGCAGTGTGGGCCCACCATTCCCAAACTGTCAAACCTCCAAATCTCCAAAGCATAGCCAGTAGATACTCAGCAATTTGGATATGCTCAAGGCCTGTGGGATTTATTGTGAAAGCAGAGATTACCACATAGCACTTACAGAGCCGATCCAATCATGTTATTGGTCACTGCTAAAAGAACCAGTTTTTCTGAGTGTGCCTGAACCATTATCAGGGCCAGCCACATGCCAGGCAGCCCTGTGAGATAAGTATTTAGGAACAAATAAATTCGGCACGTCTATGGAAAAAAAGGGGCAGATGAGTATGCAGTAACTCAAGGCTGTAAAACATATCTGATTACTTGACGTGATCTGAAAACACAGAAAATGATTTTCAGAATTAGCTGATTATTACATCAGTGGTCACCTAATTTCATTCTCAGACAAGAGGGTCTATTCACGATGCTCACTTTCAGATATATAAAAATGTAAACAGAGATATTGCAGAGTTTCCTTCCATATATTTGGGTAAATCGTTGACCATGATGAGCTTGTCTAAAAATTAGAAATGACCAAATGATTTGCAAATATTTTGCAACTTGAATTTTAAAGACAGAAAGTTTCATTATTTCCTTATAAATAAAATTGTATTAGTCAACAGTTAGGAATTCACTGAAATAAAGTATTTAGGGATTTTCCAGTGATAGACAACACTTACCTTAGTCTTGTTCAACTTTGACAAACTACCATGAATTGGGAAACTACATTTTGAAATAGAAAAATGAAAGGCACATAAAAATATTAGTACATATCCCATTGATGTCCATATCTAGAAGCTCATGGAGAGAAGCATATGCTAAATTAGACTCATAATCAGAAGCTAGGAAATTTTTGGGGAATACATGTCCGTCAAATGCAGGTATTTATCTCACAAGTCCTTTATAGCTGTAACTTGGTGTAACTGCAAAGAATAAGTTTCCTCGTTTTAGAAAACTATAAAATGTAACATGCAAATTATTTTTTTCAAGTAAATTAAATAATTAAGTTCCAGAAGCAAGCACACAGAAATCAGTGAATTAAGGACAATATTGGTGCTTTAGTTTGTTCATTGTCACAGACACACTATGAGGCTGTCCTTAATTAAGAGCATGATCACATAGGATCTTTCCCGGAGGACGGAAGGCTCATTCACATAGAGGGCAGATAGTGCTCCATAGATAGGGAGCTTTTCACTATTTTGTTCTCTTTGCTTAGTGCCAAGAAGCATACAGTATTTCTGTATAGTTTTCAAAGATTTTCTCATACTTCTGATTAATATTTCATTATTAATCTTCTTAATAGTTTTTTATATGTTGTCCATTAGTGTAGATTCTTAGTGATTCAGAAATGCTACTTACTATTGAAATAGTAAAACACTTTAACTAAACTTTTTTTGTAGTAGCAGTAGTAGATTTATATAGGGAAAAGACAAGTTTTTAGAGACAGTTCTCATACACAGTGAGAATGTACACCCATTCTCCTGCCATCCCTTATTCCTCCATGCTTGATGATAAATACACAGGGATTCTCCAGAACCCTCTGGGCATCAAGTATCATTGCATCTGGAACTTCACACCACAAACCTGATTCATACTCTCCAAGGCAGAATAATACATGATTACATTATAATGAATATGCATAATAGTATTGACAGCTTCACTGACACTGTATTTCTAGTACTTTTTGATTTTTCATTAATTTTGTGATTTCCCTTTTCTGTAATTTCCTAGCTTTAAATCAACTTTAATCTCATTCATATCACCAAAAAAATTACAAATCTCAAACCCTTTCATTTGCTGCATTACACTTGGGCTCAGTGACCCAATCAAATAACTGATAGCAGTAGGTTTTTGTCTTCTGTAAGAATCAGAAATGGACTGAAATACAAGATGTGCTTCATCTCATTAGGAACAATGAGACACAAACACACTCTGAATAAATCATCCCAAAATTCTTTCATTTCCTGTCCTCTCCAGTCAGTTGTCTTTCAGATCTAAACATTGTTTAAAACCCTGCAATTTGCATTTACAATTGCTTCAGGAATGAGATGTTGTCTTTATTCAAAAACACAAAGGATTCTTCTCTCTGAGGAATGACTAAGATGCATTCCTGCTCTATCTTACATTATCCTCTGACACACACTGCTACTGGGACAATTTTTTCTAGTGAATCCTCTCATGTTTCTGAATTTAGAGGAATTCCAGCAGATGTGTCAAGAATAATGTTGTATTCATGTTAGAAATGAACTTTTTGACAAATATTGTTAATATCTTGCATAGATTTTATACGTATTCTCATTAAATTGGGCAGACAGATTGGTTATAAAACCTTCTGACTTGTAATCTGAAGTCAGAAAAAATGCAAAACTGTCTTCATTTTTTTTCAGCTACTTCTGCCAATATGAGGAAAATAGTAGAAAGAAAATCAGTACAATGGAGGTTAAAGCCAATCTTGTAAAGTCAAGATTATTTTAGGTTCTGAATAGAGAAGTATCTGATTAGGCATTATTGTTTTCTATAGTCTGCAGAACAATAGAACTGTGATCACTGTAAATAAATATTTTGCTTTGTATGTTCTTTAAAAGCTGCAAATCAACTGGCAGGCTTACTTTTCCCCTCTGAATTGTGAAATGTTCTCTATGGGTTCAAAGCTTCAAACAATCAAAGGCAAAAATGCAGAGATAAGTGCCAATTTCCCATGCCTGTTACTAAGCAAATATTTTATGACAAAACTGAAAATAATCAAGGTGGTTGATGGGAACAAGGAAACATTTTAATAACAGGGTAAAAGGACAGAATATAAAGTATATAAGAAAACTTACACCACTGCCTCCCCCCCAACCCCCCCCACACATACACATACACATATATTTTGAATATCCCAATGGAAGTCTTTACAAGATTACCTTTCTGTAACTGAAATAAGCAAGAGACAGTCAGATCCTGTTTCTCTGTACTCATGAGAACAATTTATCATGATCTAACAGAATACTAATATAAAAAATATGAGCAGACCTGATATTATGAGAATAATGCAGACTTCCAAACTACAAATAACTGGAAGGAAAAGGACATGGACAGAGTCCAATACTTCACAGCTTGACAGACAGAGATGCAAAGTAAAGCTGAGTTGTAAAGCACTTGGTTAATTATGAGAGGAGAAAGAAATGGCATTTTTTTTTGTTTCTTTCTTTAAATGTTGTCTTAGCTTTTAATATATAAACATTTAGAAAATACTATTATTGTCCGCTTCCCCCTTGTTTCAATTTACTTATGCACTTCTGAAAAGAATTTCCATGCTGTAAGCAAAACTTTAATGGACACGTTAATACAAATTATACAGATGGGTGAGCTAAGGATTTATTAGAAACTCCAACTGTTAAATTTCCTTTGAAGTGTACAGATTCAGCACATCCACACTATAAACTCAGAGGTGAAGTGATAAATTTTGTAAATTGAAAACATAAGACACATTGAGCTCCCAGTTATTTAAATGGCTGCTCAAGGGATTTAGGGCAGCAATTGATTAGTTTATTCAAGAAAGTTAGATGACATGGTTACCTAGGATAATAGGGAATCCAATTGTGCACCAGGATTTTGCTCTGTCATAGCTGAAACTCACACCTTTACCGTGTGAGTGTACCAGCACAGAACTGTCCAGAACTTGTTGTTTCTCTTTACAGTCAACTGCTTCATTCCAATATAAACTGTATTTGCTATAGCTTTGATGCTATCAAAATTTTGAATTCTCCTTGAGATCCAGAATAAGATGCTTTGTTGATCATAAACAGAAAACATAAAAGAATATTATTAATGTAATTATCAAACTTATCAGGAATGTTAAAAAAAAAAAAAAAAGCAAACAAACACAAAATAACTCTTCAATGAAACCTACTTAAAAAGATTAAAGATTCCCAAGAGACTCAGAGACACTTATGTGTTTTGATCTGAAAAGAAAGGTAAAACAATATTAAAGACAGCAAATCACAACACATACCAACATCTCTTTGTCTCTAAAGAGAGTATTGAATGAAATAGAGAGAAACTGGCATACAAACCTCTGCCCATCAAAGGTAACTCCTGAAATCTAGGACAAAACTATGTGGATATATTTGACTTCTTTTTTATTGTAAACTGTGCTTAACAAACAGGACAGTTGTGCTTTGTGGCTTATGAGGACTGAGAATTGATGCCAGCCTTGATTCTAGCCAAAAGCTTTCCAAGGAAAGAAATGTCAAGAAAAATAAAGTTTTGAGGATGAAAAATGAAATTCAAGTCCAGAAAGTAGAGGGAAAGGACTAAAAAGAGAACTGGCCCTGAAAAAGAAAACAAACAAAGAAAATACTACCATAGGCAAAAAGTGGAGCCAGCACTCCAAAGACAGGAAGCTACCGGAGAAAACAAAAGGAAATGAGAAAAAGGAAGGGGGAATGTGAAATGGAAGGGGAAAGGGAACACCAGGAGTAAGGATCAGGGGAGTAAAAATGGGATCTTAGCTGCCAAAACATTCAACAAAACCAAGTCTTGCTCTCATCAGCTTATTTATATCAGCCTTCAGAAGACTTGAAATTAAATTCCCTGTTTAAGTAAATAATCAAGTTTCTGTATTTTTCAAATGGTTGCTGATATTCCAACATATCTAATGTTACCAAAGACAATGACCAATTGAAGTATAATGTCATGTCTTTATTTCTGATAGTGAAGGATTTTAAAAAGCTGCATCTGGAGAATAAGAAACTATTTATAAGCAATTAATGTCATCTTTTGTATTAAATATAGTATTAAATCAAACTGCATGAATATGCAATGCAATATATTTTTCCATCACTTCTGAAATTCCTTAATAGGTAATTTCTGTGAAAGAATTATTTTATTCATTACTTATTAAATAATATTCACCAATTATTGCTAGAAAAAATGTGGAAGTTAGCTATTAAAAAATTTATCTGTCTTTGAAGGGTATTCCTTATGTAAAAGGGCACAGTAAGAAAAAAAGCTACAAAGCTGATTAAAACTCAACACATGCATACAAAGGTACACAGAGGAAGAAAAAGACACTCATCTTCTAAAATGATTTTATTCTATATTCTAGAAATATCAAAACTTCCTTCAAGCTTATTAATTTACAGGTGGGAAAATTTTACCTCATTTTATGCTAAGTCTGCATGTGTACAAAGCATCTAAATGCACATACACACACTTAACCTAAAGGTAGACTGCATTTAAATCCTTTTTATTTTAAGCTGGGGTGTGGAGTTATGTTTCTGAACATAACTCCACAGAGCAATAAAGGAAAAGCTATTGCTCTTATTACTATAATTAAACTATCATGACTGCCAACAATATTTTTTTTTCCATTTTTATATAGCCCGTAAAGGTTAAAAAGAACAGAATCTTGTTTTATAGGTAAAGGGAAGCTTTAAAGCAATAATTTATTGAAATAAATCATTTAGGTAAATATACACATGGCAGAAATAGATTTAGAAGACAGAGTAGAGATGAAATTAAAATTAAAGCAGTACCAAAATGAAGCTGTTTCTTATACAGAGTTCAAAGGAATTATGAAATCAAACTTTATGTAGGTAATATGCTTTTATTTACAATCCTTTCCTTTGTGCCTTATAAGCACTACTTGCTGCACCACTGCTCTTAATCACTTTGGTCAATGATTTGCTTGGCTTCTCAGGCTGTACGTTCTGCCAGAAAGGAAAAAGAACTTGCAAAATCTACTCTGAGCAAAAACCATGAAATATTTCCACGTAGTAACATCAATCTGGCCTCAATGAGTCTTTTATTATGTTTAGATATGTGATACAAAGGATTGTTTTGTCAGGAATTAGGAGTCAAGAGAGGTTGATTTTGGAGGAGAACATGAGAAAGGCAGACTGCATGAAAGAAGGATCATGGTGCAACGTTAGAGGAATCTCATCTGAAAATGACTTAGGATTTTGTTATCACAAGGTTTAAGTAGTTTAAACTTTGTGGTATAAGATAAAGTATAGATGTTTTGCTCCAACATGAATCTCCATCTGGGCTGTTCACTGACATTAAACAGACATTTCTATTTTACAGGAGACTATGACTGCCTGATAAGAGAGACACGACCTTTCCTTTCCTCTCTCTTTTCCTCAACAAAAATGGTCTACTTCAAAATGTCATGGAAGTGTAAGGACTTAATCTCAAACTTGTCACAGGACCAATAGATTCACTGCCAATGCAATATCTTTTTTTCCCCATTTTTAACATGTCATAAATAGCAAATCAACCTTTGCTTTTTTAATTAAATAAGCTCTTGAGTTTACCCTCCATAAAAGTACAGAATGTAAACAATAGTATTAGATTTATAGATGTAGATTTATTTTTATAGATGTAGATTTAATTTTTTTTTTAAGTTTTCAAACTAAGTTTAACTATATATGATCATCCTACCAGCTCTAGAGTATGCATGCAATGAGCTATTTTATTTGAAAAAGTATCATGTTTTGGATGAAATGACTCAATTAGAAAGACTGTGATTTTTTTACTATATGTTTTGCACTCATGTTTTATCAAAAAGTAGCAAATGCCTCTTGACTGTGGCTCTGAAATCCTTTAAAATTTAACAGAGCAGTATAACAGAGATAATACTCATCAGTTCAGAATGAATACTATAGTTTATTAGTTCGTCCCAGAATGAGATTCTAAAGGCAGGTACTTGCTGCTGACTGCATAGCAGGGTGCTTATAGACATATGAACCAGCACAGCTTGCAGACTGGAAGAGTGAAGGAAATAATCATAGTATGTCCAGTCCCATGCAGTTCTCTATATAAAACCTTTTTTCTTCTATGTCTTATATTATAAAAAAGGTGCATTCCCTCTAATCTAAGCCCTATAACTAGACAGAACTGGAATATATTAAACTTATTTGTTTACCATCTCTTAATGACAGCTTGTATTTTGCTGAGTTCCTACTTATACAGTCAAGTTTAAAGAATTTTACTTCAACCCTCCACATGCATGGTCTGGAAAGATCCTTCTGCATTTTCTCATGACTTTGAAATACTTTCTTCTTTAGGATAGAAGTAATTTAAATTCATTTTGGGGAGAAAGTGGACATATAAAGATGTATAAAAGATAGATAATGCATTTGATTTTCTAGTAGGATTTTCTTTTGGAAATGGTACTATTAAGAAAAGTAGAATTCTTCACTTTAATTTCCCAGTAAGTCTTGATTAAAATATAGCTATAATAGAAGTATTTTAATTGGCTTCAGATGATGTAGAAATGTGGCATTATTACAGGTACTACCTGTTCAAGATGGATCAATGCATTATCTAAAATGTTAAGAGCGTAAGTTATAGTGAAGACTCAATCTTGCAATAAGTGTAATGTCCTCTGTTTCAACTCAGGCAGTCCTGTCTTCCAATGACTTTAAAAAAGGTTGAGAGAACTCAGTAATTTCTAAGATTGCATCTCAAATGTACATAATCGACCACAAATTTGTGAAGTAGTAGAGTTCAAGGACATGACTACTTAATCTCACAGATGTCACACATCAATTTTTTAACACTCCTTTTCTCATTAACTTGCAAACTCTTCTGCTTAATTACTAAATGCAAGCAATTCAATAACATCAGAGAAAGATATAAAGAAAGTTCTGTATTTCATAGCCTAATTTAATCCTCTTCTTTTCGAATTTCTTTTGAAACTGTTCAAAGCTTGGACATGGAAATGAGATTCTTAGGTATTGCTCTAACTTTTAGCGGGAGTAATACATAATCAAAAATCCTTTGAAGAAGCAGCTTTACACCTCATTTTAAGATGCAACACCACAGAGACCATGACCTAATGCCTGAGTGTGCTACAACAAACTAGAAATTAACAACTCATATTGAGCAGGCTGTCAATGACTTGTAAACAGTCAAGTGTCAACTGATTTCTGAAGCCTTCTTGATGCAATGCTGTACCAGGCTGCTTCATAGGTGAAGCTTTCAGGCATGCAGCATAGTGACATAATAGCACAGAATGTGGGAAAATAAGCGGGAAAGCATTACAGACCAGAAAAACATTGTTATGCAGTGGAAGGCATCCAACTTTTAAAAAAGCCTGGTTTATTTATGTGCCATCCTGCAAATTCAATTACAGTATTGAAAATCAGCTACAGGTTTTCTACTTAAAAGTGCTTGTACTCATTTTAGTATAGACTTCTTTCTGTCTCTATACTCAAATTATTCCATTAACCATAGCAGCACAGTGACAATCTTCTATAGTTGCAAATTCTGCACAGTGCTATCCTACCGTGGACTGGTCAGTCAAACAGAGTATGGAACTCATCTTCTCCAAGACATTTACCATTAACTTTGTGAAAAATGTCAAACAAAGAAGAGGCAGCTACCTCTATATATTTACTTTACATGCAGATTTCAGTTATAATTGTACTTATAACTTTCAGTTATAATTGTACAGGTCTACATGGTCTGGAAAGTGTGTAAAGAAAGATCTATGGGAATTATGTCTGAATACTAACATATTGCCTTTGAAAAGTTCACAATCTATTTTTTGCAGAAGGAATTACGAATCAATTTCTTCCTTCTTCCTACAATATTTTGAAATCTAATCAAGAACTACAATAGTTTCTTTTAATTAGCAATGTAGGATTAGTAGAAGAGCGAATTTTCAACAGTGGTTTATTGTTTTGTTGTTGGTGGTTTTTTTTTTTTTTTTATTTTCCAATCATTTTGGAATACAACCTAAAGGATATCATGTTGGATAAAATGTGTATTTAAAAAACCTTTGACATCATCCCTATGAGCTCAGATAAAATCTCAAGCTCTGCAAGCAGTTTCCTCAGTTTTATATACTCTTCCTGGCCTTACTGCCCTATGCCAGCTTGAAATAGATTTTGTTGAAAAGACTTAATAGCCAAAAAAAGAGATAAGCATGCTAACGAAGCTGTCATTGTATGTATTATAAACTAAGCTTGTAATGGGATTATTCTTTGGAAAATTCGTTAAAGAAATGAAGTTTGTGGTGCAGCAAGCTTGGAGGAAAATTAATGAATTCACAGATGTTCACCTTAATGAACAACAGATTGAGAATATATTATTAAATTCAAAAGGAAAACTTTGCATATGTTGTCAAAATTAGGTTTTGATCTTTACAAGCGTTGTGCTCATGTGAATAATCAATTAATAATTGATTAAAGGCTTCCTCAAAATTTATCATGTCTGTACACTTTATTATTTATTTAATTCCTCATGAGAACTCAATAGATCAACGTGTGAATGGTTTCCTCCTGGGTACCTTAATATATAATATGTATCTCTGATTGAAAAAGTTCCATTAGAGTGGTTAAGAAGTTGCCATATTACCATGGCTGAGCAATAACAACCTTCATAATACAAGAACCTTTTTTCAGAGAGATTTTTTCATTTTCTCCATGCTTATGCAAAGCAGCAGATGCACCAGCAATCATTCTTTCAGCATGATAGACAGAGGTATTGGGTTACTGCAACAGAGACAAGGCTAATGCAGGTTGCTCGCCTTACAGAATGGAAGGTGGGGAAACTGGCAAGGAAGCATGGCCTGCTCCCAGCTCTCACATAAAGCCCAGGCTTCAATCCATTTGCTCCTGGTAAAAGGCCATCTAACTGATAAGTTAGAAATTGTGAAAATAGTGCCAAGTATAGGTGCAGTTTATGGCCGTGTAATTTAAGGAATGAAAGCTAGGTGCAAATCAGCTCTATATTGCTGCTTTGCATTTAATCCTCAAATAATTTGAAATTCAAAGGTGAAAGAAAACCTCTAACAAACAAGGAGAAAATCTTATCATGTCAATATTTCTCCTTAAACTGCAGTCTGGACTTTGGGCCAGTCTTGTAAGCAATGCCATATTAAATTAACAGCAACAAAAATCATGGAGCTTAACGAGCTCCCTGTGGATGGTGGTGAGGCACTCGCTGGATCCTTCCTGCTGACAGTGTGCAATGCCTCAGACAATAACAACTTGTGCTATTTCAGTGGATTAGCTATTCATATCAGCATCCTGAGCATTCAGCCATGCAGGACACCAAGACATGATGAGCAAACATTTTACACTAAATAATTAAATCTTTGTTACAACAAGAAATGATATCTCTTATGTGGCTTTTGCCCTGGTCTATAAAATGAGCATGGTATTTACTATTGATCATAAAAGAAGAAATCAGAGAACAAAAATCAGTTCTCTATTTTTCACCAATAATTGGGTAGGGAAATGATGGTGAAAAAGAGGCATAAACAACTTTGCAACTATATGTTTATGTTACTTTTCTTAGGTTTGTTTCATATCAGTTACCACAACATATATATAATTCCTAGAACCTTACTGGATGGAGTCTGGCTTTGATGCCTACAGGTATTAACGCACAACACTTACATATAATAAGCGCACTGACATTTGTTTCTATACATTCTGTATATGTAATGTTCAACAATAATATGAAAGCACAGAACAAATACATTGGGAGTTTTTTTTAAGTCCATCCAAAACTAGCCCACATTGTTGTGCCTTGTTGCCAATAACTGAAACAAGTAGGCAGCCTAAATGTTGTTTTATAACTGGATCAGATACCACAAGTTGTTGCAGTAAACAAACAAATCAAAGTTAATGACAGACAAGACTACAGTAGACCACATGGAAGAAAGTGACTGAACTGCTACAAAAATGTGGGCAAATTACATAGGAAATTCTATATTCAAAGCTACTAAAAAGTCACAAGAAAAATTCACCTGAAATATTCTTCAATTTCCTTTTGACAGTCACAATGTGAAATACTGATAATTTACTCAGACGATTTAACACTGCGAACACTAAGCAGGTCCAGCATGGAGCAAAGTGCAAGGGAAATGGCAGAGGAACATTACATATATACGTATGCAAAATCCTGATCTGAATAGCTGGCCATCCACTGCAATGTAGTTGAAGATGACACTTATAGACTGAGACCACGTACAGCACTTCAACACATTTAACTGAGTAGTAGGGGCTTAAATCAAATCGGCAGCAAATTGTACTGAGACAACTAGAAAATGACTCTCATTAGCAGCCTGTCCTAACCCCCTCCTAGAGGATGCTGCTCTGCAGCCCCACTGCAAGATCACTGTGGAGCCTCTGCTAATGCAGCTCACAGGCCAGTGTCTTAAAGGAAACAGTTCTGCTTTTTCTACCCAGCTAGGCTCCAAGAGAGATGCTTGAGTGCCTGCAACTTCTGCAGGGGTGTCACTTTCACAAAAGGTATTCAGCTGCCTCTGGACAAGGCTGAGAGAGAAATGCTCACATTATTCACTTAACAGATGCTGGAGTTCATTACCTCTCCTAGCCAACTGTGGTAAATTTTAAATGAACGTTTTCAAAGAATTCCAAAACTAAAAAATGTGGTTTTCTTGGCAAAATCTTTGCTATTATAGAATTAATTATGGATTGTCAACAATAATCTATGAGGAAAAGTTGTGAGATAATGTTTTGGATTTACAGCCCTGTATGTAATAGCAAGCTGTAACAGTAAAGTGAATTCATGCCGCTGTAAAACCAGCTAAAAGTCTCCACACAAAATCAAAGCCATTTTGCCAAGACTTAAATAGCATAGCTTATTTTCCAAGGGATAATGAAAATAAAAATTCTTCTCTATACCTGTACTCCTTCATTCAAATTCCAAATTTTTCAAAAGTTAATATAAGTCTAAAATGATTTCCAGGTTTACTTTAGATGAGCTGGTTTTTAATACCAATACTTTAACTTAGAGCTGTAGAAGCTCATCCAGAACATATAACAAATGTATTCCTCACATATCGACTCAGTTAAAAAAAAATTCAAGATAAGGGCACAATTTAACAAAGCTTTCATCTTTAAAATAATAATTTCAAACCTGGTGAGAAAAGGCTATCTTGTTCAGATGCAAATACACCAAAACCTAGACAAATGCAAAATGAAATAATGTACTTTGAGAGGGCTGATAACAGAGCTTGTAACAAAGCATTATTTTTCACCTGGCTTTGGCAGACTAGAAAATATGTTAGACAAATTCAAATACATATTAACTTGTAATGGAAAATACCCAGATACTCCACAAGATGCAAGAAAATCACTGAGATAAGCCGTTTTCATCTGCCTACATCTGAAAAAGGTTTACAGTAGTTCATAGAACCACAGAATGTTCTGATTTGGAAGGGACCCACAAGGATCATCGAGCCCAACTTCTGGTTCCAGGTCTGCATAAAAATTAATCCACTTACAGTGCATATAGAAACTGGTCACCAGAGACAGTTGTTTAATAGTTTTATTAATTCTGTTTGTTTACTGCAAGTTCTCAACCAAACTGAATATTAATGTTATTTTCTGCAAGACATCCTAACAAAGTTAATTCTCAGATGTGTAGCAAATAATTAAAAAGATGTGCAGATGAGAATTGGGTTACCCTTCACTTTGTTAGCAGGCTTACACATCTAAGCATAGATTTCCTCCACTTGTTTAGACTGAAAAGGATTTAATTCTGAGACAAAATGCAACTGCAATGCAAAAGCAGTTTACTGCTTTACTGAAACAAAAGAAGCAATTGTAACTATGTAAAAGTGTAAATTCAGACTATGTAAATATAATCATTTACTATGAAAGTGAATGTTTTCTGAAATAGCTGTGATCATGAAGACAACATTGGAATGCTGAAGAAATGCAGTAAAGCTAAGTAGAGGAAAATTAAAGCTTTTTAACAGAAGAGACACTTTTCTATGGAAACAGTCATATTTGCCAGAGATATCACTCTCATGCAACTATTCCTATTATCTTTTGCCATTTCAAAACTACTTTTAGGCATAAGAATTAAAATAATAAAGATGTTGAGTACTGAACAGTTGAGTCTAGACAATAAAGTCAAGCAAACCATTTTCTATTGAGGGACCTGCTGAGATATAGTGATATAGTACCTGGATTTTATTTATTTTTCCCATGAAACGGATGATTGATTAAGCAAATAATTTAGACAATAGCCTGCTTTTGGAAGTCAAGTTGGGAGAAAATTACTCTGATATTTTACATTTTTCACATGAATGTCTCTATTCATTTTATGAATTTGAATACAAAAAGTAGCATTGAAATTAAGATCATCTTTCCTTTAACTCCCAAGAATTCCCAAAGACTAAAGTTATTAAAAAAATCAAATCAGTCACTATTTTTTTATCTTTGTAATCACCGTTAACATGGGTGGATAGAACAACTGTTTACGTTTGTTGATAGTGCCAGGCCAAGGGGGAATGGTTTTACATTGAGACAGGCAAGACTTAGGTTAGATATTAGGAGGAAGTTTTTCACAGAGCGGGTGGTGACACACTGGAACAGGTTGCCCAAGGAGGTTGTGGATGCCCCATCTCTGGAGGCATTCAAGGCCAGGCTGGATGTGGCTCTGGGCAGCCTGCTCTAGTGGTTGGCGACCCTGCACATAGCAGGGGGTTGGAACTAGATGATCTTTGAGCTCCTTTTCATACCAGGCCGTGCTGTGATTCCACAGTTCTTTTTTTTAATACCTTTTTTTTTTTTTCTTTTTTTTCCCCTTAAATCTGAAAAATAGATGAATGATTGCATTTTATTCTACTATCTGTATGCATTAGTACTTCTTTGCTACACAGAGTATTATTACTGGAAGCCAGAGAGGAATGTAGAGATATACAGGGACATGAAAGCACTTTATATGTTTGCCAAGATTATAATTTGTTGTATACCTAACATTCAAGACTAGAAACGCAATGTGCTTGTAAACACTGTTTTTCTTGAAGAAAATACGACTGGTATTTATATCCCTAGAAGACAGCTTCACCTGTTTACATATAATCTATTTGAAAAACAAATATCAGAACAGACTGCAGATGGAAAGTAAACGGATAGTCCTGATAGTTAATTACAATAAATAAATAAATAAATAAATACACGCATACATTAATCTATTTATATTTGTCCCCAGTTTCAGTGGTAAAGATTAAAAATCTGCAGACTGTAAGTAATACACAGTTTTGAATCTGTCATGAAATTTACATTAAATAGTTACTAGAGTATTCACTTGTTTGGTAGATTCTAAATGAGGCAGTCTGACCTTGGCATTGTCCAGTTCATTCTCACGGTCTTGCTTGGAGCAGCAGTTTGTTTCATGCACATGGAGGAAGTCCCCTTCTCAGTAATTCAAAAAAGAACCACTACCCTGCCAGATTTTAGTACAACTACATGATTATAGTTCCTAGACTAGAAGAAAAACTAGAAGAATAATCAGACTTCTAAAATGATTAAGAATCTCCTGCCCAGCATTTTTTTTTTTTTTTTTTAATGTCCAACATCTAAATTACAGGCAAGATTATGTCTTCTAAACTTATGAGCATAAAATAATAAGATGAACAAAAAAAAGTGTTTATTTTACATTTGCCAAATTGCTCTCCTCAAAACACTTTCTACCACGTCTAATTTGAATGCAGAGTTCTCATTATCTTAGATATACCTTTGATGGCCAATGTTTTGTCAATCCAATGAGGTTTTTATAATGATACAATAATTCTAATGCTTGAGAGCATCCACAGGCAATAATCAACCTGTTGTAATGCAGGAAGGACCAAATGAGACAACTCTACATTCTGGAAAGATCTTTAAGTGTCACCTATCTTTTATTCTAAACAGATGTTTGTTTCTCCTTAACTTGAAATACTGATACGCATACATGTTTATAAGAAAGCAGTAATATGTAGTAATAGTATTAATGGAAAATAGTTAAATATATATATATAGTTAAATAAATAGCATAGTAAAGAATATAGTAAATTATAGTATTTTTGGATCACACCAAAAACATATTATAAAGATCCTTTTTTAAAACGGGAAAAAAAATTAAAAAACAATACATCAATCATTTTATGATTCAAATTCTTGCCAAACTTACAAGAATTATGCATGTTATTATTGCCACAGAATTTTTTCTTACCTACATTTATGAATAGAGTAGAAATTACATGGCATTATGTAGCATGATTTCTCTGATTCAAAGACGTGATCCAATAATAAAAAAATTACAGCCAAAGTTCCATTTTCCACCTGTCTCTTTCACATGCATGTGATAAGTGACCTATGAAAAACCTGTTTTGTTGTGTTCATGTGCCTCTTAGTTTACAAACTAACTCTGTGAAACCTGTTCACATCTTTCTAAGTCTCAGAAATACAAGCCCTAGACATAGATTTATTCAGTTATTAAGTAACATTGGGAAACCTTGATGGCAATATAAAGCATTTTAAGACATGCTGCAGCAGGGTGCATACATGCTTTGTACAGCAGTCCAGTGTGCAGTCAGCAGACTGCAACATCACAGATGAGAAATGAGAAATTTTGAGGGCAATTGAGCACAATGAATTTTCACAGTGGATCAACACGAAGTCATTTAGAATGGCTATTTCTGAAGCACTGATACAATGAACACATTTACAGTGTTCAATGGCCCTAAAAATTCACCCTTTCACCTGTGGCATAGCTACTGCTGTGAGTTCTTAGCTATTTTTTAATTTATATTTATAAGCAGTACATGTAGCAGTACATACATATACATGTGCATACCTTGAATGTACTAATCAAGCTCTTGGCACACTATAAAAGAAAACATGTATCAGAAGAGAAAAAACATCACTGAACTTTAGACACATTCCACCTGTAATGCAAACTCCATCGTAAGGGCAAACGATGTCTCAAGAATGCAAAATAACCCCACCAAACCTAGTCAGCTCCAGAACTCAGATTATGTTAAAGAAATTGAAACCATTATCTTCTCCAGACCTTTTCTTGCAGGAGAAAGAATCATGGCATCATAGAGTGTTTTGAGTTAGAAAGGATCTTTAAGATCACTTAGTTCCAACCCTCCCTGCTCTAGGCAAGGAACACCTCCCACTAGACCAGGTTGCTCACAGCCCCATCCAGTCTGGCCTTGAACACTTCCAGGGAGGAGGCATCCACAATCTCTCTGGGCAAAAGGGATAAACTGAAGAGCAGGGTCACCATCAGCTGACTGTCCTCAGTTTTGACAAAAACCTTGACTTTGGGAGGAAAAATTACAAAACATTGACTTTGAGTTTCTAACAGTTTGTCTATCACAGTTTCTAGGACAGCATACACATACTCACTGATAGATTCTTATTTTTCTTTTGGATTTTTATACCTGAAGTTATTTGAGGTGCCAAATAACAAGCATCAGATCTACAGCTTTTACCAACCAGCTATTCCAACTGACCCATTTGTTAGTATAGGGTGTTTTAAGGACACTGTCTTTGCATTAAACTCCTGCTGTGGTCAATAGCTAATTATTATATCTCCAGGCATGGCAACTAACAAAAAGTGACACATCCCAGTTTTGTTTCAGCACAGTCTCCACGCTTCCCTCCTCAGAAATTAACTATGTTAAAGAAACCGTCTTATTTCTTTTTTCTGTGAACAATGATGGTTATTTCTGAAGTAACAGTGCATGTTAATTAACAAGTTATTTACCCTTGATTTGACTGCAGAATGGGTTTGCCCATTCTGCCCACTTAATGCTTTTAAGATCAGTTAAATTAATTTTTACCTGTGTAACAGAATGCTGTCAGTGCACTGTACCTTTAGCAGAACCTGGCAATTAAGTATGTAAGAAAGGAGAGGTCACCATTTAGAGATTGTGTAGAATTTTGCTCATCTCTGCCATTTGAAGTAAACAGCTTGCTACCTTATGCAGAGGCTTAACAGCAACCACAGGAGTTTCTTTTTCAGCACTGAAGGATGGACTGAAGTGTATTAATGCAGTCCCAACAGTTCTACAGAACTTTGTTTATATTAGAGAACTCAGTTTATAGAAGGCACTTCATGCTTTCCATAAAAAAAAAAAAAAAAAAAATCATTTATTTACAAAGACAAGTATGAGCAGTTCATAAAAAATAATAAACTTTGTGCCACATAAGGCAGCAAATGGCAATCACCTGCTAGTTTTAAGAGCAGGTAAATCCTCATTATTCTAATATTCTTTCCCTTCTGACTTCCCCAGTCATCAGAAGGTTGTTGATGTGTCAGATTGTAATGACATGACCAAAAGATAACTCTGGTAACAAGAAAGGCTATTTTGCTAAAATAGGGAGCTAAAAAAGGGAAATTTATTTTGATAGCTACATGCTTGTGCTGCCTCTCCTCATTCTATGATATACATCTCTGGACTTCATAATACAAAATACTAATAAATCCTGTTTTGATGTCTTTTGAAGAAGTGTTGTGATCGGTGAATAGTGACAGCGAATAATAATTCTGTAACACTACTTTTCTACAGTCCTTTTCATGAGGAGTGCTATCTAAAACCCTTTCCTTATAGAGATTTTCTATTAGTAGAACCAGGAACAAAGCAATAAGTAAACCTACTAAATCTTGCTTCAGTTCACAAGGCCATTGCAATTGCTGCCAAAGGTATCTGAGGTATCACTGAGGTATCTCCTTATCTGCACAAGCCAGTTTATAAAGTCACTAAAGACTCTCAAAACCCAGAGTATTTTCAGGACATTGATAGGTATTCACTCACTGCGTCCTTGTACATTTAATAGCCTGATGCAAGTCCTCAGTGCCAAGATGGAAATTAATCTGTGTGAATCTCAGAGATAGGCAAACACGGGCTGTCAGAAGCAATTGCAGTTAGGAATGGGAAAGCAGAACTTCGTCCGCAAAGCTGTTAGCTTTTTGACTTTGCAGTTCGACGGTTGAAATACGATAGGGAACAGAGTTGAAGAAATACCAAGTGCATAGATTACAATGCTATCATTTGCAGGAAATGCAACGCTCATTTTCACTGTCACCCGATTACTACAAGGATAACTTAAAAGAGTTTATTTCTTGAGTTTCTCTGAGAGAGTTCTGAGATCTCAACAGCACTTATGAGGGTTTTCCTGGCTTTTTTTTCTCTCATCTAAATGCTTTTTTCCACAATGGTAAATATTGGTCAATTTGTATGGAAATCTGCAGGAACAAACAGTAAAAAGAATCCTCAAATGTAAAGCCCTTTTATTTTCCCCTTAACTACTTCCGTAGATGCTGAATATATTTTTGACAAAGTTGAGAAGAAAAAAATCAGTCAGTCATTTTGGTTGAAAGCATCCTCTGGAGGTCACCTACTCCAACCAATTGCTCAGACCACATCCTCCTAGAATAGGTTGTCTCATGAAATGCTCAGTTTGATTCTGATTGTCTCCAGGGATTGGGATTCCAGCATCTCTGGGAAATTGGTTTGACTGTTTGAACACATCCATGGTGAAAATAATTCTCCTTTAATCTAACTGAATTTCCCATTTTGTAACCTGTTTCTGTTGCCTTTCGTTCTACAACTGTGCATGTTTGAGAAAAGACTCCATCTTTTCTCCATCCTTTTATCGGAAAACTGCAGTTTGCAACAAAGCCTTCACCTTCTCTTCTCCAAGCAAAACAAATCCAATTGTTTCATCCTCACAAGACAGGTACATCAACTCACTGCCCATCTTAGTGGCCTCTGCTTAGCTCCCTTTAGTACATCAGTGTCTAAGAGCCCAAACCTGGAAACAACACATCAAACATGTCTCACGTGCTGAATGGAGGGGAATAATAATTTCTTTGGATCTACTAACTGCACTCTTGCTAATGCAGCACAGTATGTGTTTGTATTGCTAAATATGTAGCATCTTGACATTGAAAATCCCTTTTCTGTCCACAGGATTCTCTAAGTCAAGAAAAACAAAACAAAACAAAAGACAAAAAAAGACAAACACATGCAAGTCCAAATCATGTTGTTTCTAGAGTTTGGGTTCTGGAAACTTCCACAGTAAAAGTTAGTATATTAAAATAGTGTTCTCCCAGGAAGAGCTGACAGAGGAAAAAATCTGGAACACAATAGAATGCACTGTGCAATGCTCTTCACAGCTCATTCCAATCAGCAACCAAAGGCATAACCTCGATAAATTCTTAATAAGTCTACAAATGCTTAAACTACAGATGTTCACAGACCATTAATATCTAACCTCCAGAACAGTGTATCTGATAGTGTATGAACTTTGCAGAGTCAAGTACATTATTTTCTGTACTCAACAGAGACAGAAAAAGCAAGTACTTCAGATATTGTGGCAAAAACAGTGAAAACACAGATCAGTTTAGGTGCCAAGATTCTAACAATCTAGACCAAATTTGTTTTAATATTTAATTATATTCTGAAACTATTACAGAGATGCTGCTCCAAAACACTTACTTGAAATTACTGCTCTAATTCTCAGTTTCACTGAACTCTCTTTTTTGCAGTTGCCCAGACAAAAGGATCATAAGCTCTATAAATCCTTTCCTCATAGAGTGAAAAACTACTGTAAAACAGCTGCTCCAGCATCAGCCCTGTCAACCTCATCGAAGTAATATGAAAAGGAAGATAAGATTTGTGGTTCTCTGCAGACTCATCTCTTCTTCCTAAGAGTGACCCATCAGAAAGAAAGGGGTGAAGTGGCCCCGTTGATTATGATCACTCTTAGGAGATTCTCTGTACTTCCCTACAAGACCTCAAGAAGCTCCAGAACTGGCCACCAGAGTCATTCAATTGCAATCAGAATACAATTTTACCATTAACTTATCTTTTCATCAGATTAATGACTATTTAAAATAAGTATTATTTAGTGAAAAAAAGAATTGTTACAGTTTCCACTGGATTTATAAAAGTTGTTTACAAGCAAGCACAAACAACCATTCCTTCTCTACTTCATCGCTGTGTACTTTAGCTGCACATTTCTTCATAACATGTTTCAGGTTTTGTCTGCTTTTTGGTGGCTTTCTTAACAAAATCCTTACAAAAACAAACAAACAAAAACATATAAACAAAAACATATAAACAAACAAACAAAAAAAACAGACTATAATCTTATGAAGCCTAAATCAGCTAGAGAAACAAAACTGAAAATGGAAGTTGCACTGTATTGTATGATTGTAAGCATCACTTGGTATTTTAAAGTTACTTTTCTCCGTAGAAGCTCCAATCAAACTGCAGGTTGGTCATCAAAAACAGGTAAGACAGCAATTTCAGTTCCTGACTTCACTCAAATCTTCACATTAAAAGATATCTGCAAAATCTTTGGATACAAACAATGCACAGCATGAGACTTATGCATCTCAATGGAGCGGAATCCATGAAAGCAAGTAGATGTCAGGAAACAAAAACACAGTAATACCTTATTGCAGCTACTAGCTTTTCTATTTATTCGTGCAGGACTCTTTTTCTCTTTCTGAGCCTGTAACAGCAATAGTACCCACCTATCCTCCTCTGCACCTATTACACTTATCTTACACATGGGAAACAGGAAAGCTCAGCAGTTTGAGCACCAGTGAGGGAGCGACATACAAAAACTGAACTATTTTTTATATTGCTATAAAAGCAGAAGACAATATAAAGGCAGTGCAATGCCAGCTAAAAGGGTGTAGTTGACAGGTATACAGATTGAAAATATGCTGGCAATTAGAAGCGTTGGCTAAAAAAAAAAAAAAAAAAAAAAGCAAACATACACAATTTTCAAACTATGCTGCTGTCTACACATTTCAGCAGACTTTGCTGGCACTAGCCAGCAACTGGCAAGAAAGGAGAATTGGTCCTGGAAAGGCCCTCATTTCTCACGTCTGCTAACAGCGTGCGGTGGTGCTGAATGGGGGCAAACACTTCCTACTGCAGGGAGTTGATCTTGAGCAACAGACCCCAGAGGAAGGAATAAGGACTGATAAGGAAGGCAGCATGTATGGACATCAGCCCTTCTGTGGTACCAAAGCATTCTTTATGAGAAGAGCTTTTGATATGCTTGGGCAAAGTACTACAGCAACAGCTGCAATGCTCTTTTTCTGTTGGATCCCTCCAGCAGCCCATAGGCCAGAGCCTGGATGCATTCCTGCAGATGTCTGCTCACAGGCACAAATGAGGGGCAGGCCCAGCCTGCCCCTAGTACCTGCAGGTAGAAGCTCTCATGGAGTATATCAAAAGTTTGTTTGCAAAACTTATTTTTCAATATTTTTCCGAACAGGCAAGCAGGGGTTTGAATGTGGCTTTGGAGGCTTCCAAAGCCAAGAAAACAGCTGATTCAGTAAGGATCTCAGGGGCATTCTGTTCATTGTGAGGTTGAGGTTTTATTTCCTCCTCTGGTAATTTGTCAAACATACTGTTATAAAGAGTTACAGAATCAAAAAATGTCAAACAAATACAGAAAAGCTTTGAAACCTTTTGTGATAATGCAGAAGTAACAAGTACAGTTACAACAGCTGCATGCACAACTGTGTTTCCAAGGCAACAACTCACAATCCTTACAGTTATAAAAAATCCTATACACCATGGGGGAGTTGTGAAATTAGGGAGAATCCAGCTAAAATAGAATATAGAAAAATAGACTAAAACAGAGAAGCCGCAGGAACACTGAAATTATGAAACTCATGCTGTTTCTAACAGTTGGAGCCTGACAGAGCCTTGGCTCTGTTTTGGTGAAGTCTTGGCCTCCAGATCTGTCACACAGGTTCTCCTTTGTCCCTTTGGTTGCAGATTGCCCATTCACTGGGGTCACGGGAAAAAAAAACTATTAGCCAAAAATTGGCAGAGGTTTTCCTGTCACTCCATTTACTTGCGGAGTAAAGGCGCAATCCTGCCCATGTTATTTTCTGGCTTAAGCAAGCGTGTAGCCTATTAGCAAAGCAGTGCATTGTGACAAGCAAATTCTTCAAAACCCCTTCAAAAAGGGAGGAAAATATCCATTACTTTCCTTTTAGTATTACTGTAATGCTTATGCAACAATAAAATGTTAAAACTTAGGATTTGAAAAGCAATGGTCGTTAACATGCTAAATTCTTCAAAAACAACTGAAAAGTTTGCATATAGAACTTCTTCAGCTTTTGAAAAACTGCAGCTGTCCAATCTGCACCACCTGACCAGTGAGGGAACCTGGGACATGCACTGAAAGCTGCCTGTGAGATTCCTGTCAAGGACTTGGACGAGTTTCTAGTTACGTGCTTAGCTGCAATTACAAGATAAGCCAGTTTTGTAGCAGAGCCCCATTTGTAAGTAGTGTGGGTGTCTCACAGATGCACTGGATTATATTTTATGTAACCAGATATGTTTGTGTGTAAATTGTAATCAGAGAAAAATAAAACATATTAAAAACATAATTAAACACCATTGCGTTGGAAGATGTAAACTGGACATTTTGCTACTCTTAGGACCTTGCAACTACGGAAATTTTGACACTTACATGATTTAGTGATTGCTATCAGTGTATGCTAAAGACTTTCATCTTTAATTTTTGCTTGCTTACTTTCACTTATATTCATTTTTACATTTCTCTAAATGCAGCCAAGGGGGACTGATGACTGTCTAGGCTGTCAGGGAGCTCTTCATGTTGGTTACCACCTTGGCTCTTGGCAAAGTTTGATTGGTGCACTCTGCAGTGTGTGGAACAGAAACCTGTGTAAGCAGAGGGATGGCCATCCACCTGCCTTCAAACTCTGCACAACTTCCAGGTCTTTCTTCCTGTCTCAGGAAAAAGGAACTGCTATTGGTGCTAGTGAGATGTGCTCAGAGATGAGAACAGGCTGAATGGTATTTACAGACCCTGTGCTATTTCTATATTATTAGTCTCATTGTATTTCCTCAGCACACATATTGGTAGAATGTTTTGGCAATTCCTCACAATAAATTTGGTATTTAAAACGTGAATTTAGAATAAACAGCTACACTGAAAGGTTTAAGACTTTTTAATGCATATATAGTGACCAAAATTCAAATTACAAAAGTCTATATTTTCTGTAGATATTTCCTCCAACAGTGTATCAAGAATAAAAATGTTGCAGTCTATATGGTAGCTGATGTATTTATTAAGAATTTCTATATTTGCAGTCAACTGGCATTTATCTTCTCTCTAAAGTATTTGAATTTGCCATGTGAGGATTAGTGAGGTGCAAAATCAAGTTGGAGAATTTAGCAGCTATTTCATTACCAACACTAGTAGTTGGTGCTCTGAGGAAAATATCTTGGACAGGCAATCAGGTACTGAAGAGATGTACATAACAGTCTCCAATGTTGTGTGAATTCAGAAGAATATGACTGAAATCAACAGTTATTTTGCATTTATGGAGAAATAAAGGCACATCTTTGCCAAGTGCTTCTGTAGAACCATTGGTCTTGTTTCTGTGTCATTGATTCAGCTGTTTCTTGAATACCTTCACTTCTTTTCCTCTGAATTCAGGACATTAGCTCTCTTATGACTTAATGGTAGGTGGAAGAATACAAATATTTGATCTGAATATGATTTGCATTTATTACATGTAGCCAAGCTGCCAGCTAAATCTTGAAACTCCCTTCCCTTCAGAGCATCACTTCCCACTGTTCACCAGGGCTCAGGACACACAGACACTTCAACTTGATGATCATGCAGCATATTTCCCCCACTAAGTAGCATTTCCTATACAGGTGCTGATCAAAGACTAAGTGACAGACTCCATACCCTGATGCCATTTCCTTCTTTCATCAAGTAGGTATAAATAAGAGATGACTACAAACATCCCTTCAGACACACCCGGGGAATTTTTAGATCATGATCATTGTTTTTCTTCTTTGTTATTTATGTGAGTAAAAACAGATTTTGATTGCAAGGTAAATTTTAAAAGACAGCTTTAGATTGACTAATGTGAGCTGTGATCTCTTCCACACCTTTTTTCTGTTAACATTTATTTTCATTTTAACAATGGTATCGGAGCCGCAAGGATGATTCATGATTTCAAGAATCATGGAATGGGTACAACTCAGGCCAGTGCTTGCAGCCTACAGAAGCATTCATATTTTGATGGTTAAAAACCTTGAGGGAGATTCTCATTGCTTTATATATTAAATATACTTATTTCAGAGAGAAAGCAGAAAAGCAGCACAATGTACACATGCCCTGTTGAAAAGAACCAATTTTCACTAGCTAATTAAGTGGCTAGTGAATTTTAATGCTTTGGAAAGCATTAATCAGTCACTTCTATTAAAATATTGAAGATAGTACACGCTATGTCATAACCCCTATACATTCAGTGATACAAAAGCCTATAAAAAGTAATATGAATATAGCAGTAATGGAATTATTTTCACAGTCTTTGCTGTACAGTTTTCTCACACCTTTGTTAAAAATGGAGCTAAGCTGAAGATTCCAGGTTGAGTTTGTTTCACTGTCAGCGTCTTTCCCCCCTCCACACATTACAGTCAGTACTCCTGTATTTCTACAGAACCCAGAGCTGAGTCTGGGTGGATTTTTCTACCCACACTGAAGGTACTGAAAGAGAAAAATCCAATAACACCAATGACAGATGGATTGGATCCAATCTTATCATGAAATATTGGCATTCAAGAAAATACAAATGGACTAAAAAGCACCACCTCCCTTTAGGTAGGAAAAGATTTTGCCTTTTCTATTGAAAGTATTGTTAACAGTTGAAGACAAGGGGAAATACCAATAGCTTCTTAGAGATTCAAAGCAGCAGGTATGTAACAATGCTTTTGTCTCTGATGATGAAGCTAATTGTTCTCTACTTTCTAAAATGCCTCTATGTCTCCTATAGATTTTCCATACATTATTTTTCAGCCTCTCTGGACAATGTGAAGCTTTCTCAGAGTTACAATCAATAAATGAAAATATAAAAGTCTTTATTTACACAACCAGACAGGGGCTCTAATGCAGTCCTTGTAGCATAATACATCACTGTACTATAGCTTTCCTTAAGGTTTATTCTCTCCCTTACACAACTACAAATGTGTTTAAATCAGACCAAACACCTGGAGACTTTACAGCTGTATTTTTCTATCCTAAACGAGTAGATGTTGCTCTACCTGTCATATACTCAGTCCACACAGCAGTGAGAAACAGTTTCAAAGTATCAGAGAGGAAAGCAAGTCACTGGCAAATCCTCCAGTCTGTGTGATACAATAGTTTGTGCTGACATCTATCCCTCCCTATTTATCAAAAAGAAAAGAAAGAACACATATCTAATTTCCTGTATCCTTCAAAACGAAGGAATCCAATTTGCTCTAAATAAATAAATACGAGTAACATTAACCATATGAAAAATTTTAGAATGAAATAGTCCTAAGACTTTCCAACAGCAGCAGAACTAGGTGCTAAACACATTGTTTTCACAATTCAGACATGATATATTTATCTGTACAGTAGGTTCCCCTTTTTCTCTTTACAGCTGCAGCAGCAATTACAAGTGCAATGAATATTGACACAACATAAGAATTAATCACTTTTTCCTCGTGCTGCTTTTAAATATATTATAGATATACAGATATTTTTAAACAAAAATTTCACCAACGTGAATGATAAGGCTGCAAACTGAATCAGATGGCTGAAATGTCAAACATGAAATGTCCACAACAATAAAGACAGTCTCTCAGGATAAAAATAATACATGAGATGTACATGAGAGAGAGAGAGAGAGAGAGATAGAGAGAGAGAGGAGACGGAAAGGGAGAGAGAGAGAGAGAGAGGAGAGATTACAGAGAACTGAAGATAAAAATCTTTCCTTTCAGCATTTGAAAAGGAAATACTTCATAGATATTTATGTACCTGACTTCTTTGGGAAAAACTCCATGCATATCCACAAGTGTCAAGCAAACGTGAAATTATTTCTCAACATGTGACTTTAATAACTTTCAGACACGCACATGATTGGCACTGATGCACTTAAGCAGAAATTAAGCTGCAAGGAATGAGAGCACGCTACCTTTCCTTTTTCTCATTGTTCATTAATACATACCTACTTGTACCTTGCCTTTTTTTTTTTTTTTTTTCTCCCAATCAGTGTCATGGTATTAACAGTAGACTACTGCATGGGTATTACCTGTTCAATCTAGCACCCAATAGCACCCACTCTCTACCACTTTTAAGATATACAGGAGAATCAATTCCTGTTCCAAAAGTAGCCTACCAACATTATCAGATTTATGGTGTTAAAATATACATAACAAAGGCAAAACATCTTCAAAAAGTACAAATCACGCATATCCTTTGCATAGCAGAATTCTGAGGAGCTATTCTGAGCTGCTGAAAGCTTTGAGCACCTGGGCCTAACCTGGTGAGCAGAGACCTTCTATTCATGTGACCACGGCTACCCTTTGTTACTGTGACCTTCTATCACTCCTTCCATGTAATTAAGCCTTGAAGACTTTAAGAATGACTTATAGTCATTCCAGTGGCAGCTATGATCAAACAGTAAGTTTGTTGGCGTCTATTTTTGAAAAAAAGTCTTATAGTAACTTTTTCTAACGTAAGCCTTTGTCTCCTTTTCTGAAATTTTGCCAGCACTGCACCTCAAAGATTTCAATTATCTTCCTGTCAGCAGCATTTCTTTCTCATGATTCACATTCTGGCTACTGAAAAAATAAATTGCATTTTTTACCAGTCAAGCCTTGTACAACTCGTGTTTCCCAATTGTTATGCTTGAGAATTTTAAGAACTCACAATAACTGATGCATTTAAGTGATGTGCAGCCCAAAACAGTCAGTAATGTAGAGGAGATGAGGATGAGGTATCTTAAATAACTGTATTAATCCACCTCTTCCACAGCTCAATGTTTTTTATATCTTGCATTGCATTTTGATTAACAAAATCTAGATTTTTGGCATATTCTCAAATAGATTTTTTTAATTTTTTTTTTTTTGTAATATTTCTGTTGCTTCCAAATTGGTGATTGTAGGAAGACAGTTTTGTTGTAACATCAGAAATGTTATACATTTTTTTATCAATGATAAGTTGATTAAAATTGACCATGCCATCACATATTTACAAATATTTTTACATGCCATCAACATACATAGTCATGGAGGAAATAATAAGAAATAATGTTTCTGAGCAGTCACTGAACTAATTTTCAGTTGCTCATGGTATTCCATGTATCTTCCAGTAGTTTGACAAGACTGTATCACTATAAATAAAATAAATGTTTTTAATGCCCAAAGACAATTGAGCATTGTTAATCTGTTGCAGCTTCTGGTTTATAATTCTTGTCATCTTGTGCAACTTGTGGATCATCTCGTTTTCGGTACTTTGACAAAAATCATAGTTACTGTCTTCCAGCTGCCTTTTCTCCTGTTTCTGGCTGCTAGTGGTTGATGCATCAACACAAATTCCACTTCCTAAAGGCATTTTCTCCATTGGATTCTATGTGAACCTAGGAATGAAGAGCTACTTGCCACTCTTTAGGAATTCAGAATTTTCAGAAATACAGATCCACCTGATTGTCACTTGCAAAGGTAATTCTCAATATGATTCTTGTAGGATTCAATGAGGCTCATAAAATTTACATGAGGGTTTAAATTTCTAGTCAGCTGTACAAATTTCAAGCTCTCAGGCTTCCTGGTTCCAATTCTAGTCAATCAAAAACTTTTATGAAAACAGAATTATATATGCCCATACATATGTATAGACTTTGGCAGCAGACAAGTAAAATTCACAACTTCAAATATAGTATTTCTAATAACTACGAATCTTAGGACAAGACACTATTCTCATTGTTCTAATGTTATATATGAAATTACTGAACTAATCAAATGCATACATTACCCACAAATACCATAAATGCTAATCATACGTCTTTGGGAAAGTCACGAAAATTGAAGTGAAAAACAAAAGGGTATAACTGTAGTCTAAAATTATAAGTAGGCCAAAAGTCAATTGCGAATACATCTCACTGGATTGAACAGACAGACAGAAGTTCAATTTCAAATTTTACAATTTATAGTTTTTTTCTATACCTAATAGCTGAATCTGTGTTAAAAATGCATTCCAGTAATCCAAATGAGTTTGTCTAAATACCTAGCAAAGCATACATTAAATGGAGTTGTAATGATCTTTTTTTCCTAATTATTCTATACATGCGAATAAAAAGAGGAAAGTGTTCTAGAACAGAATCATGGAAATCTACCAATAAGTCTAAAGAAATTGTAAGTCATCTTTTGAGTCTACAGGGATTAAAAATGTAAAGCTTTTGAATGTCCTCCAGCCAAGTAAAAGAACCTCACATATGCCACACTACTCTGTGCACCTCAAGTCTACTTATTTCTGTTAAGACAGCTATTTCAGTTTCAGCAGCACATTAGTTCTATGACTCTTCCTTGTCCTAACTCGAAATTGAGCTTAAGTTTAATGTTCTGTTTTTCAGAGGGCTGTGTCTCTACACATTTTTTAACCTTTTTAAAAATCATTATTATAATTAACCTTTTTAGAACTCTCTGAATTTCTTTCAGCCATTTCTCAAACTAAGATTTTATTTTCTCTTCTGTTTTAAATTAAAGATAGATGTATAATTAAACATTTATCTATAATCTGTATATTCCCATGCAGACAAGCACATTCTGAATTATATTATTTCAGGAATGTAATTTCAAATGTATGCATGTTCTTTGAACAGACTTCACATTGGCTTCAATATAGTCTGAATAATCTTGTGTAGCACATATTTACCTTTCTTTGACACTAACTCCATTTATTCAGTAATCAGTTTGATTACTTACTATGAGATAGAAATTTTCCACCATTTCCATTTACACTGTGATTATCAGCAACTTTCTGTAGAAACAAAATCATGCCTTCTGCACTGAGATCTGGAAGCTCACTGCTAATTGCTGCATTATTAATTGTTAAGTCAACTAGTGGCAACAGGGAATGCAACTGCTGTCCCTGGAGGGGCAAATGGATTGTCAGGGAAGTATCTTCTTTATCAGCTGCTTTTTTCTCTTCTTTTCTTTCTTCCTGGGAATGAAGCCTGTGTTGTTTCCTTGAAAACATGTAAGCAGTGATAGAATACAAAGAAACTCTGTGCAATGGACTCTGCACTCTAAGAGAAGCACACTTTAATTTGATTATGTCGCTAGAATTGCTTAGTAATGACTATTGAAGGCACAGAAGAAGAATGCTACAGCTATAATTATACTACCTGACAGACCAACAAATTAAGTACTAGATACCTCCAAATTTACCAACCTTCCCCTTTCCTGTCTTTCTACTGATGCATATTTAAAATGCTTCACACAGATTCATGCGTGTGTAGCGTGACAATTGATTGGCAGGAGGTGATTTGTTTTCCTGAATGATGCCGGTATGATCTTCACTCACAGTCTTTTATTGATCCTTGAAACAAATATCATCCTGTACTGGTTTCATTAGGCAGGCTCTCTCTTGTTAATTACCGCTCACTCAAATCTTTTGGTGTTTCATTAAGGTGAACAAATTGGTAGAATTAAATAAACAATCCATGTCAGCCTGCCACTGTCGTTCTCTCATTCCTGGTCTTTAATTCCCCAGAATGCCAATAAGGAAAGGGATTTTTTCCCTCCTTTTTTTTTTTTTTTTTTTTTTTTTAGCATTTCTGACATCAAATCACAACAAAGTGGTGCAATGCACCATAAGAATTGACTAAATCAAGTTGGAAAATAGTCTGAAAGACTTGGCTGACTACGTTGCAAATCCTTTTGGACTTTAGGGAGAGTTCTTCTACCTAACTGCAGAAACATGCAGTATCATCAGCTTCTCTGCAATGGATCAAAATTTTATTTTTCTCGGTTTACAAGGATGAAAGGGAAAAACTAACAGCAAAGATGATTTGTATGGAGGTTTCCAAAATGAGTTATATTAAATTGCTTTGATAAAAAACACTTAAAAACTGTTTCTACAGGGTAATAAAGAAATAAATAAAGTCTAAAAAAAAATTTCCTGTACAAATAAAAAAAAACATTTCTCTCTCAATCAGGAAATTTGAAAGAAAGAGAAAAGTATAATGCACTCATTCCCTATGCTGTATGTAACTGATTTTGGAAGGCTGCATAACACAAGACATTGGAATTAGAAAACATTCTCTGTAGTTCAGAGTATCTAATATAAGTTCAGATTCAAGATGATTAAGAGCAGCCTGGGTACTTTTAACTAATGAATCCTTTACTCTGTGTGTTCTCAGGCTTCTGGAAAGGTCTGAATCTTCCTAAGCATATTTAGCAGCTTTATCAGTATTAATGTAATGATTCCTACACCTCTTTTCACTATGCTGTCATCTAGTCACTAACAGATTTCCTTATGACCTGCAATGAACTGCTAGGAAAATATAAAGAAGCAGAATTCAGAGGAAGCTGCTATTATTCAGAATCTTCTAAAAAGCAAAAAGATCTGAAAGTAATTCAGCTGCTGCTTCAGTGTCTTTTTTTCCCCTTCTTTTCACTTCTGAACAAGCTTGCCTTCCCCACAAGTGCTGTGGAAAGAAACCGCAAGACCATCAAGAGCTAAGCTGCAATAAATAACAGACCAGGAGTGGATCTAGATAACCACAGTCTATGTCATACTTACTCTAAGAAAGTGAAAGGCAATAATCTTAAGACATAAAACAGGTAGATTTTTGACATCTCAAGCACATACCTTCAACTGATGCCTTTGATTTAGGGGTTAGAAGAGGGGACTGCTGGACTTAAGCTTTCAGGAGACATCTGCCCATTTTCAGAAGGATGAAACGTTCAAAAATTAAATTGATGAGGGCCACTGTTTATTAATAGAAAGCAGTTAGAATTAACAGTAGTAGTAACATATATTTAAATGAACTGGAGACCAAAGGAATATATATACAATGTGAAGTTGAAAACACTGATTTGCCATCCTCCCTTCTTCCTCTATCCCCTTTTCACTCCCCTTTCTCTTCAGTTTTCTGTCGTCTTCTCATCTTTATCTGAAAGGGACCTATCAGCTATTATGTGGCTGACTGGTAGTGATGAGACTGCCAAAATGTGACAGCCTTATCTACAGCACAGCCTTGCAAATTGCCAACCATTGATCCAGCAGTCTGTGCCAGCTGATCAGTGTAAAGCTGTTTTGATTTCTTTTCTTCTGGGAAAGAAATGAACTTCTCTGCCAGCAGCAACTATCCTGCCAGTGCTATTCCCCAGTCAAACAAAGGGCCTGAGAATTAGAATTTAGTTAGATGAATTTAAATGACATCCCTTTCTCCTCACTTTATTTCTGTAATATTATGGATGCTTTATCCCATTCCAAAATGTGAAGAAAAACAATACAATTGATTATAATAATTTCTCTTCAGGTTTTATGTACATAAACATCTTTCAGGTATGTAGTTTAGCATTGCCAGATCCTTACAACCTTATATCACAAGAGCTTTTCAAAATGGTCTTTCTCTGTTATTACAATCAAATTTCACAACTGAAGAAATTTCAGCTAGTTGTATCCCATTGTGCAAAGGATTAATATTTTGCTTAGTTTCCTCTCTCCGAATGATGTCTTGTTGGATTATTTGGGAAAGTGTATTTATTTTACTCTTGCAAAGAAAAAAGAAAAATAACAAAACCTAAATAGGCAATCTCATATTTCTGTTCTTTCATCTACATTTGGGAGCTTATGTACATTTGTCCCTCAGTCTATAAATGATGTCAGCTTTACTGAAATAAAGAACAGATGTACTCTTCCACACAAAGAGCAGGCTAGATATGCCCCCAAAAGATCAACAGTATCTTTTTCTTTTTATTTTTTTCTTGGTCTGATTTACTCCAAGGGGGACATTTTGTAGCTTTTCTCTGTTAAATTCTGCAATCCAAACAGCTTCTTGATGGATCACGAATAGGTTTTTATTTGTTTGTTGCTTTTAAAAGTAAACAGACACGTTGCTAAATATAAAAATAGCCCAAGGGTTGGCAGAGAACTTGGTGACACCGAAATCTTGAAGATTTGACTCTTGATTTAATATACAGCAGGATTAAGTAAAAAAAAAAAAAAAAAAAAAATAAAATAAAACCTCCTCACACCAAATTCCTACATTGACAGATTTGTTGTCCTTACACTTTTTTGTATCCTTTCTGTTTTGCCCTTCAAAAACTCTTAATTTTGTAACATCATTTCATTTCATAACTATTTCTCTATTCAGCTAAACTTCCTGGGAGGCATGCTTTCATTGGATTTAATTCTATCTCTGCAGACACTTTCAGCTCATCTTCTATTTTCTTCTACATTCCTGAAATACTTCCTGAAACTATTAATTGACTTCATTATAATATTTTAAGTCAGAATATTTATCAACGTACACGGGATGTTGCAAAATTAGCAGCATATGCACCAAACCTTCCCTAAATTCCTGAGTCAAGGTTGAGCGTATTGGAAAACTCTCTTCTTTTTAGTTGCAAAAGATTTGTTGCCCCTTCACCCGAAACAAAGTATTTTATATTGATGGACATCTTCTGGCTCCAGGCAAGTCTAAATCTGTTATTGCCAGCTCCAAAACCTAACATCAGAAAGGAACTCACACCTTTCATGACATCAGAGAAAGATGTAAAATATGCATCATGGCAGCTGAACTCTTCAAAAGAAACTGGGTTTGTCACACTTTATAACAGTTCTTTCCGACTGCTGTGTTACCTTTAAAGAACTCCAGTCTATGGGATAAATCAAAGGGGACACAGGCACTCAGGAGTCCACAGGCAACCGTTCAGCAACATTAGCACAGCCCTCTGCAAATACAAAGCACTTTGCAAGCCCTAAAGAATATTAAAATGCTTTCTATCTTAATTCATCTATATAGACTGAAGTCATATTTCTCTCTAGTCCTTCTGGGAATGAAATTGAATTCCTCTTCTACAAGTTACTCATGATTCCCCCTATGAGCTGTAAGTTTTAATTATGCACACAAAAACACAACAATTCTGTACCAATAAAAACATTTGAATAAAAAGTTACACAGAAAAAGAATAAATTACTGTAAGATTATTGTAATTAAACAGCAAACATAGGATAATTCATACTGTTAGCACAGGAACGCACAGGAAGGTGTAACTCCACTTCCCTCCAATTTTCTTCAATAGAAAGTAAAGGCTGTAAAATCTGCTATAACTTATCAAGGTATATTCAATATTCTGCTTGACAAGAATGTAATGGTATATGGAAAAATAGTATTCAGATCTAAATAAAGCACTTGCACTTAATCACTTGGAAAGACTTAGTAGAACCTGAGTAGCTGAAACTAAATATCTAGTTAAATAAAACTGTATTTAAGTGCTAAGCTAGGCTAAAACAATTCTACCAATTTTTTAACCTTAGTATCTTCATCTGGATACCAGAGAAGCAGCAGTTTAAAGTTTCATAGGAATGCCAAATTCAAAATCATTTCAACACTAATGCTAATTTCTCATTAGGATTTTATTTCCTGACTGCAGATGTGCTGGGGTTTAACAGCAGCCTATCCTTGAGGGTTCAGGAATCAGAGTCAATCGCAGTTATGACTAACAGTTCTCTTCCATTACCTTTTCACAGGTCTGAGACACACACACACACACCAAAAAAAAAGGCCGGTCAGTCTTAAAACTCATAACAAAAGTCACTGCTTGGTTTCAAGAAATTTGCCAAATGAAAGACTCAGTCAGAACCAACAGCAGAAAAAGAGAGCAGCAACAGAATCCAAGCCAATGTTCCACTAGCTGAGGGTCTAACAGCCTATTGACAAGGATGGCAATTCCAATTAAGAGCAAATTACATAAACAGATGAATGTGCAGCTCTGAACTCAAGACTGTGTTCATAAACTCACTATTTAGAAAATAAAAATTTGCTGAAAGTCTGGGCCAGGAACTTTCAAAAATGATACTGTGGAATTTAAATATGTCATTGAATGCTTCCTAGTTATCTAGAAAGCCTTGGAAAGCTATATTACACCAGCTATTTAACAAAATAACAGAACAATTAGAAAATATTGTTTTCTGTCTCTGCAAAATCCATTCTTCTGACTAGGATCAATGCATATGCACACTCACTCTGAATTCACACACAAACCTCCACAACCATCTATGCAGATGTATAGAAGTCCACAGGTGTTGTCCATTCAACAACAAAAAAGTATACAGACATAGGTTTTAATTAGTTTAACACTGGCAAATCTTTCCCTACACCATCATTCCATCCATTGGTTCCTAATTAAGCTGTGGAAAGAATGATAACTATAGAGGCTCTCCGGCGTGCTCCCAGTGCAGAACAGAGCTTCTCTCTGTTACGTATTTCTGTGAATAGGACAGAGAAGATAAGTGTACTGGGGTCAGGACTCTGGACTTCTCATGAAACTATTAGTGAATTCTTCGGGCTACAGACAAGTAAGAGAAAGGATCTACAGCAGCTCAAAGATGCACAGGGTTCTGTGTAGGCTGGAGAAATCTGTAGTGCTCGAAGTTTAAAATGTTGGTTTATTTTTCCTTTTATAGGTTTCTAGGAAGTAGGTGAATTGTTGGAGGGGTCTGACCTCTGTTAGCTAGTGCCCATTCCTAACCCTCATTACCGACAGGAGCACAAAGCCTGCCAAAGTGCTGCTGGACCACAGGCTAACAGCGCTGCCACAAACTAAGACAGCGCTGATTTAACTGTGCCATTGAACTAGGCTCTTGTAAGCTGTTATTCTGGCGGCTAAAAAACTAAGAAAGATTTCCACATTTCAGAAAGATTAATGCACCACTTGTGCTTAAAACAGTCATGGTGTGGTCTCTGCTGAGAAAGGTCTACTTCAGATATAAATCTAATTATTGCACACTCATTCAGATACTGTTTTCAAACAAAGTTGAATAAGTTATTTCGAGCTTTTCTTCCTCTTGAAGGGTTCCTGCCATACCCACTTCAGCTCTCCAGCTAGCAAAGACTGCTTCTCCCAGCATTCTGCATTTACAATCTCCTGTCAGAAGCCAACAATGTCTCTGCTGGTCTGTTAAGACCACGTGGTGGATTTCATTTTGTTCCTCCAGAAATTTTCATGAATTCGCACCGTGAAGTGATGCATTTTTACAGCACTCCTTACTAATTAGTTTACACCCTGAAGCAGGAAGATTAAGAATCTTAGTAAACAATATCTTTTATAATTAATAATTTTATTTACATGCTGTAAATCCTTCCCAAATCTAAGCTATTTAATCAATGAATTTATGTTGTGTTAAATGTTACATTTCTGAATATAGTTTTCATTTTCCTTCCTTCTGGTATTTGAGATACGAACAAAGCCAAAGTCACTTCTGCAAAATTAAAACCACATCCATCATTTCTGTCTAGCCCCTTGAAAACAGAAGTCAACCTAGAAAAGCCAGACCATCCACAATGTATGTGACAGAATATGAACTTAAAGCCAGTTGGCGCTCAGAGAATCTGCTGTAAGTTTGCATCATCTTATTTTGTTATGAGTTTACCCAGCAGTAACACATACTGTACCAAAAAAAAAAAAAAAATTAAGTAGTGTAACAAGCAGTACCTGAAAAACACAGCAGTCATGGAGTTTGATCAAGCTTTACAGAGTGAGATACTGTAAATCACTCATCAGGAAGAAGGACATTGCCCTCCACTCACAAACAGATCTAGATTTTTATTTTAGTCGCCATAGATTTCTTAGAGCTGTGTAAAACCTGCAATTATTCCCAGTATTGTTTACTTGTATACAAATTGTGGATCTTAATAGATCCAGATCCACAATTCTTTACGAATTATACACCTGGCACATACCAATAATGGGAAGGCAAATAAATATTAAAATTCTTGCTGAGTTTGACAGTATAAGGTACACACAGGATTTATTTCTACCTTTGCCTTTGGAATATGTTGAGCTTTCAGAATTTCTCCTTAGTTACTCATGTGGTTGCATCTGTTCCCCTCCTGAGTAAATCACAACAATTCACTTTCTAGTTAGAAGATTTCTGCAGAGGAATGTTTGTTGATTTTCATGAACAATCCCGTAAGATTCACACATGATAGAAAATTTAATTCTTTGAAGAGCCCAGAATCAAGCACTTATATTAATAATATCTTCTTGGCCATAATTCAAAATGTCATTTATGACAAATATCCAAATCCCCTTGATATTAAAAGGTAATATCTTACTGAGGTGAGCCGCAGATATAAAAGCAGTCTACAACTAATTTATGAGATGGTAATGGCACTGTTTCTTGACACTAGATGAGAAAGAGAAAAGGTTGGAGAATGACTGAGAAACATCCTTAAAACCAGAAGTACAACAAATAGAATTGCAGAGTACATTTGACAGTATTGCATGTCCAAAGTCAAACTGCCTTCTTTGTGTACCTGCTTAAATGGTGCACAATTCAAAATAACTGTGAGGCCAGATAATATTAAAAAAATATAAATTCAGATCTGATATTGAATACATTCCCCGGAGAAATAGCATTTTGAATTTCAGAAATACAATTCCCTTTTTATTCAATGGTTTCATAAGCCACTATTAAATAAAGGTTATTATTAGCTATAGCAACTATAACAATATGTAATTTATATATAGTTTTGAGCCGTAACAATAAGTCCATTTCATTAAGGAGCACAGTCAACGTACAATGAATATCTCTACTCTCAAGCAAAAAGAAATGTGCTTGACAAGAATGAGAGATGGCTATTTGTCCCTAATTTACAAAAACACTCATCTGTTTTTCTGTAAATCAGTTTCATTTTGTACTTGATTACATTTGGATCAAAGCACTTAGTTCAGTATGAAAATACAAGGTCAGTAATTGAGATGATTGTCATTTAGCTTGAAAACAACCAAACTAAAAGGTAGTTTGCACAGAGACATTTAAAACTGTATGCTCAAAAAAACATCCTTTATTATGTTTCAGCCATGGGCATTAGCATGCAAAAAAGCTTACATTTATCCATTAATTTTATCTCTAGTGTCAAAGCTAGAAAAAAAAAAAAAAAAAAAAAAAGGAAAATAAAAGAGTTTTGACATTTCATTCAGATCTTTTCCACTTAGGTTCATATATGCCTGATTTTTCTCACTCTGTAGTAGCCTTTCAAGAAGGAAACCTATTTTATGATAAATGGGCTGGAAAACTTGATCCAGAAGATTTCATTTTTTCTGTAGTTACACAAATCTGATTCTCTTCTGGCACTGGGCTGCAGTGGTATGGAAAGCTGCTGCCACAGTGCCAAAACACATCACGTGCCTTGAACACTGTAGCCTGAGATGAACGTTTGAGTTCCCCACAAGAATCCACTGATGGAAAATTAATAAAAAGTTACAGCCCAAGGAACTTTAATTCCAGCCAAGATTTTAGTTGGGTATTGCATTATTCTAAAATAATTATTGTATTATACTAGAATACTTCAATCACTCAACTGCTGGAATACTGTTAGCTTGAGTTTGATAAAGTTTATTGATGGTCTGCAAAACATAACTAGTCAGACTATTAAGGATATCTGACACACAACCCAAATCAAATAATGAGTAACAAAGTAACTCAAGAGGAGAAATGTTTTCAAAGTGAGCATATTTGTTAATGTCTTCTACTGCACTTTTTATTTTTGCATATCCATAGTTAGCAAGCTATAATGATGGTGACATTTTCTGAAGTCATTAGATCAGTCTGAAAGGAAATGTCTTCCTAAAGAATCGTGCATTTATACTAGTCATTGTACTATAAGGGAGTTAAATTATTTAAATGTGATTACAAATACAAGCAAAGCACTGAAGCCATGTACCAATATTACAAGCTGACGTGGTAACAATACATAATGTATTTCTATGAGGTGTGTCGTGAATGCTAACAATTTTTTTCTTGTATACAGAGGAGTTTTTGAACATGCTGTTTGGGCGCAGAGAATTCACCTCTTCTAATTTCTTTCTGTGACACTTCTAAAAAATCTTGTATAAATCCAGCTACAGTGTGCCCACTAGATCAGGCTTGATTAAAGCAGAAAAAGCAGAACAAAGCAAAACAGAAAGAGCAAAAACAACAACAAAAACTAATAGTTCATCACTGCAGAGGAAAGTGAATGACAGCTGGTAGACAGAGAATCGCAGAAATACTTTCACGTCTCCCCCCCCGTCAAATAAATAAACTGTATTTCACATACAAAACCATTGTGATGACGCAGCACAATTGTTTCCATAATCATAATATATCAATTTGACTTCAAATCTGTGGTATGACATCCTATTGAAAACAGATGCACTTTTCTTATTAGTGTGCCATTTAGTACTAAAAAAGCAGTTTGACAAAGACATTCAATGTCTGCCTAGAAAAGTGAACAAAAAGTCACTGGGCTGACTTTTACTAGATTTCAGCTAGTAAGTCAAATTTGCAAGTTTGAGGGTAAGTGCTAGAAGGCAAGAGAGATGCTATAATCAAAATGAACAACAGAAAATGGACAACATAGTGTAAATAAATACTTTCATCCCCTGTGTGTATTGCAATCAGCTTTTCCCTTTGTACTGAGTCTGAGTGACCAAATCAAAACCCACACAGAGCTTTGCTTCTGGAGAGATGTGATTATATGATACTCAGAGATTTAAGAGACTGCAGAATGATTCAGTATATGAACCTTAATCAAACAAAGCTGTAAGGCAAATGTAAAAAAACCTCCCTAAAATATTCAATGCAAATTTTATGATTTCCAATACAATCTTATGATCCTCAAACAAATGAGACTGGAAATGTTGGATAAAAAGTTCCTAACTTTGCCAAAAGAATATGCACCTCTTTATAACTTATTTTTTAAGGATTTCTGACATTACCAGATGAGATAGGCTATATACTTCATGCAGCACAGTACTAATTAAGAATTCCAGCACAAAAATCCAGCAGAGTATCTGTGAGAACAGCCCAAAGAAGAAAAAAAAAGAAATATTTCTGCTCACATTATTTCTTTTTTGCTCATTTTCGAAGACAGCGTCTTCCTTGAAGGATAGTTAACTATGACTCTTCTTATTCTTCTTATTTGAAGCAAAAAATAAGTACATATAAGTACATACACATAAGTGTTCATAATAAGTACATAAGTGTTTCTCCAGAAGGTTTACAAGGGTGTCCTCAAGAAGCAACTACTGTCATCAAGTTTATGATCAGAATGTTACTTCTCCCTAAAGTGCCCTCCTACACAGGCTCAGGACCACAGTAGAGCCAGCAGCCAGCTTCCACCACAAGGTGCCAGCTCTTGATGGCACGACTGTCCGTGTATCCTGTTCCAGATTGTATTATAGGTTCACAGCTTCAGAAAAAAAGTAAAATGAAGGATTTCTAAAAAGAAAAGTCCTCACCAGTCTACATATGCCAGTTTCATGTCTTCTCTTTCCAAAGCCAGCAGATGTCATTGTCTCCTAATCTTCTTTTTCTTATCAGGAGTGATATATTTAAATTGAAAGCTCTCATTCATAAGCAGAGAGTCAAGTCATCCAGGCAAATTTATGTTAGCTAGAAAAGAGGAAAATTGGACGATTTGCCACTTCAGCTCTTTCCAGAGGATTCCAACTGCCTAGGAAGTCTCAGTACACACAGACTGCTGTGTAGGGTCTCTACTCACACCTACTGCAGTGCTAAAGCTCTTATTTGCTTGTCGTACTGTATCTTCTAGCTTCAAGTCCTCTCTTATATGGGTAACACAAGAACTCCTTCCCTATTAGGAACATCCAGTGGAAAAAGCAAAGCACCAGCACCTTTAATGATAAGCATCCCTAATGCTCTATAAGTATTAAATTGATTTGGTTCCAAAGATGAGTCCAATATAAAAGGTCTGTGTATGGCTTTTAGCAGTCTTCCTCAAGTGATGATAATGAGACCAAAGAACGTAAAAATGAGGAAATGTAGTTTTAATCATTTCTGGTAAGAACTCTCCATTCACTTGTAGAACCAATGAATGCAAATAGAGGCATGCATAGTCTCATGTTGAAACAAGAAAAATGAAATGGAAATGAAAATAATCGCAAATACAGAAAAGTAATTTTTTTAAGTACAAAGTTCTACTTCTCAAACAAGGGCTAATCTGACATTTTTCACCCATTGAGTCGGACTTGGTCCTTTTATTCAGATCATGGATTTTTATTTGCCTTTTTTTTTTTTTTTTAAATTATGCTTTCAGGCTCAGAGTTCTGCTCTCAAAAGCGAAGTGCCTCTGATTTTCTTTTCATCATTAGTATGTTCCTATTTCATTTACAGAAATTACATCAATGTTGGTTTTATTTCCTGACTGAAATATAATCATACTCTCACTCACTAACAGCAGACAGTGCCACATTGCTAAAGTTGCTACCACAAAAATAGTCAGTTACAGTAATTTACCAGCAACAATACAGTTTTGATTGGAAGTCAAAAAGCTGTAAAACTCTGATTCATGACTCATGTACCTGTTTTATAATTTTGTCATATTTAATACAAATGATTCTTCAGACTTCAGTCACACTATAAGCGCCTTCTACAGAAATTAGTTTCATAATAAAAATATGCTCTTCTGTGACTAATGAACATAGAAGAATTTTGCTCATTACCATGATTGTCATCATTTTAAAGACTTTATTAATATAGTTATGTTCTATTGTTCTTGTAGGAGTTAAGTCTAGCAGTTGTTGCTCATGTTTATAGAGTATATAGAATTAATATTTTGAAAGTGGTATCACTCTTAAAAAAAATACTTACAAAAATTACCTCCATGGAACATACTTCTACTTGTCTATGCAATGAACTATATGATATGGAATCTACGTTGTTAAATTAATATTGGTATGATTTTGCTAGAAATAAAATCAAATTCCACATTAGTTTTTGTGATGGAGGTTAGAAAAACCCACCAAAATCATAGAATCATAGACTCATAGAATGGCCTGGGTTAAAAAATGACCACAATGATCATCTAGTTTCAACCCCCTGCTATATGCAGTGTTGTCAACCACTAGACCAGGAATCAGCTGAACCCACAAACCAAATAAAAGCCCCATCAATGAATTAGAATTTCCAGATAATAATCCAGAGTTTTGTTTGTTTGTTTGTTTGTTTGTTTACTAAATAGAGGTGTTTGGTTATAGTCAAACGCATTTTAAATCATAGAAGATGGAGACTTCAGGTCTATTTAAATTTCACAATTACAGAACAGTTACAGTATAATAGTTAAAATAAATGAGAAATTCAGCTCTGTACAGGGAAGTCATATAGGTCATCTCAAAATGCATCATCTCTTAATATGTCTCTTAAAATGGACTGTAAGCAGTATGCATTACTTTCTCTGAACAGAAATGAATTGGCAGATGCCACAATTCATATTTTTAAAAAAATGTTTTAAATTCTTGTTTCACTGTTCATAGAGGTTTCCATTCAAAATGTGTATGTCTTAAATAAACTTTGATAGCATTTTTATAACAGTTGCTCAAAAAGCCAGACACAGGTACCAAAACCAAATAACAGTTGAATTCATGAGGTTAAATGATCATTTTTCTGTCCATTATTTGAAAGAGCACTTATAGATACTTAAACTATTGCTATTACAGTGCGTCCAAGTAATTTTTTCTTAATAAGTAATGATTTGCTTCCACAGCTGTATTAATATAAATGCTACATGAAGTGAGTATATTTCCATCTCAGACATTTATTCATTTCAAAATTTTTGTTGTAGTATTTTTTTTTCTCAGAAAATGTGTGCATGCATGTGTGTAGTTCTTTCCTATAGATAACAGCAACATGGAAGTAATACAAGCAAAATTTACTGCAAAGCAAACAATGTTTCAATTTCTATTTAGATTAAAACAAAATTCTGACTTCGCTTTAGCTATTTTTTCAGTGCATATTTACATGGTTCACACAACACTTGAAACAGACTAGCTCGTGTTTTTGGTTGATCCTACTTCAACCTTAGGATAGCTCCAAGCTGACACATTTTATTCAGTGATATCAGAAAAACTATGATGATACAATATTATATTTAATTCCTACATATTACACATTACACATTAGTATCCATCTGTTTTCTGTTATCTGAGGCACATTTTCATGCTCTAACATTGATTAGTTCCCTAGCTCACGATGGAGCCATTTCTGTCATGGTATCAACCTAATAACACAGCTAATAGAATGCATGCGTACTTGTGTATAATTTAAAGACATAAAAGAAAGAACCTCTAAAATAATGAAATTTTAAGAAGTTAAAAGTCACATTAAACTGAGATTATCTGTGGTTTAAGCATTTTAAATACATATTTAGGAGAAAGATCATTAACTAAATAAAAAGTCTGGCAAAAAGACTGAAAAGATTTACATTACTGAAGAGGTATCAGATGCAAAAGAATTCTGAAGAATTACTTAAAAACATATCAGGTACAGATAATCCAATTTCACATTTAAGAAAATAGTTTGTATTATGGACCAAAAGTAATAACCTTCTCCTCTTGTTGTGAAGATCAGGGAAGACTACATATCTTATTATTACCCCCAAAAAATAATTTTTTTTTCTTTAAGCCTCCCTCAGTTAATCAGAGTACAACGCATTGAGAAGAACTGGTCTACCAATGATGCAAATACCTCTAGATCAGAAACAGTGCACATTAATATAATTGTTCTTTCCATATATACAGTTACGGATATTTACTGACATATAGACTACAGTCTCTGATTCATGTTAAATGACTTTATAATATGGATATCCAAAGTATATGAAGAATCCAAAGTTAATTAAAAATAGGTATAATCTTTTTCTGCAGAGCAGTTTCATTAGAACTTGCAAATCAGAGAATTAAAACATTTCTGATGCACTAAAATAGCAGTTACAAAACTATGCTGTGCAGTTCTAGATGAAGGTGTACCTGCACCTGAAGTAAAATTGTTCTGTCAATAATATGCTAGTGTTTGCTGCAGTCAAAGAAGAGCTTAAAAAGCAAGAATAGTTTAATGCCAATATAGCCCTGGGTTTTAAATTCTAACATTTTACAATGATGAAAACAACATTTGAATGTCAAAGTATTGTATTGGGAATAAGACTATAAAACATTCTGAAAGCTACTACATGTACTGTTATTTAAAAATCTGCTAACACGTATAGGTGTCTTCATGTATGTGTGTTCGTTTTCAGTAAAATTGATAATGCCCCTTTGTCCCTCAAATGTCATCATCATGTTTTGCTTTTTTTCTCTTCATTCTGATCTAAATCCTCCTTAATATTGCAATGTGACATGGTAATTCCATGAACAAAAGGAAATTATAATGTTCTGCTAGCATATAGAATAGAAAAATAAAATAATATGTATTTTATTGTATGTTTAAGGTACCTAACTTAAAGTCTTAAAGAAACTAACTTTAAGTCTTAAAGAAAGCTCAAGTGTTCTTATTTTTCCAATTTTTAAATAGGCAAAGAAAAAAAAAAAACACAAAAACATAGGTAGGTTAATCTGTCTTTCACCAAAGAGCCAGAATACAGACATCAGCAAAGACGCTTGAAATTAACTTGCATTCTTGCTCAAAAATAGTATTAGTTCACAAGGGCTATAAAAAATGCCATACACCTTGTTTCCTACTTAAATAGGAACTTAAAATACTTAAAAATACTTAAAAAGCACATACTGCACATAGACTTAGACAAAGAATTTTCAGTTTTTGTAGTTTTGTTTTCTTTCACATTGCTGGGGTACTGGAATGCAATCACAGCTTACAAGTACTTTTCTGTAGCTGGCTGCTGCTGCACATGTTCAAGGAAATCTGTCTACCAGGAACAATTAATTCCAAAGAGGTCATGATGTATACTGATGTGCATTTATCTCAAAGGAAAACAATTTCCTGTACTGCTCTCTAACTAACTGAAGAGTAGACAAGTGGGCAGATTTCATTCGAAATATGGGATAAACCTCACTGCTGAGGAGCATTTATTTTGGTATCTCCACAAAACCATTCGTCACAGCAGGAGAGGTGCTAACCCCATTGTGTTAGAAAATAATTTGATTCATGGCACTTGATATGGAATCATCCTGAAGCGACAAATCAAGCTTTAGGCACTGCATCAAAAGCTGTAAATGGTGAAAAATGTATTTGGAAGCACAGATTCCATCTTGGTGGGTGGTAATATGAAACAGGTCCCAGAGTAAGGGTATGGTGATTCAGTTGAGAGGCAGCGTGTTAACTGAGTGACTCCATGCTTTTGACACCAGCCTTTCAACTTAGATGTCTTTATTTCAGGAGAGACAGCTAGAAGTCCTCTCAAAATGAAGGCTGAGGATTACTGGAAGTCACAGGACAATGACTACTCAATGTGATAGTGCCATTAGCCATTAGCACCTTCTCTCTTCTGCAGAGAACTCTCTCCACACCACACACTGACCTTCAACTAAGAACCAACTAACTAGTTTAATTATCCCAATTATTTCAAGCCACTAATGCAAATGGATTTCTGCAAATCACAACTCAGCATACAAACACAATCTTTCCCTCAGGTTCTTCCACATCCCTTGCTGCTCCCTCCTAGATGCTTCATGACATTCTTATAAACAGCACTGCTCCTCAGAGACATTCTTTGACCACACAGCACATTGTAACCTACATCTGGAATCACGGTCTGTGTGTTTTTCTTTTTCAGCAAGGTTCTTATAAGGGAGTAAATAATGTCTCTCTGGTGGGCAGGTTTTTATTGTTGTTGTTTGTTTGTTTTTTTCTTCATAATTCTATAAACTCTTGTGTTTGCTGAAATAGGTGTCTTATAGTTGCTAGAAATTCATTTCTCCCTAAAATGTCCAATCTAAAACTCCCACAGACAAGGGTTCTTGGGATTCAATTGTTCTTGAAGACAAAAGTCAGCTGACTTCATGCATCATTTTGATGAAGATCAGGCTACACATGATGTCTTGTCCTCAAGGACAGAATCATTTTCTAGACAACAAAAATACTACAACAGACTTGGTGTGAAAGACACATTCATTGATCTGGATTCAGGTGATAAATCCATTTTAACATCTAATAAGTTGAGCACTTGGTTTAGACTGTAATAGATTCTTTCATACTCTGTCTTCTTTGATCCCAAGTATCCTCTAGCTACTAACCTTGAAGGTAGCACATAGATTAAATTCAGAATAATATTCTTAAATAAGTTGCTGTTAGCAATCAAGTTATCTTTTGACACTTGGGTCTTTGAATTCCTTCAGTCTTCAATGACAGCTCAGTGATAAACTTCCCTCTCAGCCATAACATCCCCCTGATGCACCTTATTTTCCCATTTGCTTTTATGTTTAACAAAATGTCATACAGATATAAACAAATATGAATATATTGCATCAAATATTACTCTCAGTAGCATTTTCTTAACAGACAATGACACAGACAAGATATATATATGTTTCTTATGAAAATAAAAGAAAATGTTGAATCAACTTGTTCCTGTTTATATATACTGAGCTGCTTCTTCTCTCTGTATTTCCAGTTCTAAAATAACTCATTGGTTCATATTTTAACTGTCCAAAAAGCTAAATTTTGGAAGGGTTAACCCATTGTGTCTCTCATTTTAAGTTGTTGTTTTCTTCAAGTAATACTCTTCTGATGAGAAAGGTTAAAGAATCAGGGAATTTCCCCTGAAATTAGTAGAGGATTTCACAGAAAGCACTTGAGATCCCCATTAGTTAAGGGAACTGCCACAGAAAAGTGGTATGCTTCTTCCACATCAAGTAGCTGACCCCCAAGAATGTTGTTAAGCTGTCTAAACTCCATATAAACTATAATAATAAAGGAGTCATTTAAGTCACAAATTCAATCTTTGATTTTTTTTTTTCTTTTTCTTTTTTCCTTTTTCCCTTAAAAAAAGAGAAGAAAAAAGCACATTACCATTTTGGGTGTATTGAGAAGAATAGCAGTCAGTATTCGTAGGTTATAATGGACACACACAACAGACAGTGTGGCATGTGAAGCAGTGTAATGAGGGTGAAGAATTCCTGTTTGGTTCTTTGATGTTAAGAATAACAGCAGGAAATATATATGCATATTTTAATTGTAACAAAATCTCTCTCTGTCAGAAAACAGCAAACATCAATAATCAAGACAATACATAGTTCAGTGTATAATAAATATTTTCTTTGAATGAATCTTTCAAGCCTACATCAGAGATTTTTATGTAGCATAGACTCCTTATACACACATAAACTATTTCAACAGGCCATTTATTAAACTGGGTCAATAATCCCATTTATTGTTTACTGTTTCTCAACCTCTCTCAAGAAGAGAGGTTGTAAGTGGTAGTCTTAGTGCTCAGCAAACACACTCATTCACACCACATACCTACAAGCACACTAGAAAAAGATATGCATATTCTCTGGTAACACAATTTTTGTAACTAGATATTTTCCTTCTTCATGTTATGTTCACATTCATACACCCAGAAAAATGGTATGTTTTTGTTACAGTGCATAGTATACAAGGATATGCATTCTCCATTCACAGACAAACCTAGCGGCTACTTAAGAAAGACCACAATCCCTCATTTTCCACTCTGCAACCTATAAGATCTAAATGATATCGTATCTTCTTAATTATTTTATAAATATAAATTTATTCAAGTATAGAAAAAGATTAAGTACTGTAGAGGAAAATAACAAAAACTTCTAACTTGAAGAAGGAAACTTAAAGAGGAATAAGCAATATGCAACACAAGAAGGATCCAAATGAGTTACTGGTTTTTGGCAACTCTCAGAGTTGTAGGGAATTCTATATTCCAAAAAAAAACAACAACAACAACAAAATAAAGAGTATTCTAACTTTAAGTAAGCATACACATACACATACAAACATTACAAAGGGCTCTGATCAATGCACAGGAAGGAAGTATAAACCTGAACATCAAGATAATGCAATATATATATATATATATCCTCAAATTAAAAAAAAAAAAAAAGATGAAGTCAGTGACTGGCCTGAGAGGACTGACAAGTTTTTCATTTTTTTATTCAGCAACCCAATACCCAAAGAGCTGCCAAAAGAGATTGTTGTAAAACAAGTTACATGGGTTCTCTGTCACATTGGTTCCAACCTACTGATAGCACACAATGCATATGCCACTCCGTATTCAGGATTATCAAAACAGTGTGCTTACACATTTGCAGCCCCCCCCCAAAAAAAATCCACAAAGATACACTTTTACATTAAAAGCCTAATAAAGTGGACAAAACTACTTTTGGTAATAGCATTTAAAATACAGGAACAAACTGAAAGCTTCAGAATTAGTTATTCCACTCAAATATATTTTATCCTTCTTCAACAATTAATATTGTTTGTTGTTTGTTGTTTGTTGGAGTTGAGGTAGCTGTTGAATTTGTGTATTTTTGACAAAGGAGAGGATTTTTCTGTATGATAACTTACAGTATTCTGTTCATTTCCTATTCTGTCCACCATTTTTCTCCATCTCTCTCATCAGGCTACATCTGTTATTACCTTACTTTCAATTTATTCTACTGTTAAATGTATGACTGATCAGAGGCAAGGTGGAAGGACAGCATTTGGCTCTTCTCCACCATCTTCATTCTAGCAACTGTGTTATGAGAACAAATACTTCCAGTTCTCTGAAGCACTCTGGTAAACACTACTTCACAGTGAATTGTTCCTTTACAGTATAAGTAGGTGAAGCACAGGTAAAGCTGGCAGTCTGGGCAAAACCTTCCTTTCGCTGCTCAAGATGGAAAAGTTACTTTAATTACATTAAGACATGTGGGTGGCTAATATATGATCATTATGGTTCTTTTCAACGAAAGCCATTCTATGACTCTATGACTCTATATGTAATACATACAAGGTATTGTTTGGCACTATTTTACAGTTGTTAAGGCACAAGAAAAGTAATGTGATGAGTTGGCCTTTTTCTTAGGCTATGCAGTGTACCAAGACACAGTGAGTACAGTAGCTAAATATTGTGTAAGTATTCAAACATTCAAACAGGATCTTGATCAAGATGCTTCTTGAAATGTTAATGTACCCTTTCTGAAATTTAAAGACATAACTAAAATCTCTGAATCCTCTTTCAGAAGTTATATGGATATACATAAAACTTCAGCTGTTGATGCGCTATTCTACCCAAAGATTTAAAATTTAAACGACTGCTTGTGCCCAGTGTCCAGGTAGCTAGATTTCAATAAAGCATTAGGGCTGCTACTGTCAATGTAATCACCATCATGTAAAATTTATTAGAGCATTATACTTCTAACAAGATGTACTGGTGTACATTTTCGTCCATTGAAAATGGAACTCTGTCTGTTTGATGTTTCAAGGGGAAGCCAATAAATAAAAGAAATGTCTACTTGCAGAAAAAAATTTAAAGGATTTCAATTATTTGCTCTTAAAAACTAAGCTAGAAAGTATCCAAACTACAAAGAGAAATATTAATATAAGCTTAATATGTGACACCCAAATCCATAATATATACCTATATGAGGTGGTCTAGCAGCATTTCAACAGCCACAGAATTTGCATGTTAGAAATTGCTAAGACAGGCAGAATGTAATGCCTGATGAGAGCTGACAGCCAAGGGATTAACAAGAACAGAGACAAGTAATTCCACTATGGATTTTACCTACAACTGACACAGGTAGGAGTATTTAATGAATTATTCCGAAGACATGAGAAGAGTGACAGAGTACTCCACCTGTCTCACATCAGCTCAGGTACTTTTTGATAGCTACTCTCACCTGTTAGCATCCTGAATAAATCCTAGATGGGATTGCTCACTTACTTCCATAGAACTGGGAATTAGTTTTAAGCATGTGAAATGCATACTGACTTTAACGTGCCTCAAGGTACAATATTCATACTGAATATTGGTAGAAAGCCATACACTAACAATAGTTTGTACTGCATCATTAAATTTCTTTCTGAAGACAACGGAGAAACAATTAGGCAATTTGCTCAAGAATATATCACATTACTCTTACAAGGAGTCCGAGCACTCTGACTTGCTAGTATTATGCTTTCCTTAGAGGATTACCCTTTCATTCCCTTGGCTATCTCAGTGCATTATTGAATATTCATTTTGTGATTCACGGGACTACAGCATTTTAGAGTTTGCCTCTGGATCAGAGATAAAATTTCTGAATAGAGCTTTGTAGCTTGGAGTGTTTAGCTTTCCTGTAACATCATTACTGCGCTAGTTATGCACATCCTAGGACATAAATTCCAGATACCCTGCCAAAGATCAGATGAGATCCAAAGGGCTACATTCATTAGCTGCCAAAAGAATGCTGGGGGGAAGAAATAGAAAATTGCCTACATCTGTGACAGTGAAAAAAAAAAAAAAGAAACACAATGATGTTAAATATGAAAATACAAGCAAATATTTATACAAGTTAAGAATGAGTGTAGCAAACCAAATTTTATTTTCAAAACACAGATAAGCTTGCTGAGTATTAGAGAGAACAGACTTTCAAACAAACTCTAATATAAACACTAAAGGAATGCTGTCATTCAATATTTAGGTAATTTTTTTTTTTTTTTTTTTTTGTGTGTGTGTGTGTGTGTGTGTGTGTGTGTGTGTGTTGTATTATTTTAGCTTTCTCCCAGGAAGAATGCGAACTGCTTTTCTTAATTGTTCCATTATAGTATCTGAGCTTTCTGTATTATCTACAGATGGAGCTGTATATTAACAGAGCTGGTTTTGTACAAACAGTTCAATCAGTGTAACATAAGAATTAATCATCATACTCGTATGACTGATTTCCTGTAAATGCTAGGGAGAAGAACATGGACTTGTAAGAGGACCCCTTTCAGCCCTCCCAGATGCTGTGTTTTTTAACATCTTAAGATTCTTGGGACTCGCAAGAAGCAGAAAACATTTTATCTTTTTAGTAGTAAGTATCCACCTACATATCTTAAATGTAGTATGAAACGATCTGGGGGCATAAACCTGTTTTCTGGCATGGATCTTACTTATTTTCATTGTTCATATTATAAACATGAATTCCCTTTTTTAAAGCATTCTTACTCTAAAGATGCTTTCTTTTACAGCTTCCATCTCAAAGGAAGCATTTGATTATTGTTTGCATGTGTATATTGCTCATCTAGCAGCTGTTCAGTCTATACTGCTAAGTGAATATCAACATGGATGGATCTATGCTGTTATTATTTTCAAAGGAATAGTGATTACACCAATGGATGTACATTAAAGCAACATACATTAAAACTTCTGAGATGTAAATTATTAAAAATACACAATTCTAATGTTTTCATCTCCCCGTTCCGCATACCTTTGTAAGGTTAATCTAACTCATGTAACATCATCAAGAATGTAATTTCTGGAATTGGTAATAGAAGAACAACTCTGCTGATAAATGAAAAGCAGTCAATTCGATTTTCTATACTTTGTCACAAGCATACTGTTAACTAGTATTATCTTGCTGAACTAGTATTTGAGATTTTAAATATATATTTGAAATCTAAAGGCAATCATTTTTCAGAAAGGACAGTCTTATACATTGCCTTTTAGACAATTTGAATTTCCTTTCTCCAAAGTTATTTTAACTTTTAAACTTTTCAAAGGGGGCTTTAAAAGCCACGTGTAACACTGAGTGTTACTGAAAAGCACAGAAGATATAGTTTAAATTGTTTCTTAATTGAAGAATTTAATTCATACAGCAGGTTCATTGGTACTTTAGAAAGTAGTAATAAAACTAGCTTGAAAGAAAATATAGGAGACAACACAGTAAGAACTCTCAAAGGTGTGTTTAGTTAATGGTTTTTACGTAAGTTGAAGAACTGATTAACATTATATTTGTAAAATAATTAGTAATTCATTTTTATTATTACACAATTTATTAATGTTAAAAATTAAATTGTTTTTTTATAGAAGCAATTATAAAATATTTCTATGCATTATAGAAGAAAGAAAGCACCTTCTATCCCAAAACAAATTCAACGATCTAAAAGACTATTTATTATCATTTCAGTTTCAACCGAATCACAGAAGCCTGCCTACCCTTGGAATTGAAGCAGATGTAGTTTCACAGCTCCATTCCTCCTTGCAAGTTCTTTTTGAGCCCTGCATTGACAGTAGCTTACTCCCTCTCCTGCCAGAACTGATTGGTTCTGACCAGACAAGCAAGCAAGTACAAAGAGACAGGGATTTATTTTCATATTCAGCATAACCGTACACATCAGTAAGAGTAAGTCCTTTGTAGGACTGCATATGGATGCAGGAGCAATGCAAAGCATCAGTGACTCCTTCAGAGCTCTTTCCAAAACACTGGAAGGTAATTTAAGGATAGAAAAACTGTGAGGGATATTTCAGCTGCTGCACTCGTGAACTAAAATAAAGAGGGACTACTGAAACTGGCTCTAAGGGCCTGAAACGGCAGCCAGCGTTACACAAACAAAAGGCATCTTGGGGTATTTCTCAGAAAAAGATGCAGCTGAAAGGCCCTTCACAATGGCTGTGTCTCCGCCCTTTCCCTCACACCTAGTTACCTCACTTAAGTGTATTAGTTCAGTAAATTTCCCCACTACAGAAAGAGGATGTAACAGGGAGCCTTGCTAACCACAAAAGTCTACATAATTAAGATCTAACTTCCTATTTTACAAATCATCTTTGACAATCCTTAATAGCTACTTAGCAGAATAACAGCATAAATATTACTTTTATAAATAGGAATGATCTATTTAATACCTTTTCCTTTATTAAGGTATTTAATATAATTATAGAGGAAATAAATTTCCCTAATTTGAAGCCAGCCGTGCAGCCTGTGCACTGGAAAATCTGACTTCTCTTGTTCTGCCAGCACAACGCTCGGCCTGAGGGATCTGCTCCACTGACCACCAGCTACTGCCCAGCCTCCAGCTGAGGAGAACACAAAGGTGCCGAGCCCAAAGAGCAAACGAGAGCTGTGCTCTCAAGGCACAGAGTGACAGAATCACAGAATCATGGAATAGCCTGGGTTGGAAGGGACCTCAAGGATCCTGAATCTTCAACCCCCCTGCCACAGGCAGGGCCACCAACCTCCCTTTTTAATATTAGACCAGAAGAAACTCTGTCAAAAACTGAAGGAGATCAGTATGGGAAATAGCGTCTGGTTGCTATATAGAGATATGAAGTGGCTAGTTGGCTACTTCAGGATGAAAAGGTACAGTGTGATGCTTGCAGGCAAACAGGGAAGTTGGCGTTAGAACATATGTTCTCTGAAACCCTCCAACGGTTCCGCACACCTTCATGTCGGTCTGAACACACCGACTGTGTGGTGACAGCTGCTTTAAAGGCAACTGGCCAGGGGCAGGCAGCGACTTTTACACTGCCAGCTCCCAAGCTCCTATTTCAGTTACCTGCCTGCCTCAACGGATGGAAACCACTTTGTAACTTCACCCCAGGCAAGCACGCAGCAGTACGTAATGTGCTCCGCCGAGATTCCCCATCAGTTCAGCTCCTGCCACCTCTCGTTTAGCACTTTGGTGAACACACTCCTTTACAAGGCTGGCCATTTACTCAGGGCCTCAGGGTGATTTAATTTCAGACATTAGTAAGGAAAAAATGCCGCCACATTGAGCAGAAGCCTTTCCACCTTAGGATCTATAGGGCAGTTTAACTACAAGAACTGATTTCTGCTTGTAGGAATTTCATCTCTTTGAAACAGCTAAACAAAGAAAAAGAGTCTCTGAGGGACAAAACCTCTACCTATAAATATATTCCAGACAGAGCCCTGAATTATCTACTTATATTTACATATGCATGCACAGATTCATTCCTTGGGTGTTTTGTACAGAGGCAGCAAAACAACTCATCATCTATGCATGGGTAGTATACAGAGTTGACAAAAGCACAGTGAATATGTGCTTATTTGCGTGGTATTCATTGCTCTCTTCTCTAATGCCCTTGCTCTGAGAAAATTGAAACTTGTATTAATTAAGAAAAGTTCATTAGTTCAACAGATTCATTAACCTTTTTTGGGAAAAGTACACTCAGGACCAAATTAATCAGCATTCTGAAATCAAGTCACAATTTCTCTCCCTGTGCAGTAATTTTTAAAAATATTTTTCAAAACAGACGTGCATAAGAATCATTTTGGGAGTATTTTTTTTACTGTAAATCTGTAATGGTCAGCTGTCACATAAAAATACATTATTTTACCATATTAAAGCAAAAGACCGATATAAGAAACCACCTGGAATTTCAAATGTTTTCCGACTTTATTAATTTGGAAGCATTAGGCTGTGCCCTCTGATGACTCCAACAGTGCCTGCTGAAGAAGTCGTCTTTCCACCAAATTAGCCCAGTCCCCACTGATAAACCCCCTTCAGATCTGCACGTTTCTTAATCACTGTCAGCCAGATGAGTTCATTTATATTAAGCTCAGGTTTTGACTACTGGGTCTTTACCAAACATCTTCATTTTACTTGCAAGGGCAAACCTGAGGCTGTGATAATGTCAGGCACATTTTGATCTGGTTCTTTTTGTCTATAGATAATTCCAAGACAGCTGAAGCAAGGTGAGCCGGTCAGGCTGGTAATTACTGACATTGCCTTACAGTTTCTGGGTTATGCCTTCTTTATATTTGTTTATAAAGACATCACCAGATGTTAACAGTTCCATTTGATCTCTTTTATGGCCATGTCAACTTAGGCCATTACTGAAAAAATATGAAAAGTAGATTGCTTTGTATTAAAATCTTACAGTGACATTTTACTTGAAATTTTCTCAGTTCCCCGGTTAAGGAACATGTGCTAGTGACATGCTATTTGTCACGGATTTGAAAAACTGCCTATACTGTAAAACCTTTGTTCTTCATAAAAAAAATAAGGGCAACAGTCTGTGGACTTATTCAAGACAAAATTAATTTAGGACTGATCAAGTCTTTTCAATGGCAATGTCAACACAGATATTCCATCTACCCTTACAGCAAAGGCCAACCTCATCACCATTTTATCACATTTGTTTCAGAATCCTTCTCACTACCTTACAGCTCCTAGTCACTAATTTTTTGACATGGTTATACTGAAAATTAACATCAGTGTATTTCACTTTATCACACTGTGTTACATTTTAATATAAGAATATTTCAAAGTGATATTGCTGGCTGCACGTAGTTTCCAAACAGCAGGAAATACATTATTGGTGGGAAAATAAAGACAGGCTGAAAATTGCTTGCAAGATGACTATCAGACATTAGTATTTTAAAATACTTTCACAAAAATCAACATTTCTATATGAAGCAAAAGGATTTCAGGAAAAAATTCTCATCTTCATTGATATGCAGCTAACGCTTAATTTTCTTTTTCTAATGAGTTTCATCTTGAAAAGCTTCTACACCTTTTGCAAGATCCCAGTTTCAGAAGAAAATCTTTTCAAACAAAGAGAAAATCATAACTGCCTGATCAGCATAAGAAATAACAGAATGCTATTCACATACATACTGCTTACTCCCATCTAAAGGCCAGAAACTTAAGTACTGGAGAGACTAACTGCAATCTTCAGTTACAAATACATACTTCCCCACATCTTTGATAAATTCTGATGCAGTACAAAGATTACAAACACATTAGTTCCAATGTTGGGGGGAGTTACTATTTAGGATCTATTATCAGATTTTATACGGAAGACCAGTCCTTATATCTTTGAAATTTTACACAGCTTTCACGTGCAGCATAACTCAAGGGCAGTTATCTATCAGATGAAATACTGAGAGACAAAATACTATGTTGTATCTACACACATGGAAATAAAGGTGTGGTTAAGAAGCAGCACTGTGTCTTTACAAGAGTATGATGAAGAGCAAAAGCCAAAGCACAGTCATAAAATTCCCAGTCTATGCAGGCTGGAAATCCAAGGACCTACGTGACTCTTTGTTGTTACAAGTTGTGAAATCGTTCACCTATACCAGTGACTTTCCTAAGACTAGTGACCCAATGCTGAATGTCACCAATGCAACCAAGTCATGCCGATAACTGAACACAGATTTCACATCTTCCTCCTCTTGCCCTTTTTGCTTATGAATCTATAGAGCAATCTGTGCCAACTTCATTCTGTTTCCCTAAGGGAAGTCAAACTGTATTCTGTATGCTCTCTTTTAATAGAAATATTGGATACCACATCCCCAGAGAACCTTGAAAATTTGCAGTTGAATGAAAAGAATACACTTGACCACATACCTCAAACTGATGGAGATACACTTCAAACAAGTAATATAAATAAAATATTAATTCTAAGGTAATGGAGAAAGTGCCTTCCCAACTTTTTCTTCAATTTAAAAAAAAAATATATATATATATATATGGTGACTTTCTTAGCTCAAGAGAAAAATTCTATCAAGTTCTGAATTTTCATAAAAGCAATAAAACTCTTTCAGCAAAAATAAAAATAGAAAATCTTCTCAGATCCTCAAAAGCCTCTGGACATTTACCTCTCTGCTGAAATCAGTTAAACTAAGGAGTCGAATAATTCTGAAAATATGCCTGAAATATGGATTCTTATGTATTCAAATGAAGACTGCATGCACCCTTACAAAGACAGACAAAGAGCTTGAAGTTTAATTAATGAATATATTCGAAACATAAAAAGCTATGAAATACAGTACACATCAATAACAAGATACACACATACACACTCATCTCCATGCAAATTTTACTAGTCAACACTTAGGAGTGTTTTGGTGAAACACATGATTTATTTTAGTGCTCTTATAGACGTAAAGCTGATTTCACTGAGGTCATGCTCAAAAAAAAAAAAAAAGCACAACATAGCAGTAAGCCATTATAACAAAGTATTAAATCAATATGGTGTCTCACATTAGCTAATAAATTAAAAGTGTGCTATCAGACCATCTGCTGGGAGTGAAGCATGATGAGTCGCAGTGATCACACTGACTGACATCCTGGTTTGAACATCTAGTCTGCCTTAGTTCACCTTCTTGGCTTCAATAATACTTTACTTGTAATGCATATTTACAACAATGTTACAGGCCGGTGGGTAAGAGGAAAGTTCAACATTTTGCTCTCATAATCCTTTGCACTTAGCCTAACAGAGTCTCCAGAGAATACCAAAGATAAGCACAGTTTCATGTGCAACTGATTACATTAAGCTACTAATTTTATAAATACAAATTGATGGTTTGATACTCTTCACACAGTTTCTACACACCCATCCCAAGATATTTTTAAATCACCAAAGAACTGTTTTTAATATGTTTTACAAGATGACAGAACTGTCATCTGAAACAGACCAAACGGGTTTTATGCTTGGGAGAAAAACTGCAATCCTTAGGATTTCCCTAAGTAACACCCTTTTATACCAAAGAAGTTTGTCAACCATTTGCATTTATTTACACATGCCCAGTGTTCACTGGCATAGAGTTACAGACTAATTCACATTGTGACCTTTTGTGCTGCATACTGTGTATTTATGTTCTCAAGAAATGCTGCTTATCGTTATCATCAGAATGCTGGAACATTTTGCTTAACAATACAAACTAGTTAAGCCTAACAAGAAAACTCCAATGTATCTGCACAGTTTTCTGTACAGATATAATATCATTCTACCCTTCCTTGAACTGCGTTATTCCTAAATGTAAAGAAATTGAAAATGAAAGCACGGAGGGTCCTTATGTAAAATATCTAAAGTAAGGCTCAGTTAGGTCTCCATCTGAGTAGCTTTGATGGTATTTTACTTTTGAAAATCTACAGAGAGAATTATTAGGGGATTAAAAAAAAAAAGTTGTTCGAACTTCATCATAATAGTGGCTTAAAAAACAAAATATAGAACAGAAATGTTGGATTCAGATAGGTCTGATTTGCCAAAAATAAACAGTTGTGCATCAAAATTTCTTGCAGACACCACTGGAAATATTTGCTTACTTAGCAATCTGACCACAATTACAACAAGAAGGATGACCAGCAGAAAAAATCTCAGAGTCCTGGCACTTAATCCAAAGTAACACATTATTTGGTAAATAAGCAGTAAGGGACCATTTGAAACATAAGCACCACAAAGGTTGGGTCATATATTGTAATCATGTAGCATATCTATTTCTGTTCACCAAGCTAATGTGACAGATGAATACAAGCAAGTAATTCTCAATACCTCCTAGTCAATAACATGTTAACAATTCAGGTTTAAATATTTCCATTTACTATCATAATTCAGTAAAAAATGCTCTTGCAATGCATTTATAGTACCATTTCAGCAGTATAATTGGAAACACATTTCCAAAATCTTTGCTTTTCAAAGATTTACAAAGTTGATCAACAGTAAGGAGATGAAAATACTTTCCCATAAACAGTAAGACACAGTAAGTGACATTGCTATCTATCCCTATGCAAGGAACTCAAGGTATCAAGCTTGTCATTCACCTTTGCTGTCACTCAGCAGAAGATTAAATGAAGCAAAAAAATAGCAGAATCATCTTTGCGCTGTTCTATATATAATGCTACCAGAACACAGCGAAGAAAGTTAGAAAATAGATTTCTGTCACCTAGCTAAGTTAGAGCAGACTTCAGGCAGCTGAAGCATTCACTGTGCAGTAGAGGTCACCTAACTATCATTTCAGAGTGCAGCAGTACACCAATAAAGCATTACCATCTGGCCACATATCTTCTGTTGCCACTAGGACATGAAGGAGGATGCAAGAGCATCTAAGGAAATAACAACCTAAGAGTGGCCAATATATCCTTATGCTTCAGATGCTTCAAATATGGCTCCAATGCTGTAGCATGGTGCTGCTGCAATACAAATCTGCAAATAAACACAGGAAAATTTGAGTGAAAAGACCCTGCCCTTGCTGCTTGGCTTTGGAACACAGATATAATGCAGCCCAAGTCCATCTGTGTGGGAACAGAAGCAGAGCTCTGCCTGTGAACATCTCCTAGCTTTTCACCTTCAGTTTCACAGGTACATGACATACACTTTCGACTAAGGAAATGTTTTGGTACAAGGTGCTCAGATTCAGATACACAATTGTTTTACCTGAATAGACCATAAAACACTTCAAAGCAGAATAGCAATGGTTAGCAATGATTATGAGAGGTGCCTCCTGTGATACCTGAATTCCAAAATATTAAAAAAAGAATCCTAGTGAGACTGCTAGTAAGTTACCGTGCCTCGTTTGTTCCACAATGAGAAGAAAACATCACCAAGCTGAACAAGCTAAAAAAGCTTAAGACGGAAACAACACTGAGATACCTTTTCCCTTCTAACCCTGAAATGAAGTCCTTAACTGTTCAGAAAATAACAATGGAAATATTTTATTCAACACAATTGCGCAGAGCAACAAGGAAAATCTGGTAGAGGCTGGCAGTAAAAACAAAATTTACAATCCATAACATGCCCATGTCTTGACATAAGAATTACTTTATTGAAATGGTTATATATTCTCCAACATAATTTGAAGCCAAGTTCTACAGATGGCATCTATAATGAAAACAAACCCTATAAGACAACTTCAACAATAGAGCGAAGTAGCATGAGGGAAAAATGAAAAAGCAAACATTTATTGCTAAAAATCATTAAACATTTCATGCGCAATGCTGTAGAGTTGATATCATACACAAACACACTACACATATTTGCAAATATATGCCTTTAGCCAAAAACTAAAACAAAGAAATGGAAAGATTTCCTCAGATAGTATGTAGCTCAAGTTCAAGGTGAATTTAAAGCCATAAGTTACAGGAGGCAAAAAAGTGCCAACAAAATTTACTGAGAGAACAAATTAAATATGCTGAAAAACTGAGAAAGCTCTAAAGTTAATTTAAATGTAAGATACAGAGTACAAAAACATACTCTGTTTAAACAAAAACTCCACATAAAAAGTAATTATTATTCTTCTGCCCTTTGTTAAGAAAAGTTTCAGGGATTTAAAGGATTGATGTAAAGTTGAAGAAAGTTTCCTCTCAGAATTTATATGAAAAGCCTGACATGCTAATTTTGCAACAAGACTTACGATAGTGGTTTTATGGAATCTAGTTAAATCATCAGTAATTGTTTTCAAGGCAGAAGTCTTAAAGCAAGGCATTCTCACACAAAAAATAAAGAACAACATATAGATCTTTTGAGAATCTTAAATATGTCAAACAAACAGTACATTGTATCTTTTTCTAAACCAAGATTCCTGTGCCTGGAAAGATGATAGAGTGAAAGAATAATAATGAAGGACATAAAAGGATGCTATGCAAGAGCATGTGAATATTGCCTGTTGTTAATATTCTTCCATATTTTGATGTTACATAGATTCTGTTTCAGCACTTCTTTTTCTGTTTTTATTTTTTTATTTTTATTGCTTATTCATTTTATCAATATCAAGTGAAAATGAATACATTCAGCTGATGGCAGAGAAAATTTCCTTTTCCCCTTTTCCTTCTTATTCTTGCCTTTCCATTATCTTAAGATTTCAATCTGCAGTAGATGTCATGATCTGGAGCATATATTTGTCATTAATGAATCACAGCCTTTCACAATCTGGGTGAAATGAGTCATCATTATGACACCTTTTTGCTACACTGTCTTATATGATAGCAGGATCCCAAATGGCTACACTTGTCATACTACGGCTGCTGGTGGTTTTCTCAGTCCTTACAAGAAGGGCACAAATAAGGAAATTCTAATCTTCGCAGTCCTTGTGGATGAGAACACAGAAAGTCTCTCTTCATAACCCACGGAATAGTAGAAATTGGCTGCCCTGAGATATCCCAGCTCAAATGCACCCCAAAAAAAACACAAACATTCACTACAATATAGAGAAACTTCATTCCAGAGTAGTTTTGAAGTATGTTAATCTGCAATATTCTCAACTGAATTTGTAGCAGCTCACTATTTTACTACTTAAAATGCATATATAGAAATCTGTGCAAGTATGAAGGAAAGAATGAATAATAATAGAGGGAAGAAATCAGTTATTTTAAGCAGCTCTTTTCATTTCTTTACTGTTCACGCTCTGCTTCTCAATGTGATCAGCAAAGTGAGATCACTGTTTTGAAATTTGTTTTATACAATATTATGAATTATTTATATATCAAAATAAAATAACAGAGTTCACACATATAAAAAATCATAGTCGTGAGTGTTAATTGAGGATGATACATGAAGTCCACACCTTCAGGTACTACTTAATATAAGCGCTTAATAACAAAAAAATACTATATGCCATTTCAACTCCATTCTGACAAACTGGGACTGCATCCAAAAATGTACAGCCAAATCTTGTGGCAAACTTCAGACAAAAGATGATAAAGTTTAACTATTCAAACATAAAAGATGGTAATCTGGTAGCAAGCGTAAAGATGACGATTATTTTCAATCTTAAACTACTTGCTGTAGTTAGTTCCTCCTGTGCAGCAAAGTGCTATCAACACTGTGATAAAGGAGACAAAAAGGTATTTGTAAAAAAGTAATATATAAGCCTTTCAGGAATTTGCAGCACTGTCAAAAATCTAACAAACAGTAATAGTAATAGTTAGCGAAGACTTTAAAAAGTAATTTCTTTTCTGTAAATATTTCATCTCAGTATTTCTGTTTCTCATGTTCTGTTTCAATGCTGTTATATAAATTCATATTACTTTATTCATTTGGTCTGTGCTGAGACTTCCATTGTTTACACTATTGCTTAAAATGAGCACATCGTCCCAGAGTGTACTCTTCTCAGACTAATTTTGAGCTCCACTTAAAATTCTCAAAATTATGTGTGCAATCACTTTATGATGAAGAGTAAGAATGCAAAATACCTTTTTTAGCTAGTGAAGCAAAAAGAAACTTTTCAGTCAACATCAACATTCCTTCACATTTATAATTTTTCCTTACATTACTGCTGTGTAGCTCAATGTAACATAACTGACAGATTTGAAACCTCATAAATAAAGGAGAAAGGGAGTATAGTAACAGCAATTGAGGTTTAAATTTATGATCTTCAAGTTACTTCCATTGGTATATATAGTATGCATGTTTTAAAAGGTTACGTGGAGGAAAGGTGACTTTCCTCCATGTAATAATAAAGTCACATAACTTAGTCTGTTAGTATTACACCACCAAATCGCTTTGCAGTTCAGTTCCTTTGCTCATGAAAGATTATTGATTTTACCTCTATTGTTACAAATTTTTATGGAAAAATGAGCTAATGCCACATAAACTCCAATTCACCTGAATTTAAAAGTCTCCAGTATTCAAACCTGCTCCTCTCTCCACACTGCCAAGCAGTGACTTCTTTGTGTACAAATTTTCATGGAAAACTATCTATCTCCAAACTCTCCTTTCAGTGCAAGCATAATCAAAGGAGAAGGAATATGGTTTTACACACAAGAAGGGAAAAGGTCTTAAAACCCGTACAGGAGAAGCAGGGATGTAAGTGAACCCCACAGAGAGGGGGGTTCAGGGTTAAAAGCTCCTTTTAACTCTAGTGAACTTAGATTCTGTTAGTTTAGACTGAGCAACTAAAGCTTCCTAAGTTGCACCAAATCCTCACTTTGAGTCACGTGCTTAACCAAACAGTGCAGGAAGCAACACCAACTGAACTGAACAACTCAGATCTGATAGTGATGAAGCAAACAATCAGGACAAATAGTTCACTGCCTCACAGAGTTAAATGAAGAGGAGCAACAAACATCATGAAGGAAACCAAGACTTGTTTCAAACAAACTTTGAGTTGAAAAGGAAGACAAATTCACTAAGAAAATTACAATCTGATTATTTGCAAATCTCTATTTCAATAGAAAAGCATTTCATTGGGCTGGTTCCATCTCAGGTTACTTCCTACACTTGTTTTAGATGCTGCTATGAACAGGAAGCCATCCACTCTTTAGAACAATGGTGTAATTTTGAAAGAGTACAGTTCTAATACTGCCTTGAAATGAACAATTTGATCCAAGCTGTACTTTATGCACATAGAAAGTAGTTATATTGTTCTACAAGATGAATTACCCCGTGTATGATTATGCTTCAAAATTCAAATCAGCATCCAGAATTCATTTGCCTTTAATAATACTTTCAATAATCTTGCCACCAGAGAGGTCTTAGCTGAGTTTTTCTGTGTGAGGAAGGCTGCTGTATATCCTGGTACTTGCAATGACTAAGTGATATCCTATGAATACTCTAAGTAGGAAAGACTTACAAAATCTTGTACCATTTGTGCCTTAGAAGGTTTAATTTGAACATACTTTAAAACCTATGGTTTTTTTTTAGGAAATTATTTGTGTTTGACTAAAACAAAAAAATGCAGAGATTTACCATAAGCATTCATGATTGATGTGTTGATAATTCCAAAAAATTTTCATGTTAATTTTTCATGCTACTTTTGCCATTTGTATCTCATTTATACCAGTTTCCTTGTGATGTCAAGTTACTATTCCAGTTGCTTTAGTTACATCATTTCAGTATCTAACATACAGATACCTGTAGCTTATCTCTACATAAAGATTTTAGAAAACTTTCCATTTTTCTATCCATGGAGTCTTTATTCTTTGAATGCTGCTTGCACATTGGTGGCTTCATTTAATTCTGTACTTTGACCAGATAACAGAGAGAAAGTGAACCTGAAGAATTTCTCCAGAAGATTTATAGGAAATATGGTCTTCCCAGCTGGAGGTCTGAAATACACAGCATACAATACATTCTCTATTTTCAGTAGCCTGACATACTTGCTTTTCATGCTAAAGCAAAGTTTCAATTTGGTTATACAAAATCAGGTATGCAAACTCTTTTCCAGTTTACCATTGTGCCACACATTGGTTCAAACTTCATTTTTTCAATGAAAAAATAAATAAGCATATCCTTAATTTCAGTAACTTTTTTCCAGGGAGGAGGCTGGGGTGTGGTACCAGCAATTAGGATGCCAAATCACCACACAGAGATCAAACTACAACAAACCATCTGGTTTTGAATATACTTCTGCAGTCAAGTTAAGTTTATTAAAAGCTCCAAACATTTATAAATCACCAGGGAAACATGACTTTAATACCTAGCATTTAAAGTCAAATCACTGGTGTAATAGAGAGGCTCCTTTCTGTTACCTCGCGGGATCAGACGATGAACTCCTTTATCATCTTCACTCTAATTGTAGCCTATCTTAAAGTGATTAGATCTATTGTTAGAGCAGGTCTTGTCAGCAGCTAGGACAGTGATTAATAGAAATTTCTCTTTAATTCCTTAGGATGTAAAAGTCTAAAGTCACAGTTGAGCCCTGGACCCCAATTATTAGGTGATTAATGAAATTATAATTGCTACTCTTTGGTTCACATTCATCACCAGGTTTACTATTAATCATTAGGCTGAAAGCACGAGAGAAAGGAAAATAATTTACAAGCGGTATGCTATGGGTACATGGGAGAAGCATAAATGGGTCAGGAAAATGTTCTCCAATGCACCAGGCTGGAGCAAATGTGTATTACCAACAACTCAACTGTACTGACAGTTCAAATGAAGGCTGAACTTACTAGTAGGAATCACTTTTCTGCCTGATGACAACCTCAGGTACCAACTTACTCTGCACTTGAGAGATAAACAAAGACTGTTTGGCCAAGAAGGCAGCAAAATTTGTTTGTAGCTACTGAGACAATTAATGTAATGATCAAACCCCCAGAGAGAATACTTTTCTGTGTTTTAAGATTTTTTCATCTAAAAAGAAATGCAATATTAAGCCTATATGTATAGTTCATGCATGTCTGCTTGCAGCCAGTCTTGCATGGTAGACATGTTCCCCCTACACCACGCATCCAGTTCACACCGGCCATGTTTTTTGCACCACGTTTTCCAGCATTTCCCAAAGACAGCTCAAAGTGGTCTATGTGGTTCCAACAGGAAGAAAAATGAGTTATTTATTATATTATATAATTGACTATTATAAATGAGTAAGAGTTAAATGAGTAATTATCTCGTCTATAAAATACACAGTTGTTAAAAAAAATAGTAATTCAAACTGCTTTAGTCCTATAGCATTAATGTAAGGAAAGGTCAGATCCAAGATAGTTTTCCCCTCTTGACTGATCAGATTTTACAGAAAGAATAATTTGTTTCTCACAGATCAAAATCCTGTGCAAGGAAAGGAAAGGAAATGGGACTGAAGATAACGACTGAGGACATTTTATCTCCTCTGACACAAAATATTCTTCAATACCTAAGGGCTCAGCTGCCACCACCACCCCACACAGACTGCAGGAGGAGAAATGAGGCTGCTGTGTCTGCACCCAGTCCTGTCCAATCCCCTGCCCCAGACAGAATCCCCAGACAGAGGAAGGAGCAGGGCTGCAGCCCTTCCTCCTGAACAGCCTCTGCTCATCAGCACTGCAATACATATTCATACACCACAGCTACAAGATGTAATGTAAATGACTATTTACTTTGCAATGATCTATATCAGGTGAAAAATCACCGTAATTTAAATCTCATTTGTTTATATAATAAAAGATTTGTTTATAGCGAACTGGATGCTTTATCTCAGCTACTTGAAATTTCATTAAATAACAAATCGCTTGTAAGACAATGTCTCACTAATTCACAAAAAGCAAGTCTGCCACATATTCCCTCTCTGTATTAACATCCAAAGCATATAAACTACTTACTGTGTCTACCTGCAGAAAGTAATGATTTCTAAGATCAGCCATTTTTTAATATATCTGAAATTCCAACTGCATGTACCTTTTTTCAGTGTCAATTTAAGCAAATAATTCTCAACTTTCATCCTGTGAGTTGGGCTGGGTGTTGAAAATAATGCTCGTTAATTTTCATATTAAGTTGCAGTCTCCCAGGGAAAATAAAAAGACCTTAACCGATCTTTGATGTAATTCATCTGAGCATATGCCAAAGTGTGCCAAATTGTATAAGAGAGGATAATAAATAACTACAGTGCGTGACAGAGTGGGAATAAAGCACCGCAGAGTTGTACTGCACTGCTCAATCAGACAGTTGGGTCAGTTAATGCATGAGCTCAAGGCTGGAACATCAATCTTGTCGGCTGTCGGGACATCCAGCACGTGCATCCCGAGGGACTCACAGTTCCTCAGCTGGGCGAGGATGAAAACAAAAACATCTCAGAAATTTACAGAAATAAGCAATACTATCAGTCATCTTACCCCATTTACCCTGTATAAACCAGGAGTAAACTCTCTTCATGCTATTAACGCCATTTCCTAAACACTATTACAAAGTGTGATCAGAAATTTAAATCTCTTATTTCTATCTGAAAGCTAACTGACATGTCTATAAATTGGGTTACGGATTTGGTACCTACAAATTTGGCATCTTTTTGACAGTGGATTTCTCTTCCTGCAAATTATAAAAAAGTTGCCTTTCATCATTTTGCAATCTGATAACTAAATACTGAGTAGATGCTAGAACGATTTTGTCTTTTTAATCCTAGAGTTTTATAAAGAAACTGACAAGCTTTTTTTATTCTTCATTCTGATTTCCACAGGATAACAAAATATCCTGTTCCTTTTTTCCACAGTTGCGGTTTAATAGTCATTTCACAGTAAAGCAATACAGCATCACCTAAATGCTAGGAAAGATTTTAAGCTAGTCATTTTAAGCTAGTGATCACTCATTTCTATTGTTGAGATGACATTTCTTTCTGGTAATATTTAGCTCAATGATGCAGCATTTTAAAGAATTTCTTTTGTAGTAAAGTCCACAAATATTCTTGCTTGTGAAATAATGGTATTATTGCTTAATGTGCTAAGTAACATATTAAACAGGAATCTATCAAAGACAAGTATATAATTCAGTCATATAAACATTTCACATACATCACATACATATGCTGCACTCTTTATCTCTCTCACGTGCACATAGCAATTTTACTTGTTTGATATTGAGAGGGAAAATCACTTTGATTTAGTTCACAAGAATAGCAGAACTTTTTCACAGATTTCATACAATGTAATTTAATCTTAACAAGTAGAACTTATTTTGCATAGGTTAACCACATATGTAAAAAAAAGAATTGAAGATCACCTCAAAGTACTCCTCTCTGGATTCCTTAAAAAATGGGTAATTGTCTGTATCATTAAGAAATGAGAAGTCACTAGTTGGAGAACACATTTGTGGCCACTGGTTCAGTCTATATGTAACATGGTATGGTTGGTGCAACGGATACGTAACATAAGCTAGCTAGCTAACCAGATATGTAAGTGGATGTGCCATAGAAAGATGTACTTAAAAAGAAGCCCAAATTCAATAACTTCTTGAATAGATAAACTCTAGGGAAACAGCAGCTTTCTAAATAATACAGCACATGTTATAAAGGGTCACATTTATAATGGCTTTAACAGACCCAGGAGGGAAACTACAGCAGTTGTCTTTGATCTATTGGCCTATATTAAACAGTGATGTGCTGGAGCACTGGGAAATGTTCTAATTTATTCCTGGAAAATATGTGCGCATATTGTGAGATGGAACATTCTTTATACTGCACCAGTCTATTATATGGGAAGGATTAAAAAAAAGTAAAATGAAACAGAGAAGTACATCATTCATCCAAAATTGAACAAAATAGACGACTAAATTGCTGAGAAGCAATTTTGATTGAACGTCTTTGCATCAAGATATTCACTTCATTTTCTCCAACAAAGTGCTTCTATTTCACCTCAGAAGCAAAGCAAAACTGAGTGAATAATAAGTGGCTAACTTCAGATCACAGATATTACAAGTAAAAATAAAAATTGACAATAGATACTAAAATATGTGAAGGTACAGGTAAATAACAGAACACCTGGATTAGAAAACTTGAATTTTGGGAAGATTCAAGAGAAGGAGTGTGAAAACATGAACACTGCAAACTTCACTACGACCTGAGAAGAAATTTTAAAGCACAACAGTAGGCACTTCATAGCCTTATATTCAGTGGTGGTGTTCACAACTTCCTGAATTTTAGAGAAAATTACAACTATATCAGACCTATTCAACCTACCCCTAAAATTCCATTCACATCTGAAAAGTTTAAGAGATTTATAGCAGGAGTAGAGAAGGAAGCCACAAAAGAGATATCTTCTCCAAACACTGGCAAAGAGGTACAGCTCTGTTCTCAAGCACTAGTCTTTTATTTAGAGCACTAATACAACACAGAAGAAAAAAAAATCCTTTTCCTTTGCTTATTCTGAAATTGAGTTTTCCTTCTTCTTCTATATGCTTATATAGCACTGTAGCATTACAGCCTATACTACACAATTCCTCCTGTAATAGAAAAAGTTGCACATCTGTTTCTAATCAGAACTTCATACCATTCCAACAATCCAGGCAGTTTGCATTTATACCATCACTTTTTTTTCTTATTATTATTCATAAGAAAGGAGTGTGAGCATTTGTTGCTGGCCAGAGTAGCTGTGGACATGAATAACAGTCTAACAGCCTCCCTCTGCATACAAAAAGTGTATCCCTTGGTTCCAGATGAAATTCTAATCAGAGTTCCCTCACAACACAGATATTGTAGGTGTGCTACGCTAGTCATTTCTGTTATTATAAACGACCTTTCAGGAATTGAAAAAATTGCAGCTTGTCAGTTGAGACTTGTAATCGTTATCCATTCAGCCAAAGGATTTAACAGGTCTGCTTGTAAAGGGAAAGAAAAATAGATTCCCTTCTCACTCATCTCAGAAAGACACAAGTGGTCTAAATTAACAATTACGTTAGACATCGAAGGAGATTTCTAATAACACTGTATTAGAATGAAAGTTAGTATATTCTGATGGGAATCTAATAACCACCATCAACTGTAGCCTTATGAGAATATGTACAACAGTTTGATTGCAAAAGAATCAGCTGTGATTTCTCTCTCCCCCCATACTGCTGTCCTACAAATGCCCAGTGAATCTCTCTGCTTGGGTTACACCTGCATTGGTTGTGCATTTAGTGCAGTGAATTTGACCGTGCTGAGGGTTCAAGGGGCACATCAAATAACACAAAAAAGTTACATACCCTGAAGCAGGTAGAAAGCACATGATAAATTTACAGTAAAAAGAAATGCTGTGTAACCTAACAGGATTTTCACTGCCTGCTACTGTTACTGCAGTCTTGAATAGGAAGTTACTTTAATATTAATTCCTTATGATTACTGTAAATTGCTCCTTAAAATGTAGCAAGTGAGAAAGATGGTTTAAACTTCCAGATCTTTAGATACCTACACATGTAATCAGTATAACATACCCACTATTGTTTTCACATGAAAAGGGAACTTATAATGAGAAATCTAAGTGTAAATTAGTGATCTAGTGTAAGTTAGTAATCTAGTGTAAGTTACACTTCCAACAATTCAAAATATTTAACAGGCTTTCTAGGTGACAACCTACGTTAACAATAAATGTTCAGAAGGAACTCACCATACAAGAAGATAACTATGCAACAAGCTGTGGAAAAAAAAAAAAAAAAAAAAAAAAAAAGATACATGTATCTCAGCTCACTAGACTATTTCTAAATTTTCAAAACTTAATTCTCCGTAGAGAGCCTCAGCCATTACAGCTAAACGGAGCAGCCTTTTTCCCCTGCTCCCTCCTGTGCTACTCCTGCTGCTACAACCAAAGCACTGCTGTCAGAGCAAGTTGAAATCAGACTGCCCACTTACTCATAAAATCAGAGCTACCTCTCCTTCACATGAAGCACTTCATACTCTAGTAAGCATTACAAAAAGTATGAAGTGCTCCACAAAGAATGGCCATGTAATAAAAGTATAATTGAAATGGCTCTGCTGCTGCCTCATTTCATCACTCACGCTGGCCTCTGCTTGTTAAATTTTAAGATCTCTTGGGAAACCAGTGCATAATATAACTACACTCCAGAGTGTCAAAACAACCAGAGCAATGATTTATCTTATGCATTACATCAAGGGACTAATTTAAAGTAAAGATTTTACCAGCAAAACAAACTCTTAAACTTTCACATTTCCCGTAATTTAAAGAAGGTGGTGTAAAAATTTCTGAGGAACTTAAGAAACCTGTAGAGTTTCTATTGCTGTCTTTGCCTTCTGGAAACTTCTGAGCAGCAAATGTCTCTTTATTCTTTTTGAGTGTCCAAACTCACTGTAAGAGGACAATATAGTTGTCATTTTTGAAAGAAAGTTATTATAAGAAAAAGTACTCATGCTAATAAAAAAATTATCAGATGAAAACAATTCAAATAAATACAAAATCTAATAAAGTGATCTAAAATAAAGACTTTCTAAGTAATCTTGTAAATTATCCTAGGTTTCATTCAGTATACAGGGCTTGCAAATATGGCATAAAATAGGCTGCTATCACTCACTTAGGTGACACAAGTAGCACTTGAAAAATTCCTTCTAGCTTCACACCTCACTGCAGCAGATAAGGTCATCAGAGAATTGTTTCTTGAAATTTGTTTCTAAGGAAAACTAATACATGCACAGCAGCAGAGTAATTTCTTCATTTTGCATTTATTTCACTGTAAAGACTTCCACATCCATACAATGTTACCTATTGGAAACAGCACATAAAATTTATTTTGTCTAGGCTTAATTAACAGTTATACATTCAGTTCCTTCCACTCCGTAGAGAAGCCTTGATTGCTATGTAATAATGCCTATAAATCAGTAATAAGCCATATAACACACAATATTACTTTTTCCTTTCTGTTCCAATATCTTATGGCAACTATGGAAGATTTATAATTTCCAGTATGCTTTTCTTCTCAGGCAATTTCTTCTTTGTGTTAGAAAAGAGTAGCTAACTTTTAGTAGGATAGTTAGCTACCCCTACAGAAGAATATTCAGAAGAATGCAGATGTAATTGTAATATCATAATTCTAAGCAAGTAATCTTTCTCCAGCTACTGTCCCCTATAACAGCTGACTGAAATATCAGAAAAGGCTAAGGAGTGACCAAAGGCTGCTTCCCTTCAGGATTCTAGACCTGACATTTCGTTCAGTCAGTTTGACACAACTGTGTGTCAGAAATAGTGTATGCATCACATATTATAACTCTGAGAAAAAGAGTAATAGGACACAAACTACAAGGGAGATTCAATTATCTTTTTGAAAAAATCACCAATGCTAGTAGCAGATCAGACTTTTTACTCTTAGTTTTACCATATCTTCCTTTTAGATCTACAAAACTAAACCATCAAGTTATGACTACTATTCATCACTCAGTATTCCTCCATTTACTCTGCACAAACTGGCATAACAAAGTAGTGAATTTCCTAGCCATTAATAAGAGAGGGCAGCAGGATGTCACCATTAAATTACTGATTACTACCTCCCCTTCATTGTCTCACAGTTTTGGTAATTGGTGCTCGGTCCTCAGAAAATGACCGAATCACAAAATACCAAAGTCAGATCAGTGTACATGCAAGTGAAATCCCATGACTGTCTCCACAGTGTTCACACATTCCATCTATTCCCCCTAATTTCTCCATAAATTCGAACTACCTAAATCTTGCAGTCTAAAGTATATTAAAGAAGTAGAAATCAATGGAAGCTTTGTTATTTTAAGAAAGCAATTCTAACTAGTCTGAAACATTGCCTCCTTAAGACTTCAGTTTTCATTTTCATGCAATTCTGTGGTGAATTCTTTGGCTGTAGAAGAAAAACGAATGATTTGTGTGGGTTTTCTGTATAATGTTCTCTACAGAAAGTAATGAATATGCTTTTCTGACCTTCACTTTGCATAACCAGCATTGCTCATTATTTGACAAAAAAGAAAAAAAAGAGATCTTTGCAGAATCTAAACTTTTTCTGAACTCTGCAGTTGTCAGGTAGATAGACTGTAATGATCAAGATCTCAAGGTCAAAAATATAAAGAACCAAGTAAAACAGTAATTTCATGCTGTGAAACAGTCTCTGAGAATACTGGCCCCTGACATATAATGCCATGAAAGAAAACAATGAACTTTCATTTTTGATTTAAAGAGTGCAAGTTTACTCAAAGGTGCTTTGCTATCCCCCAAAGTTTTAGAGCAGTATAACCTGCCTTTACCACTTGTCAACATTTAATAGCCTACACCCCAATGATTGATTTTGTTCAATTGTGTTTTTTTTTTTTCCTCCTCAACTCAGGTATTTAGCTTTTAGCTGCAGCATGTTGACAATGCATCTATCATACCCAAACAATCTCATTCAGAAGCATTTATTTTCTAAAGCTATATTTGCTTCTTCTTCTGCTATATAGGTTGGGTTTTTGTTCCCTCCTAAGGAACAAGTTTACCTTACTTCTTACAGTATGACCTATCCTGTTTTGTGCCTCCTTCTCTTTCTGAGTATTTCTCTATATCACCACTTCTCCTTCCAGTGCCTTTTAAGGGATCTTGGTTTGTATGCAGAATGATCACCACACAAGGAGCAGTATAAGAGTTTCAGCAGTCACTAAAAAACATTTAAAATATTCCTATGCTCACTTCATTTGAAAATATGATGTCTCCTCAAGCAAGACGCTACTTAAGCAGAATGGGAGTTTTACTGTATAAAAAGGAGGCTGTTATATTTCCCAGCAACTTAAATTACACCCTCTGATAATTCTGATTTGAGTGCAATCAAAATATTATTTTAAATGTATTGTGTCACTGCCATTCCAAGGTTTCTAAAGAAAAGCTATATGACAGAAAGAAGCTTAATAAGGGCAACTTCTACTATAGCTAAAATATATCCCTTAAGCCCTAAAGTCTGCTGTTGTGAGGAGTGAGGTAATTCAGTAAAACATACAGTCTCTTAAGCTGATGTAAATGTCAGAAGGCCTCACAAACCCATGGGACTGATGTAAAAGAAAACAGTAATTTTGGGGTCTGCTCTGATCTTCAGCTGTCTTTAAGTGTGGAAATACAAAAGTGGGAGAGTAAATCTGCCCAGGAACAAGGCAGAAAAAAAAGGGGAAATCTAACAGCAATTCTGCTTCAGGAAAACAGGTTTAGGCAGTGTTTTTAATGTGCTTCTTGAAGTGAAGTCCCACCTCCTCTTTATAAAGATAATTATGAACTGCCTTTCAGGTTACTGCTGTCTGGAAGTTTGGCGAAGACAGGAGCAATAAGGAATTACTTGAGAAGTGTGAGTTAAATAATACCTGTTTGCAAAAACCAAAATCTATCAGATTCTGAGCACTATTTTGCAAGACATCTGCATAACCAGCAGGGCAAAGAAGTAATTCTCTTCCTCTGCTCTTCTCTATTGAGACCCCACCTGGAGCAGCTCTGGGGCCCCAGCACAGGAAGGAGGAGGAGCTATTGGAGTGGGTCCAGGGGAGGCCATTAGGGTGCTCAGAGGGTAGCACCTCTCCCATGAGGACAAGCAGTGAGAACTGGAGGTTGTTCAGCCTGGAGAAAAGAAGGCTTTGGGAAGACCTTCTGGTACTTAAAGGGGCCCTTTAGGAAATCTGGAGAGGGTCTTCGTCAGGGAGTGTAGTAATAGGACAGCTTTAAACTAGAATGGGAGATTCAGATTGGACATTAGGGAAAAATTCTTTACTCAGAGTGTGGTGATTACCTGGCACAGACTGCGTGGTGAAGCTGTGGATGTCTAATCCCTGGAAGTGTTGAAGGCCAGGATGGGGTTTTCAGCCAGCAGACCTAGTGGGATGTTTCCCTGCCATATCAGGGAGGTTAGAACAAGCAAATAAACTAATATTCTAGGGATATATGAAGAGCAACAAGTTCATATGTAAAGAAAAACTTAAATAATTACCAATCTCCAAGCTCTTTCTCTTTTTCCTAGGTAGTTCTAGCATGATTTATTTCTTATAAATATTGGTTTATATTGCAACTGAAAGCCAAAAATCTCTTTTTCTTATTCAACAAAGATGCTATAAAAAACTTCATAGAAAAGTTGCCTAAGCAGAGTGCAGTTGTCAAGCATGATTGGCTTACTTTACAATGGTTAGCAAGAATTATTCATTCCTTCTACGAGGAAAACAGTATTTTTCCATTAAGTGAACTCTTGTATAATACAGCAGCATATCTCTGCTTCTTAGAGTATGTGCAGTGCTTGCTATCCATGTTTCCAACCGAGTTGTTTACTTTCAAATCCTCAACTTGGCAGAGCTTGTGAACAGACTGCGACTCTGACGAGCAGAGTTCCACATTTATGAAAGAAAGAAGCAATTCTGAAGGAAGCACATCTGAAAGAAGCAAGATAAAATAGTGATGGCATGCTTATTTTTATTTTATCGAGTTGTTGTGAAACTACCAAGCCTAGAAGCCTACCATTATAGCAATGTTCTGAAAAATAAATAAATAAAGCAACCTGGCCCCTCTTGTTTCTCCTCTTTAGAAGAAAGTTAAGATGTTTCTGGAGTTACAACACAGTAAATCCCGAAATGGAGAGAATGGTTTACAAAGCATCACTACTTTTATTTACACATAGATCTGTGTTTGACATATAAAACAGTTAAAGTAAAAAGAGATCTGAATTTAGAAGGACCAAGAGCTTTATTCTCAATGAGACCTGACTGCTTTGTCCCATCATTTCATTTGATAGCTGCTGAAGACAAAAGTAAAATCCGCAAATCCAAATTGAAAGTATCTATTTTGAATAATAGAAGTTATATGGATATGGACAAATGATCCACAGCATTCAAAAATGAAATCCAGAAGGAGAATATCACAACTCACACATGCGGAAATGACAAGGTAAAGGAAAGAAAAAACCATGAGTATAGACAAGAAAGAACTTTCTCAATCATCTTTGAACAAATGTACACTGTAGAACAAAACTACAGCAATCTGGAGGGTAAATTTCGAGGAAAAATAACAAATTTAAGTGCAGAATATTATCAGATAAACAACCCAGTACTAAAAACATCCCCAAATTTCATATACTTATGGAAATGTTAGTATTTCAGTTTTAAGAAGATACAGCCCTGAAAGCCTCAAAGTGTAAAACAGTGAAATAACCTTGGCCATCATAGTAACTAATAGTGGGCACCTCAATAAAGAAAGTTTCCACAAGTCATGGCATCATGACAAATAAGATACAGTTTCTTCTTTGCTTTGCGGCTTACACCATACATACTGCTATCATACAGTGAAATTCATCACATTACCAAGTACTCAGTCACTAATGAAAATGTATGGATTTAAAAACAAAGCAGTAGAATATGCATCTTTTCAGGGATGAAGGATTCTACTTCTGTATGGCTGTCATAGTGTTTGAAACATTAATTCCTTTCTGTGTCTGATCTACTTCTAAAATGTATTAGAATTAGGAAAAAAAAAAAAAAAAAAAAAACCAAGAAAAACAGTATAATACACAGTAAATATATTTACTATCCTTACATGGTATTTGGGAAAGCACAGAGGCATGTCAAAATAAATTCAAAACAGAAAACTGTTGTCATTCATGGTCATCATTTTCCAAACTACAGTCTTGGTCTACAGCACCAGAATCTACTAGCTGGAATGTGACATGCTTTTCTAATAGCATTTTTGTTGCTTCATAAATAAGCAAATCAATTAGAATTAGCTAATAAAATTGCTATACATGATAGAAAGGAAGGTTGTTTGAGCCTTGCAAATAAAAGTTCACATATGAAAAGAATGATATGTACTGAAAAGCTACCTCCAGACGTCAAAGCAGAGTTCATGGCTCCTAGATGGAATACAACATATGGCCAGGAGAATTTAGTTACCTTATAACAGTGTGAAAAACATGTTCAGATGCAAGTTGTATTCAGTGGGAAATATCTCTTCTCAGAGCAAATTTTATTAGTATATTCAAAGTAAAATTTGCATTTCTGTTATCAACGTTATCTATGTATACCCAAAGTATTTCCCTGATCACTGTCTTCTTTATGGAGTTTTATCTTTTTTATCTTATAAATAACTCCAGATTTTGAATTGCTAAGAAAAATTTGAAGATTCTACTTACCTAAAACCTCATGAAAAGCTACAAATTATATTGGAATGCAACTCATTCAATTCTTTAGGAAAAAATATGACTGCAATGATAGATTCTGGCATTAATTTTTTTTTGCATGCATCTCCTGGTTAGTTACTAAACAAAAATATTTTAGTTTCTAAGAGAAGACAAGTACTTGTACAAAAACTTGTGATGCTAGAAGACAGAGGTGGGCTCAGAGAGATTGACAGAAATGGCTTGAAATCATCCTCCTGCTGCCACCAGAACAATCTCCCTTTTCAGATGAAAGTCTTCCTGACTATGTATTACAGCTACTTGTTTTGATGTCCTGCATGAAAATCAGTAGTTGCTGCTGAGGTGCAATGGAATAACATGACACAGATGAAAGAAAGATGGAAGAAGGTCTTATTTCTTAAATTCTGAGAGGATACACATCCTCTGTGCACAGTGCACAGGCACTTGGCTGTAGATCAGGGGGCACCTGTAAGGCAGCCATGTGGTCAGGCTGGACTCTGCACTCCCAGCACAGCATCAGAATCTGCAGCCCAAAGCAATCAGAACAGGCAAAATCTCCATAATGTTTTTTTTTTATTATTTGTTTGTTTTCATCCTCTCCCTGCTTTGCAGTCCCCTGCAGATCAAGACAACCAATAAAAACTAAATGATCTTTTAAGAAATTGTCCAGGCTCTGCAGCACAGAATGTTGAAAAGAAGCAGGCAAAATTCAGCTGCCACTTGGCTTTTTGCAAGCCTACAAGGCCCAGCCTGACAAACTGAGATGGGTGACAATGGCTACCTGCGAGTTTGGGCCAGGTGAGGAGCTTAGCACAGGTACAGTGCCTGCCTGCTCCAAATGGGCTCCTGTCTCCTTGCCAGAATTAATGAACAAACTATACTAATTTATACAACTTACAATTAAGCTACTGTAAGTGCTGAATACAATGTGATAATCTTCCCTTATATAACTCGTTATTTATTGAATTCTTTCTCAAAGGCAGATGGAGAGAGCAGTGGTGTTAATCTCATTTGGGCTTTCAATGGATACGTAATATCCATTACTGGATAGCCACCGGCGAACCAAGTTGGAGTGTATCTGCTTTATACACAATAATTCGCAGCCAAAAAATTAATCAGCCCATAAAACATCCTTCAAGAAAAACAACTGATTTTGTAGCCGAGAAAATGACTGCGAGGGGAAGTGACCTGGCAACAGCAATCAGGAGAGGCACAGACTACACAAAGTACGCACAACAATAATAATATAAGTTAACGGACTGAAGAGATACCTTATTTCATCTCACAAAATTCAGTTAAACACCAATTTCCAGCACTGAAGATGCACGAACTACAGTTTGATCTATGTACAGAGAGGGCCCTCACTGAGTTTGTGAATAATTGTCCATATTTGCATTTTAAATGAATGCTCGCATCAGGTTTTGTTCTTTTTCCATTATCAGTAGAAAAATGTTCAGTGTTACAGGATCAGGACTGGTGTGTATCACATCAGAGGGTGGTGCAGCACTAGAACAGGTTGTCCAAGGAGGTTGTGGATGCCCCATTCTTGGAGGCATTCAAGGCCGGGCTGGATGTGGCTCTGGGCAGCCTGGGCTGGCAGCTGGTGACCCTGCACATAGCAGGGGGTTGGAACTAGATGATCACTGTGGTCCTTTTCAACCCAGGCCATTCTATGATTCTATGACATGACACATCTAGTATCTCACGCGGCTAGATTTTATGGCAGTCTGTGTTTGCTCTCCTGGAAAATAAAATTTGCATAGCTAATGCATCAGGAGGGAGGGTTTAACATTCTAATTAATTAGTAAAGAACAAAAAAACAATAAATCATAATTTAAAAAAAATAAAGCCACATTCAGGAAAATGTAGTTAAGTTTCCCAAAAGCACAGAGAGAGAAAAACCTCAGGAAGTTGACAGTTAAAAGCCCAACAAGTCCAAATTCATTCTCTCATGCACTCAGCCATGCAAAGGCCCTCTCTGATGACAATTTTAAGGTTCAAAACATGACACAAGAATGCTGTTATTATGTTCATGCTTTCCTAAAGCTTTTCAGCCAACTCCCTTCATTCTGAGATGCACCAGGACACTCAGCAGCAGCAGCAATCAGAGGGATATTTTTGCTCCTGAGTACAACTCAGCCTCATGGTACCACTGACTGCTCTGTGAGGGACATTGAACCTGACACCGGAAAAACTGACACCTCTGTGAATATGCCCAGTTTATGTTTTCTGTTTTAAGATTTATGCACATTGAACACAGCTCAGAGCATGTAAGTTACAGTCCAATGCAACTTAATGATTCTCCGAATGCTTTCGCCTGCATAATGGGGCCGTCTCTGCTTTCTTGTCAAAAAGTAGAGATGCTAGAAGAAATACTGTGGGAAGGAAAGCCGTTCTGACAGTCCCAATAGATAACTAAGCACCTTGAAGATCTCATCTACATTTTCTGAAAGCTGCTCTGAGGTGATTTACTTAAGCACTGACAGGGCTTTCCAGCACCTTACAAGATGAAGGAGTAGCTGTCTACCCACCCTTTTTAAACACCTTCACTGGATATTTCACTACTGAGTGCCCCATCTCATCCGCCACAGCATACAGCAAAGGAGAATAAATCAGCTGTCTGTTATAAGCAGTCTTCTCCCCTCCTACGGATCCAGTGAGAAGCAGGTTGGCAGCATGCTTTCTGGGTTACATGTTTTCATGCACAGTGGACTGCATTTGTGGGTAATGCTCTGCAGCTGAGCTCCCTTCCCTTGTTAACAACTCTTTCCCCATTTCCACTGCTGTTCAAGTCTGTAACAACAACTCAGACATGTGACAAGCAAGAGGAAGGAGAAGATTTAGCAGTGTGAGCCAAAGAAACTAGACACAGAACATTGCTGCTGCAGTGGGTGAAAAAGGAAAAGATGTTCTTCAGTGTCTGAGTGAACGAGTTAAAAAAGATTTAAATATTTAAAGGTAGTAAGGACCTGAAACCTTCATTATCCCTCACTTTTCCATCCAGCAGTTTTGACATTTAGGAACTGAAAGTACATGGAACAATCTGACACAGACAAACATGCAAGTGTCTGTCCACAGAGATACAAACCATGAAGTGACAGGCTTTCTGCTTTTACAGATCTGAACATCTGAAAATACAACAAGGCAAGTATGGAAACCGTCTTTTGAGTTTTCATTTATTTTAATTAACTCATAAGAGAACAGCAGCTTAGATCAAACCAAGAGTTTTTAATCACAGAATCATACACTGGTGTGGAAAACAGATAAACTTAAAAATGAAATGGGAATTTTTTCTGCCTTTATAATGGTGTCCCCTGCTGAAATCAATGCAAATCCAGTGCTTGCAAGGCTCCGATATCTTCTGGGTTTTTTTTCTTATTTTCTCTGAGAGACTTTCTAGCTACATCAGCTACTAACTTCCAACATTGAAATGCTATAGCAAAAAGTAGATCTTGAAAAAAAATATGCATATACTTTTATTCATACTTACATATACATAAATTGTATAAGTATATACACAGAAAGCACATCAAATTAAACCTACTAGATTAATTAAAAAAAGAATTACTGTTGCACAGGTTATCTAAGCAACACTGTTCCATGGCAGAAGAAGTGCTTATTTAGATTTCGAATAGTTCTTCAAATAAATTAGATTTTGTTTGCATTTGCATTCATCTCTAAATTAATCTTCACACAGAGCAAAACAAAATACAATTGCAATTTTGCCATCTTCTTAGTTTTGATTTGTAATAGCATATAAAAAATACAAAGCTCCACAATATTTACATCACCTATCATGCTTTGAGGCACCACTTTAAGGAACTTATTCTTTATTTATTGTCACAAAAAAAAAAAAAAAAATGAAATGTTTTCAAGCTTCAAGAAATCAACACAAACTCAAAGCTAACTCTTTTCCAAGATATACTACTCTCACTAGCTCTCAGAAATGCATAAAACAGTTTTCCAGATAAACTTCAGTGGCCCTTCAGCTATGGGGTAACCAATGTAATCAACAATCTCCTGGGTCTCTTGCAAAGAAACAATATACAAATCAGGAACACTAAGAAGTATTCTGATAATTTATAATTCTAGAACTGCATTCTTTACTTTTGATAAACATTTAAAAAATATATCAGTCTCCTTACATTTGCAATTGAATAGCCCTAGTGGCCTAAACACGGCTAAAATGAAATAGTATTGTTAGCTGCAAGAAATCAGCTTTGTATTTTTCTGTAGCCAGGTACTGCACCAGCCCAGAAAGATTCAGTGTTTATTAGGATACCCTCTGTAATTACTTTTAAAGTGCAAAAATTAGTGTGTTTTTCTCTCAAGTTTCATAATAAAAGACTATTTCAATCCTATCGGTACTCAAGTCAGATCAAAACAACTGGCTGCTATCAGTTAGCTTCTAGTTTGTGAAGCCTCCATTTTAAGAGACAAAAAGGCAGGTCTGTAGTGCTCAAAAACAGCTTTGTGGGCAATTCTAATTGCATTTAGAAGGCTAACACTTTCTGCACTGATCTTCCTCTCTCTCTTTTTTAATTACTAAGTCTTTTGTGTCAGAATCAAGGATTATAATTGAAGTTCCATTCAAACAAAAAATGTAGTCGAGGCATATGTAAATTTATTAAGGCATCAAATAAAATGGGATTATTTTGAGCACACAGCTTCTAAATACTAAGTATAGCTTAGGTATGGCTAGGCTGTGTAGATACATTTAGGTGACTGATTTGTATCTAGGCTAATGACACTGAGTCAGAAATAAGCTTTACTTATTTTCTGATTTTTTGCTGATTTAAAATCCTAAAAGCTGAAGCTGAAGCCAGGCAAACAGCACACCAGCACATTATGGAGAATAATTCTGTTCCCACAAATTGTGGGAAAAAAAAGGCAAACAATTCTCATTGATTGTTTCTCTTCAAATATTTAACCATGATAGTTAATATTTCTTCCTAATGTAAAATGCTCTATTGTTTATAAAAAAGTAGAAAAACTTTTGATTTAGTTTTGACAGTCTCTTTGAAGAGGAGCACAAGATGTCATATTGCAAAAAACTCTGCTCCATAAAATGAGGATCTAAGTAACCAAAACTGTACTCCTCAAAAGTGCACTGGTGTGCATGGTCAGACTGTGGTGGTTATGGGAAACTCTTCCATCCCAGGACTCCCTTCCACACCAGGAGTGGAATAGTAGCAGGAATATTAGCATTGTGCATGGCCAACTCTCTGTGAGACAAACCTTACTTTACAGAGGATGCTTGGAGACCTCTCTCCCAAATTCTCTTTTTTGCATATTGAAAGGGAAAGCTTGGCTGCAAATAGGAGTACAAAGCTGGGAAAAGAATAAAAAATAATGCACATAGCTCTGCTGGCAGTTGCAGGGCATTTAGAGTGAACGAGAATTACATGACTTGATTTACTTCACAAAAACTGATTAGTAAAACCCCCTGTGGATTTCTTAACTATACTGTGGAGGGATATAAGATTAGTGTAGCAATTCCCATCATCAAACGTATTTACTGTTAAAATATTGGATTAGTGATGTTGTTATCCACTGTTCCAAGATTATAAAGTGATTCTTTAAAATTGAGCAGAAAAATACTGCACTCTATCATTTGTAATTAGATTTCAGTCTGAGGGGTTTTTGCCTTTCCACAAAAAGTAATTGTTTCAAAAAAGAAAAAAAATAAAATGAAAAAAAAAAAGAGAGAAAAAAAAAAAGAATGTGCACTGCACACCAAGAGAGATAAAGCAAAACTAGAAAGCCAAAGTTGCAAGTCATTTTCCCCTTTTGCTTTTGAGAGACAAATGTTTCCCTGAGCCTGTACCTTATTGCTCCTGCTGGTCACACTCACTGCTGCGGTAAGACACCAGGTGGTAATAAAGCCATGTTGGTGCCGGATGGTGCTTATTTATGAGGCACATGTGGATGTACGCTACCTGAGACTGACAGATCTCTAATCCCTGGATATTCATCCCTCCCTGAGAACTCCTGGGGGAACTATAAACCTTCATGGATTGCATTCTCATGCAGCGCTGTGGAAAAGGAAAAGCATGAGGAAAGAGGACAAAAGTGTTCATTAAGGTAATTACACTACATTTAGGCCAAGAAAATTAATGCAACTTCACCCTGGCTTTTTAATAAGAGCAACTGGAGCTGTTAGAATTAGTAAAGAAAAGCTCCAGCACTAGTAACACTGTCTTCTCCTATTATACTCTGTTTAGCACCTCCTGGAATCACTTGCAGACATTACTTTACCTAGATGCAGAACAGACAGTCATGAAAGAATCTAACAACAACAAAAAACTTTTAATCAAAATAGTCTGCTACTGAACAGTTTTAAGCCACGTAATCTTAATCATTGCTCTTCTTTTTTATTTTGGTAAATCCTTACTCTCTCTTTCTAGTTTTATCCAATTAGTAATTTGTCAGCATAAAACAGCTTCTGAATTTGAATAATCTCAATCACTATATTCTTTAGTTTTGCCATACAAAATTCAGATTTTAAAATAGTATCTGCAAAGCTCAAAAACTTAAACCTCACAGATTGCTTCAATATTAAATTGCCCTTTGTATAACTACCATAATCATAGAGGCTATGAGCAGGTATTCTCAACTGCAGTAGCTGTAAACATCCTTGGCAGTGTTTATCAGCTAAATGTTTAATTAGACAAAGTGGCAAAAATATAACCAGAGGAATACATGGTACTTAGCATTTAAATAAAGCTTGTAAACCAATGACAAGTCTATTTGGTCAACTACTAGCACACATTCTTTACGTGCAAATGTGGTCCCACAGTTATTAGAATGAGTCTCGCACTTTTCAGGTAGGGACATCAGTTTCCATTCATTGAGTTCACTGAAAAACACAAGTTAAAAGGCATGGCCATGAAAAAGAACTGCCATTTCAGCAATAACGTATTGCTCCAGGAATTGAAGAAACTGAACCCGAAACATAAACAAACAAAACAACCCTAGCCTAAAGAAGTCAATCTGACAAAGCACCATAGTTCTTCATTTTCTGTGTAATTGAGCAGTTCAGTTCCAAATTTTTTTCAACTAAGCAGCTACATCTGAGGTGAATCCTTGAGCAAATAAAGAAAAACAGAACCATGACAGAGCACAAAACACGCAGCTTTCCCTCCTTCCACGCAGAAAGCACTGTGTTTGTTTCCGTCAGACTCTGCGTGAAATTGTCCAACCACTAATATGGATCAGCTTCTCACCTCCTGGTATTAGGGGACAGATGTGGTGCTTTCTGCTTCACTGACTGTCTGGCCCTGAACACCGAAGCTATGCTCTCAGCTATTTTTTTTTCCACTCACTCTGTTGATAAAACGTATCCCACAGCAGCTCTGAACATGGAAAATGCAGTAAATAGCCCAAGAAAATGTAATGATTTTTTACTGTTATTATTAAGTAGACAAAAGTAGTGAGTCCTTCCCTGAGGGGGGAAAGAAATAAAAATCAAAAAAACTTTCATGTAAATAATACCATCTTGTAAATAGGAGTTGGTTTTACTCACGACTCATTCTGGTGGCTTTTAAATATATTCCTCCTCCTTTTAGAGCTGGGAACCATTTGCTTTATGAGTACCATTTGGAACATTTGCCTGTCGCTCATAAAATAGACAAAGCTTTTATTCATGCCATGAATTTTTACTCACTTTATACAAAATATCTAAGGAGGGATTTGCAGGGGCCAGAATTACATCCGTGAAAGAATTAACAACTAATTTAATTTTGTGCAACAATAATGGCTCCAGCAGTTTTTGATTTTGTTGATTACATTTCTTCTCTCTATGAAACAGAAAGGCATATGGGTGTAAGCCTCTTTGTGTGTACTTTTTTAAAAGGCAGGATTTTTTTTTTCCAAAAATGAATAGGACTGACAAAAGCAGTTCACATTCTAATACGCGTACCCATTAAACAGAGCAGTGGCAAACACAGCTTTCAGAAGCGATCATGTAACACAGTGAAAGAACATGGAAAAACAAAGATTGCTTTTTGCACTGCAACAGTCCAACAGAATATTTCTTCACCAACACAGGCAGCAGTTGCACAAGCCACCAGAGAACAGGCTGCAAAAGATCACCTCTCTAACCCACATTCATGCACCAGACCACACCACACTGTGATCATTGCATCACGCTGCTTCCAACCTCCTCTCACAGCTCAGAAACTCAGTTTCTCCCTTGAGTGCCAACAAGCTGGAATTCAACCCCAACATCAGGATCTTTGCCTCCCTGCAGCACTTTGTGCAAGCAAGGGAGCAGGAGGAATCTGCTGTCCTTCCATAACGATTCATTAGCTGTTCAGCAGTAACTGCTTTAACAAAACACTTTCCTCAATATTTTCGTGCCTGCACATAAGAAGCTACTGTCTATTAGCAACTATAAACCACTGCAAGCTCCTGCGGTCTTGTGCATAAACATTATTGATTGCAGACACAGATCAATGCACTCCTAATGATTGTGATTAGCAACTGTCTGGATAGAGGCGCTTGGAGTCTTGGCCATGGAGTTTTGGCCACGCAGTACCTAGCAACAGGTCCGGTGCATGCTGTATGTAGACATAGTAACAACTTCCATAGTAAGGAAGTAATAAAGGAGAGGAACATCTGAGGGATTTCCCTGCAGTACAAAGTTTCAGTGACTGCGTATAGTAGCCTTCTTTCTGCATGTAGAGAGGCACAAATACCTAGTGTGATTACAGTGAAGAACTTACCTTTAATGAACTACCAGCAATGCTACCAAATTGGAATAATTTGTATAGATCATCCCACAGAAGCGTGCACAGTTAGCATCACAATTAATTTTAAAGCAAACATACTAAAGCATGAACAAAGTAAGCAATAGTAGAGACGTGTGGTTCTTTCTATTTCCAAATCCCTACACTGTTTGCCACCTGCTTTTGGAGTCAACAAGCCTCTAAAACAAGTCTAAGGTCTAGGATCACATATCTTTGTAAAAAACGGAAGAAATGAACCTGGGGCTGTTGATCGACTCTCGGCTACATTGCCATGAGCCGCCAGCGAGCCCAAGTGGATAAGAAGCTCAAGGGCATCCTGGCTTGTAGCAGGAACAGCACTGCCAGCAGAAGCAAGAGGTGATCTTTCTCCTGTACTCTGCTCTGGTGAAGCCGCATCTTGAGTATTATACTCAGTTTTAGGCCTCTCACTACAAGAAAGATGTCAAGGCCCTGGAGCGTATCCAGAGAAGGGCAATGAGGCTGGTGAGGGATCTTATAAGGAGCAGCTGAAGGAACTGGGATTGTTCAGTCTACAGAAGAGAAGGGGAGATAAGGGGAGATCTTATCGCTCTCCACAACTGCATGAAGGGAGGTTGTGGTGAGGTGGCGGTTGGCCTCTTCTCCTGCATAACTAATGATAGCATGAGAATGAATAGCCTCAAGTTATGCCAGGGGAAGTTCAGGCTGGATATCAGGAAAAATTTATTCTCCCAAAGAGTGGTGAGGCATTGGAATGAATTGCCCAGGGAGGTGGTTGAGTCACCATTTCTGGAGGTGTTCAAGAAATGGTTAGATGTTGTACTAAGGGACATTCCTTACTGGGGAATTGTTGGTGGTAGGTGGACTGTTGAACAGCATGATCTTGAAGGTCTTTTCAAACCTTGGTGATTCTATGATTGCTTAGCTTTTAAAACTAAACAAGAGAATTTTTGTTTGAGTAGATTGCTCACAGCCTGAAAATACAAGACAGAGCCTGCTCTAGACTACAATAATGCTGTAATTATAAAGCAAAGGTTACTACCTTCTCAGTCTCTGCCAGTAAATTCTCATCTTTGACATTACACATATAGGTTCACTGCTACCTTCAGACACAAGTGAGCACTGCAAAGTTGAGGAAGGTTCTTGTGTCAAGAAGAAGCACTGTACCAAACAAATTACAACCCTGCTGCTGAAGGAAAAAATGCCCCCACATCCATAAAAAGCAGGAGCTCTCTTCCCCTGGGAATTTACTGAAGCAGTCTGGTTTTCCAGGTGGGGCCTTCCAGCTCCCCACTTCACCTCTACTCCCCTCTCCTTCTCTTTTAGGACCCAAACCGTTTCCCAGAACAGCAATATCTAGTTTCACCTACACAATGAACTGCCTCTTTCCTTCCCTCCCATCACTCAGAAACCACATATTTCAAAATGCAGTACAGTGCACTGATACACAGGGAATAAACAGCAAAAATGGATCTGAACTTCTGCATGCCAGAAATTTACAATTATTAGCTAAAGAAAACACAGAAATGCAAGACCAAAAAATCCAAACCCCTTTGTGTAAAGAAATATAAGTGCTGTACATTAATCTCTCAATTTCTTTATCTTTTTTGTGTAATTAAGTATTGCTTCCTTTTCAGAGAAATCCTATTACACAATAGGCTGAATCTCAAACCTTCCTTTCAAAATAACACTCCACAAGTTCCATTTCTATGCCAGAAGATGCTCACAGTTTCTTGACACTCCATTCAGAAAGTGGTTTGGCTTTGTAAGGTTTTTCAGTCTTTCAAGCATGTCAGGAACACAAGCTGAAGGAAAGATAATTGTGGCATTTCTACACTAGAAAAAAGCTGAATCAGATCCTGAGAGTTTAACTAAAAAACACTAGCAATCATCCAGATAGCCAAACAACAAAACAAATCATTTTGACATATGATGGTAAGAACCACAGAGCTACCCTAAAAGCAATGTTTCTTTAGAGCCTTAGATTGATTCTATTAAGACTGAGAAAAACCACCATTAGAAAAAAAGCATTATGAGAAAAGTCATTCCACCCTACCTGTGGCTGAGTCCATGGCTCCAGCGTTGATTCTTTTAAAGGAGTTTGTGGCCTTCCCATTTCTTTTGTGTGCTTTAAGGAGAGAAAAGTATGCTTCAGGTTATGTGTTCAACCACTCTATTGGTATTCAGCATTAATTTCCCTTGAGGGAATAAAACAATACTCATGCACAAAATTCATACAAAATAATCAAAATATATGATGACTGCATGCATTTAGAGTAGACTGCAGGTCGGATATTTTTGCAGCCAAGTAAGCTAATTTTCAGAAAGTGGCTTTAACCTTCCAGATGTGGGGGTGCACACCTTCATCTGTGTGTGCAAGTGAAAAACCTCAAACAAAAGCCTAAAATTATTTGCCATCACAGTGAGGTTCAGCAGCAGAATTTACAAGAGAATCACTTGTGTTCTCCAGGTTTTCACTACCTTGAAATTTTTCAAGATTGACTGCATCAAAGCAAGTGTCTGCGTAATCAAAGAGATTAAAATAGTCTTCAAAGAATTAGATTTGCTGACCCTTCACACTTCCGCTTCCATTTTTTAATAGTATTGAAACATGCTGCAAATAGTTGTTATTTTCTGTAATTGCTCTGCTTCAGAAATAAATACACAAGAGTAGTAAACACTGAGACTAAGCACCGAATAGGATGCCAGCCCCTTTTAATTTTCTCCATATGAATTTCCAAAGGAAGAAACTCTGCACATTGCTGCAGAGATACAAACAAGTCTCTTTCATTTTTTTCCTTTAGGTTGTAAAATGAAAACAATGGTTTTCACAAAACAGATTTTCTGTTGATATATACTGTATTTAGGTGCCAGAATCTTCCTCTTCCTGAAATACAGCACCCTCTATCACGTCACTCTTTGGACAAGGGCTTTGAAAGATATGCAATATAAATATTACTTTATCTGGATATCATATTAGAGAGATCTAAATGCCAATGGAGACTGCAAAGATTGTCAAAGCAGGAGTCATATGCCATTGGATTTTCTGTCATGTACAGTAAAATATGACCTCTTGAAAGAAAACAATTTTTTGAAATACAGAACTTGTGAACAACTTCAGTTAGCATTGAACATTCACAAGGCTCATTTCAAAAAAGACACCTTATTAAATGGAAATTTTGTTTTGGCAGGTTAGATTGCCTGTAATAACAGATTACAGACAATCATTTGTACCACTTTTGTTGCTATATTTTGGGGTGGCAACTGAATATGATTCATTCTTGAAATAGAACAATAAATGCATTTCAAAAGAAAAAAGAAATAACCACAGATACAGTGAACACTAAAAAGAGTTAAAATGAATGCATCTGGAAAGAGAAGGCTGTGTTTTCCATATGTTCAAAAGCAACTGTATTCTACCTTGTAATCTTTCTTTAAATGTAATAATCAAGCATCAAAAGGACCCAAACACATACTGAAAATTATTAAACATATCAATTGTGGTACTAAGATACCGTAATAACTCCATATGGGATAGCCTGCCAGGAAGTGACATTAAAAATCTGACTATTTCTTTACCAGTATTTTTCCTTTCAATTTCACATCTTTTTTTTTTTAATACAACATTGATCCAATTAGTGCTATTATAGAGCAGAGGAAAAACAAAAAGCAGAAAGAATGTGTATGAGATCATAAAGCATGAAGGATACAAAAGTACATTTGGGTGAGATAGTACTCAAAACTTTTGTGTATCATTTTAAAACAACACTCTGCCTTTTAGGTATGATGATTGAGTCACATCTTAATGCTGAGCTTCTCATTGAGTAGCACCTTGGGTTCCTCATTTGCTAGCTACTGCTCCCACTACCCAAAAACCATGAGTACTTTTCCCCCCTCCTAAGGGGAGCATCAGTGACATAACACTGCAAGAATGACACACAGCAGATCTTGGGGCAACTGCTAGCTATTCTGCATGCTGTATCACATGGAAGAAAGCTTAAAAAAAAGTACTGATCTGAAAAACCTAGAAGTCACTGACTTTTTTCTTTTTTAATTGCAGAATAAAAGACACACATCTCCGTGAGCTGTGACTGCACGCAAGGTAGCTCTCAAATACCAGCACTTGGACTGCTTACAAGCAGCACATCTGTTGCAACTTCAAACTCAGCATGTTACAAAACTAAGATTGTGCAAATAACTGTTCTGAACTAGCAATTGTACTTCTAGTCTATACGCTGCCTACTTACAGCATGCTGAGATACTTATCCACAAGTTCTCTTTTCCTTTTTTATTTTTTTATTTTTTTTTATTTTTAAGAGAAGAGAAATGCGGTAATGACAGACAATACTCCTGTGAGCATCTTTCTTCCAACATAGATAAAAAGCTCTTTACTGAATGCAGGGAGCTTTTGGAAGACTGTATCCCCCATTCTGCTTGGAGCATCATCCTACTAGTTTCTGCAGTTCATACAGTTTCTCTAAAGAAACAATAGGAACATGCCCACAGTCTTTTGTTTACGTTTTCCCTACTTCCTCAATTTGACATTAAAGTTTCACACATAGAAGAAAATTGTAGTCATAATGAGATAAAGATGGAATGATTTCAACCTGGATATTATATTATGGTTTCAGCAGTGCCATTAGAGCTCCCTTAGCTCTTGTACATGCACAGATTAGATTCTTTCTAGCAGGCAGGTGAGACTTCTAGAATAAATGAGGTTCCCTCCATTTTTGATGAAATGCCTGTCAGTTCTGGTACAGCCAACGACCCCACAAGCACAGGGCGTTTCTGGACAACTGATTCAGTTCCCACTGTTCTGTCTTATACAGCTGTTCTGGTGCAGGCAGTGGTCAAAGAAGAAAAAACACTGAGGTCTTACTAACTTTAAAAGTTTCCTTTATCTTAGATTTCCCACTGGGAAAAGCACTATTCCTAGCAGCTTTTCCCCAAGCCCGGGCATTCCTGCCTGCCTACCCACACAGAAAATCCAGCTTTCAGGTATTTTCTCATTTGAGAAAGAAGTGATACCCATCATCTTCTGTCTGACCCCCTAGAAAGTACCCTGAAGTACTATGTCAGTAATCAATAAAGTCCAGCACAAAGGCTTGAAATAGTGAAATTACTGTGAGCAAAGTATTTTGTTGATATTTGGAATTTTCTGTCTAGTGTAACAGCAAAACAAAACTTTAGTATTTAATCAAAGTAGTCATCAATCTTTTTTTAGGCAAAAATGAAATTCATCACAAAGTTTCCTGTAGTTTATTAGGTACAATGAGTTAAACATATAATTACTTATGACAGTTTGGCAGGTAATATCCACAATTCCAAAATATACATGAGAAAATAACTTGTAAAATGGAATCTAACAGTTATGAAAGTCATCATTTTTAACTCAGGCTTCATTTTTATCTTTAAGTTGCCATGCTGCTATCTCCATTCTGAAACATGAGGGGGAATCTTTCATGCAATTGAGACTATTCAAACTAATCTTACCACAATTGTATGTTAAGAGATCTCCCTTCTGAGATCATCCTGTCCCAACACTACTCAGCTCCAGGTGGCTGTTCAGGTTAGGCTGTTCCATAACAAAACACTGTTCATCCGTTCAGACTATTTCCTGCAGCAGGCTCAGCTCTCTGCCCTAAGACTGCTCCCTATGACTTGGAGACGCAGGTCAGGAAGAGGAGATATGGCTGACTGAGGAAGAGGAATACCCACTCCTCATGAACCTGTTTGACAGCCACCACTCAAGCTCTCCCTTTTGCCTCTCTCTCCACAGTGCATTGCAGCCAACAGAGCAAGCTGCCCACCTGCACTGGCATCAGTAACGGGAGCTGATGGAGGCCGGTGGCTGCCCACGCTCGTCTTTTGCTGAGCCATAGTGCTGGCCCTTGGCTTCCTCTGGCCGGGCTCCTGAGCTGTAGCAGTCTTTAATGCAGGGCTCATATTCTGAAACCGTGGGAAAATTCCTCCCTTTTTGTGAAATTATGTTCAACTGGTTGGCCTCAGCTTCATGAGCTGGGCTATTAAAGTAATCATAAAAATATACAGTAACTTGACCCATGGGTATGACCAATTTTTCAATGACTATCACTTTTCCAGACCACAAAGGCAATTTGTTCTGGCCCTTAAACTCTCTGTTCCAGTACTAAATACTGGATTTGTTCAGCTAGGAGTCATCCCTATTGGCAGGTTTTTGCTTTTCCTCAAAGGAAATCCAGATTTATTAAAGTTAAGAAGAAGAGCAAAAGTTACGATGTGACAATTTTGTTTTATGTATTTTGATTTCTGGAAAAGCCCTAAAATTATCTAGACGGATATTACCACCAATAATACTAATGGTTATTGATTGCTGTGAGAAGCAAAAGCAGACTGAAATCCAAAGATAATATGATGCATTTTTCTCTGGTGCCTTACAAAATTGCTATGGCAGCATTAAGATTGTCTGACTCGAAAGTGTTCCACTCCGGCACTTTACAAGAAGGAGAAAAAAAAGAAAAAGGACTTTATGAAATTGTCTTTCAAGCTGAAATACTGTATTGCTTAAAGTAAAATTTAGGAAACAAACAGCAAAAGACATTCTGTAAGCGGTATATTAGAACAAAGTCTGGCCAGGATCTCATCTGTTTGTTTGGGACTGCTTTTGTCTTTCGCAATTATTTTTAAACAGCCAAAAATTAGACTTTCTGGACCTACAGCATTTAATGTTTTTCTATCCTGCTATAATTACAAAATCATGTGTACTAATTTCACTGTCCAGAGAGAACATCTTTATCATCACACTGAGCCGGAGAATCTCTATAGCCTGAGAAAGAGATTATCTCCATGAACAATGCCTCCTTCTTGCCTGTAAGTTGATTTCAGGTAATTGGATTCCTGCAGTTTGCTTCTGCAATCCCTTAGGTGAAAGGTGATCACTTCAAGTGAAAAAAAGGTTAATTTTACGTAACAAACTGCTGGAAAAAAAAAAAAAAAAAAAAAAAAAAAAGACTTTGTTCCATACTTCCAAGCTTTAGATAAATATGAAAATAAATCTGTATAAAGTAAGTTTTCCTATGGGAAAGCCATAGGATAGTTGAAATCAAGATGTTAGAAGAGATTCATATGGGAATGCTTTTGTTTTCTGTTTGAGAAACACATCAGGTCTGCCTTTTGCCAAAGAACAAAAAGACAATTTAGAGCTCACAGATTAAACCCTTTGTGGAGTTGTCAGTAGGGAACCCACAGTCTAGACCCCTGAAATGTGATTTAGGAACGATGAGAACAACCGGCTATCCATGCCAAACAGCCACCTGGCATCACCATTCACACAATAATGCTTTGGCTGCAGCAACCACAACTCCCTTGCTGAAAATACCAGAATGCCTTGTGATGTTGCAACATGTCCTCCAGTGATTCCTTGTCCTCAACTACAACAATTTAACCCAGCAAGTCTGTAATGGTTCTGCCAACAGGCAGCTTTATCTTGCAATTACCCCTTCAAAGATGCAATAAATCACTTAGTGCATATACAGTCAGGCAGCAATTATAAGGGCATGATTTCCAGAGGTGCTGTGCAGCCTCCATCATTTAGAGCTGTTACACTATTACTCTAGAAAAAGCAGCTCCTCCCGCACTTCTGACCTCCTTTTGCTGAAAGGTGCCTTCAGGCACAGCGGGTGTCTGGTGGGAGTTGGGGGACGGGAGACCAGGGCCAGCTGTGTAGGGGGGGGTTGGAGTGGTGCAGCTACTAGGAGAGCTCAGAGGTTTAACAAAGCCTGACATGAGATTTGCCAGATGGTTCTGTATCGGATTGTAAAACTTTAAACTAATCTTCATTTAAGAGTTTTAAGGGCTGTATCCCTCTTATAAAGCCTCTTGCTCTTTTGCCTGGTTGATTCTGGTAAATTATAGATCAGACTTTAGAAAACTGCTTCCATGAGCAGCGGCTCCTTAAATCTCAGCTAAACTGAGCAAGAAGATTACATGTTATTATGATGTAGCACAGCAGGATTTTTGTACAGCAAACATAATGATGTAGAGAAGGATAAAACTATCATTCTGCACAAGGAGGTCATCCATACAAGAACAATGCTTTTTATACAGCTAGCAAATCCATACATGGGGAATTTTCACATAGCAAATTCCTTTTCTTAGTGGCTCTGTCAAGAAACCCAACCATAAGCCAAAGCCAGATCTATATTTCAACATCTTACAGGAAAGAAGATGTCATTGTGGAGAAATTATTCCAAACATTACTAGAAAAAGTATCTATTTCAAGGGCAATTTTAGGGTAAATGCATCCTTATTGGTTTTATGCAAGGAGAAAGGATTTCCTCTGAATCCCCTATGAAATGTCAGATACTGTATGTGGTATTAAAAATTAAAATGCTCACTAATCTTACAAGTGCACATATATACTTTTAATTGTAAATCAAATACACTCCATATGGAAAAGAACAAAGCAATGTTAGAACAGTAAGGGGTAGAAAATCTTTCTACCTGCTGTCAGTATTTGTAACCTTACACACTATCTTCACAATTGTACTGCTACAAATTAGAGAATTTAGATATTTTAGGCACTAGGTGCTGACAAAGATGAAGTGAGAAGAAATAAAAGTATTTGGTGGCTACTGACAGGAAAACTTCGATAATCAAGAGAATGAAACCATCATGTTTAAAAACTTGACATAGTAATGTCATTACTCTTGTGACCTAACAATCTTATGAACAGCTGATACAAATATTTCAGTCTGTTCTGAGTCTACAGCCTATTGAATTTGCTCTCATTTTCATTTTCTGTACATGATTTTGAATGCAATAGAGCAAAGTCAAATAACTTCCCCTTTCTCTCCCTTTTTAATTGAAGCATTATTTCCTGCACATGAAAGCTTTTGACTTAAAAGCAATCAGGTGTGATATTCACAGCTCTGGGCTTTTCAAAATGTCTCACATAGGAATTATTCGGATTTATCCTAAAGCTCTCAGTAAGAACATCAGCATTCTGCAACGCCTAAGAAAACTTCCTATCTATATTACGCTACTCAAGACTTCATTTTTCATCTGAATTTATTACATTTAAGTAACAATCAGATATTGTTTCACATCTGTTTCATCTTGCTCTTCTTTGCTATCATTCTAAAACAACCTTCCACAGTATCAGAAAAGATAAAAAATTCTTAATTGGTGCAATTCCTGCTGACTGTAAGAACAAATGTATTCTCACAAATTCAGATAATCCTAACAGAGTAAAGTTATTTTAAATTTTTATCAACGTGGAACAATTTTTTAGATCGTACATGTAAAAATCTCAGTGGAAATAGCTGATAAAATATGCTCACACTGCATGTTTTGACTTGAAAGTATATGTAAAACATATATAAAACTAACATGACATTATATGTTAAGGTATTCTGTCATCAAGTGAAATGTGAAAAAAAAAGCATAATATCAAACAACTTGTTTTAGCTGCCTGGTCTCTACTTAGCTTTTAAAGAATAAATATAAACGTACACAAGTCTGTTTCGTGACTCAGATATAAAGCATCATGTTAAAAATGTAATACATAGTAGCAAGAATACGAATTTTTATGTTCATGCATATTTTTTCCGGAGTTGTTAAAATTCACATTTTCTGTGATATCCTTTGGAAAAATAGTTTATCTTTCTGTGGGTTACCCAGAAAATACAGCATAACTTGTGCCAGCATCCACCTTGTCCAAATGTTTTTTTTTTTTTTTCCTTTTTTTTTTTTTCTCCTTGGGCCTGTCATCCTCTTGATCTATGCTGTGACTAAGTTGAACATTACAGAAATCCAGCTTCTTATAGCAAACATTTGCAATTTAAATTGCTTTCTCTCTCAACATTAAGTCTGAATTGGATAAAGGTGTTAAATGCTAAGACTTCCTAGGTTTTTTTACTTTACTAATCAAGCAAACTAAAATTACATTATCACAGGCAGCCAGGACTGGCTAGGGCCTAGCGGGTGGAGAAAGGCCTGAATGAGAAACTCACATGCCAATTACAGCCAGAGAGAATGGCTGACAAACTTCTGCACTTTAAGCTTTGAAGTGTGGCAGAACTAAGGAAGATGTGCCACCTTAAATTAGATTTTTCCAGAAAGTTGATAAATAGGCTTACTCATGAAGAACAGCAGGACTAATCTGCAATTCTCTTGACATTAGAGACAACATGATCTATAGAAGCCGTGTTGGATCATCAGCTTTTTTCATTTGATGTCATCCTATTTATATTCCTTATCCCCAGCTGCGACTATTTGTCTTCTAAAAAGCGTTTGATTTTTCTAGTGCCTATTGTAGTTCTTAGTATATGAAGTAAAATAAGCAGTCAGACTTGACGTGGCAAAGTATTTACAGTATAAGTGTCTGTTCTGGGTGTAATCTCTCAAGAAATATATATACATACATACATATAGATGTGTGTGTCTGCGTGTGTTTGGAAATTTTTTCTCTTATCTAGTCTGTGTAAATTATTCAGCGTGTTTCCTAACCCATGACCCAGAATTCAGATTGAATATAGACAGCGTAACTTTTAAAAGAGAGGAGAAGGGAAAATCATATAGGAGTCACCAAGGCTAAGTACAGGCAAACATACATCCATCTTCCTCACCAGCAGATATAAAGTGGATCCATCACCCTGCTGAAGTCAGGAATGCCTGCAGGCTATACCAGCAGAAAAAAATACATACCAGTCTTTTTGTAAGCATAAACTTCTGTAATCACATTCTCCTGTCCTTTGTTATTTAGTTGGGAGTTTGAAATCTCAATATTATGATAGTAAAATCAATTTAAAGTTCTATTACACTCTTGTCAACCAAAATAAACCGGTGCCTGTCTGCCTCTGTAGCTCCTTCCCTTGGACAACTATGCACATCAGCTTTCCATTAAGATAAGCAACAGGAAAATACTTTCTTATTTACTTCTTCCAATGGCAAGCTACTATCCACAGACACAAACCTTACCCTCACCCTATGTCAGGAATGCCTCCAAAAATTACAAGAAAAAACCTATTTTGATATTATTCACTTAGCTGTGCGAATAATGTTTGCTGTCAATGTAATAAACATTCTACTTCAGGAAGAATTCTAACATTTTAACCTTTTTTTTTTTCAGCCAAACATAATAAATAATGACAGTATGAAATTATTTCTTTTGCTGTCCTATATAATTCTGTCTGCTACACTGTCCTACTGGACAGAGGGAAAGAAGCCCGTGGCATGATGCTACCAGAACTTCCCTGATATTTAAGTGCCTCTGTATTTATGGTAGATCTTTTGGTGGCTAGAGTGAAAAGCAGGAAGGCTGAGAAACACTGTGGTGCATCTGCTATATCCTGTGTGTACTCAGATCAGAAATCTGCTCTGAGGTGAGGCAGACAGCAGAGACAGAGCCCAGCTCTTCCCACCTGCACCCAGCATGAGTGGCACCAGCTGCCCACGCTGCTGCAAAATGTGATTGCTATTCTGATTGAAGACAGTTAACTAGAGCTTAGAAGATAATACAGTGAACACAAGCAGAAATAAAAGCCATGCTCTCGATAGGTTTTTTAAATGAGGTAAGTATTGAGAATGCAGAAGGGTCAGGTTAGATTTGAGTCTTTTAAATAATGGGCAAGGCATGAACAGTATTTCAGAAATACTGAAGAATACTGACAGATGGGTGTTAGGGTGATGTTAAGGATGTCTGAACTTAATTCTGTGAGGTGTCTTAAGTTTCTGAATGTCTCCTACAGTGTTGTACCTAGATCTGAGTACATTCTCACCTTCTAGTTTCAAGTTTAACTCTGACACACAGTTTCTCAAATAATTTTCCTGACACTTTCCATGTTTCATCATTTAATTTCTGTTATTCATGAATTACTGGAGGAAAAATTGTTTTTCCCCTTCAGGCAGGGCAGGTAGAAAAGAAAAAAGAAATTCCAGAACACTCCATATGAAATGAAATATTCCATAATCATAGGTTTTCCATAATTTAGTTTATGCACATCCCTTTCTACTAATAAACCCTGTTCTAGACAAATTTTTAAACACAGACCTTCTGTATTAGCACAAAAAGAACTGTTATTAATACCATTCCTCTGAAAACATCATTATCCTCTTTAAAAAAGTGCCAAAAAGTCATTTCTAAAGCAGCAGACAACCTATCTCCCTCAATTTTGCCTAGGTGAGAGGCAAAAATTTTTGATAAGATTGGGAAGAAAACTACTGTCATAAAGTAACATATTAGTGTACTACAAGCAGATTTCATAGTACAGAATACTAGAATTTGACAAAAGACACCTTTCAAACAGGTACATATTCACACATGCTTCCTCTGTCTTTCATATACCTCAGAGTTCCAGAACTGTTCCAAAAATTCAAACATTTTGGATGTGCTACATGAAATTGTAATATATTCTTGTTATGCATTTTGATAAAACAGATTATTACATTGCAAAGGATACTCTTACCAGACAACACACTGCACAAGTCCTGCTTTTTTCTGAAAACTCCGCATAGTTTCAGGTGACAGTGCAAAAACACATTTGTTGTTATTTGTTAGAAATATGTACATCAAAATGGATTAAGAAAAACACTATTAGAGAAGCTACTATTTTGTACACAGAGCTCTTATACACACCAAAGTATTGATACACAATAAAGCAGATTGATTATTGAGGGGCATTGCATTAATTCTTTCATAGGATGTATTCCAGGAATAACTATTTCTAAAAGCTCAATTTATTAAGATATGAATCATTAGAGCATCATTCTGATGGAAGATGAGGGGTTTTCTTATCTCACTTAACAAAAGAGATTTGCAAATAAGCATTTGGAAAGGCAAAAACATAGGAAATTGCCATCACTAGATTTCTGAAGCATTTACGCTGAATTGCTCTTTGTCTTATGCTAAGCCCTTACTTTTGGTAAAATAATATATGGCTGTGAAATCAGACATAGTAGCCACTTTTATTAATGTATTATGAAGTGCATATATGCATTTTATCTATACACAGCAGACTGAGAATAATTTCATTTACAAAAGACAGAGATAATCTTCTAAAAGGTTATGCAAGTCTTCTGTGATCTTCTGTTATACACATTATTTGCGTGTTTCAAAAATATACATTCAGTTATCTCATGATTATTGTGGTAGACTTGCTGTATAAGTTCAAAATCCTAACCATAAGAAACACTCTCACACGACAGTGCTCCTTAGACCTTTTCAGATCACATTTTACTGTTCAGATTCCAGCACCCTATGTAGTATAACTAAAATGAGAGATCTGAACTCACTCAATGTGACTTCTATAGGAGCAATTCTAGCGTGAGGCTTACTACAAAACAAAACAAACAGAAAAGATCTTAATCTAGAGTTATTTTCACAGAATATTTGATTGTGAAAATGCAAGTACAGTTTACTCTGTGTAAATTAAAACACTATCGACCAGAAAGACCAAATAAAGATGATTTAAATGGTCTTTTTCTTAAGTAGAGAAATAAAAATCTCTTCCTCCCTCAGTACTTTAAATATTTCTGTTATTCCCATTGTACTGTAAGTAAAGATACAACACCATCATTACAAGAATGCAAAGCTATTACTATCTGTACATACAGAGATAGGCAGTATTGCTTGCCAAGGTAAAATATATCTTTCTTTTCTTTATTATTCTAGACTTATCTCAAAGGGAACAGTAAGAAGGAAAGAAGAGGTCACATAAAACTTGTTGACTGAACCAAATAGAATTTTCTAGGCAAGAATACGCAGTACATACAGGCTGACTATACTAATGCAGCAACTTCTCTTCTCCTTCTTTCTGAATATAGTTGAGAACAAACGCTGCATTTCAATATTAGTGAAGTGGAAGTCAGAAAGCAAACATCAAACTTTTCATGTCCTTCAAAATGTCTGTGTTCAATTCTGGTGCAGCAGTACTGAGCAACTCGGGCTGTTCAGTACACCCAGCCAGACTGACACTGGTCAGCCCAGAGAGTCTGTTCTGACATCTTGAAACAATCATCCATTTCCCTTTCTTCAGCAAATAATAATTTCACATAAACATGAAAAGAAGAAAAACAAAAATGCCACATCTGCTCATTCATTGGATGCTAAGAGATGCTGCAGATTAAAATACTAGAGAACTGAAAAGCCCCCCCCAATTTAATATTTTTGAACGGGGAGTGAAAAGACATTTGTTCTCATTTTTAGACAAACGCTGATTATACAAAGAAAATTTACCCACTGGAAATATGTAAATCACAGATAAAATTACAAAATATCATAAAAATTATAAATGACATACAAAGAAAATAACATAAAAGAGTTCCTTCAAACAGAGATGCTTTTGATATATAGAAAAATGAGCAGGTGTCATGCAACTGATGTTATACAAAAGACATATGGACAGGGATGGAAGAAAGATGTGTGGAGTGCTGAAAATCAAATTAAAAGAAAAATTACAAAACTGTTTCCTATGTATGATAAATATAAATCCTGGAACAACGGACCTAATCCTCTATTGTCCTGAATCCTCTGAGTAAGAAATTTTATATGACCTTTCTTCACTGTGAATGAGTACGAACTTTGGACAATATTTTATCTTTAGCTTTATAAAACAGTAATGCTGGATTTTTGTGGGTTTATTTTTGCAATGATATATACATGTTAAATGCACGGTCTTGTGGTCAGTTACAGGCATGGTTCCCAACTGATTGAAAGTTATGTAAAAATAACAGAAAGTAGAAACAACCCAAAATGAGAATGCCATATTAAAATTAATACATTCTTCAGAAGATTAAGTTTTAGAGAAATTATCAGTTTTAAACCTTGGAAATTTATTTTAAAAATTGTTCCTTATAACAATCAGATTATGCTTTCATCCTTTCTAATCAAATATAGCAAGCTTATTAATGACTATTCAGCATTTATCTTTTTCTTTTTTTATCATCAGTAACTGCCACTTCATGCGCTTTCCTGCAGTGATACAGTGGTGCCAAAGGGTTTATGCCATGTGACAGAAATTTCTCAGTTTGTTTAAGTAACAGAATGCTCTGGGCTGACAGATCAACAAAAGATACATTAAATCCTCAGCAGACCCATTTGTCCACTATTACCTGCCAGAGGACTACTGCTTGGGTTGTTCAGTGTTCCGAAACAGTTCTTTCAAAAACTGAAAAAAGCTACATATTTTCAAGCTACTCAAAAAGACTGAAGAAAGTCACAAAAAACTGTAATATCAGCTTACTTCCAGCTGAAGTGCCAGCCCCATCCCTGCAGTTGAAAAACTGAAGTCAGTAGCAGTTTCTCTTAGGGGATTAGGAAAAAGTTGTGAAGAGAACAAACAGGCATAATGCAAGGGAGAAATCTCAGCTAAATTGTAGATGGTAAAGCCATACAATCAGTTTATCATTTGTCACTCAAATAATAGATAATAATAACGTACTAATTAAACTTGAACAAAATTTTAAGAATATAAAAGAATCCTTCCTCCATAGAGAGAAAATAAGACACACAGTAGGTATATCTGTAACTTATTTTGAAGTTTGTTTGCTTTCCAATTTATCCTCCTTCTTTCATATTCTAGCTGTTTTTTAGGTTGTCACACATGGGGTTGTTGCTCCCCTTCCACAGAGAGTAACTACAAGGCAACAGACAAATGCATCATCACAAATCTCTGATTATTGGGAGAACTGGGGACTGAGAAAGAAACAAATTAGAGAGAAATAGAACAAGTCAGAGAAAGAAGACGACGAGAAAGAAAAAGAGAGAAAGAGAAAGAAGAAATTTGGGACTGCAAAATTTTGTTTCATGGAAATTTTCAAAGAACTATGCTATATTATATATTTTTAGACTCTTGTTAAATAATCTCAAAGATTAATAGCAATGACATAAAATGGCAAAGTATCATGCACTCTTATTATGTGCCCCACCCCTATCACCAGAGACACAGAAAACTTACAATCCAAAATTACTCTAGAATAAAACACTAGAGAAAATAATACAGAATCAGTACTGAAACTTCCCATCAAAATATAGCTATAAATGCATCAACTACTACAAAATCACAATATTTACGGTAAAAAATCCAGTGTGGAAATCATTTTTCCACTTCCTTGTTTACAAGGCTTTCCTACATTTATCTCTGACTTTAAAGAAATATTCTACCAGAGCAGAAAAATCCAATGATTCATTTTAAGAAAACCAGTTTGTTTCAGCAAAATGTAGTGTGGAAGAATCTCATCATGAAAAGCTAAAATGACTATGAAGGAAATTACACAGCTCAAGCAAATTGTTAAATAGTCATCTCCTTACAAAATTTAATAATATATCACAACCAGAACTTATACTCACTTTAAAAAATTGTGATATTTGTCTCCCAGATACATATTGGGATTTGACTTTTGTTTTCCTTCTATTGTCATCTTTCTGAAGCTTTATTAAAATACCTCTCATTAGTAAAACTTCTTCAACCATTTTTCTGTCAATAATTGACCTCTTTCATTTTCCTCTATCATAAATTCCCCACCATGACAGCACATTCTTGGCTGCTTTGAAATTAGCATTTAATTCTTCAGTCCTTCCATTCACTTCAGAATGGATATAGACCATTTTACTTGGGGGCATCACTTAACCTGGTCCTCCCCAGTCGCAGTTCCAGCAGATCCTCCCACAAACTTCTCGCTTCAGTAACTTGATTTGCTGCCTCCTCTAGCTGTCCTTCCCATCAAATCAATCCTTTGACTCCTCCATTTTTTTCTGAACCCCTACCTCATGACTGCAAGAGGAAAACTGGAATCATCCTTCTATTTTTTCTGCAATTCTCTGTGTCACTGGAGAAAGATTCACTGCGTATTATCATTGTATATTAAGCATTTTCCATCACATTTGAGTTCAGAGAACCATTGAGCCAGTCAGTGCTCCAAGACTTAGCGTCCATCAGTGCTGGAAGATGCAGGAGCACTGCAAATACACTGCCACTAATAAAAACACTTGCTTCAACCGCTAAGGATTCTCCACACCATCACATTCACAAACATGCATGAAAGTTAGAATTTTTCATAGGATAATGCCTTTACAGCTTTACAGGCTGGGAATACTTCTTTTGCTTTCAATTTTCAAACATTCTGGAAAAAATCAATAACTCACTTCTACATATGACATTTTTCTGTCTAGGAAAGAACAACATATTAAATAGTTCAGTGAAGAAGGAAGAAAATGGATAAAGATAAGGTAAACCACTCCTACAGAAGTACTCGAAAAATGGCATTTTTCATCTTCCAAGTTAAAAAAGAAAAAAAAGAAGAAAAGAAAAGAAAATCATGCTCCAGTAGGCTGTACTGATACACGCAGGTATGTATTTGCAGATCAAGTAAATTCCATGGGGACTGCTCGCAAAACAGTAGTTTTAAGGGCAGAGATCAAATTAATATATTGGATTTTAAGGGAATAAGACAAAATACATCACCAGCAAGACCGTGGACTTGACAACATAACATATAAGAGTAGCAATATTCAGAGCTGCAGCAACACAGACAAAATAGACACAATCACCAGAGTGCAGTGTAGAACCTCCTTTTCCAGCACCTCTAAGCCTTTCTAAGTTGTGGGAGTGAGATCTTTATAAGTGATAATTCCACCCTCTGGCATTTCTCACACATTTTTCATAAGTAACTCACATTTGCCCCTGCTAGCTCTGATGTGCTTTACAGTTTTAGCAACACAATGTTTCCTGTTTCTGCAGATTTGCATTTGTCCACACACATTTGATATAAGCTGGCAAACCATAGCTTGTCTCCAGAGTGAAACAACCCCCTGAACAACACAAGCTCTCTTGCTGACAAGCAGGCAATGCCAAGGTGTCACTGTGTGTGTGCTCTGATGACTTAATTCCAGTACCTAGAAGTCAGAGCTCTGAGGACAGAACTTGCCCAATTCATGGTTCTCATCCCAGGTGTCATGGTTTTATGATTTTTGGTCATCAGTATTCCACACCATAACATCATGTGATGCATTGGGGGTGGGGTTTGGTGTCTGCCGGGTGTTCGTCCGTCGGAGAGGAGCTACGTTTCCCCAGGACACTTTGCGGTCAGCAAGGGGATATAATTCCAAGCAAGGTCACCTGATCCTGCTTCTTCGCCTGCTCTTCACTGTCTGCGCTTCGCTATCTGCGCTCCGCCGCCTGCGCTTCGCCGTCTGTACTTCAGTCACTCAACTGGACTGCACTTCTCACCCCAGCATTGTGGTGAGGTCTATACAATTCAAACAGACTCTCTCTCTCTCTCTCTCTCTCATTGTATTTTACTAATACTATACTTAGTAAAATCATTTGTTCCACCTCAGATCAGTGCTGTTGTTTTCAAGTATTTTGGGGGTAGCCTGCTTCCCCTTTCCCAGAGGCGCGGGTCCGCGGATCCCTCCACCCTGCTGGTCACGGAACTGGGCCGGACCAGCCCATAAACCGTTGACACCAGGCCACCTCAAAAACACTTCAACAGTCTCTAAACATATATGCAGAACAGATTTTGTAACCACATACACAGTTCATAATGCAGTGGTCTGTAAAACATGCAAAATATTTTCTTTTGTTAGTAAAAAAAATACTAACATATACTACATAAATTTATAACCTAGAATATTACTGAAAGCTTTGTTAAATTAACTGTATTTGAGAGTTCAAAGGAATGTTAGACTTGTAAGAATAAAGGACACACAGTAATTCACCTAGAAAGAAAATGTTTTAAGCGGTATCAAAATATTTGTATCAATTTGCTAGAAAAATAGAAGTTCTCAGTACAGAAGCACAGTGAGGAAATTGTAACTTGTCATACAAGATAGAAAAGAGCAGGAAGAAATGGGAAATCTGTGATTTTCATAAACCAGTTTAAAAACCTAAGTAAACTTTTTCCAAGAGGCATGTTCAAGGACCTTTTCAGTTAGTTACATACTGTGGTAAATGGAGTTTCAGCAATAATAAAAATTATTTTTTATCACGATTATTTTCTCTTTATGGAAAAAATCATAAGGTAACCACGGGAGATACACTGCCCTGCATTTTTCAGTGTGTTGTGCCAGTTGGTTTCCAATCCTGTGCTGTATTTCTGAATTTCACAGAAATCACTGAAGCACAAGCTTTAGAAGAGCAAGACATTGATTGGAATTCACGTTTTAACATGGAAAAGTACTTCTTTGGTTTGTTGTTGTTGTTATTTTTGTTTTTCTTTTTTTTTGTTTGCTTGGTTTTTTAAAAAAGAGCATTTCAGGGATTTTAAAAGAAAAAATAAATAAATGTTGTGGAGCATTAAGGTCAGCTCCCTAATGCACAGTAAGCACTCACTGTAAGAAAAAGGTTTTACAGTTTCCAGAGGTTCATCATGCACTCTCCTGCTTTTAGATGTCAACAGGTCCTTTCCAATCATGCCCTTGGCATTTGTAAGGCATCCCTCTTGTTATCACCCTGCACAGCTGCCAACACACAGAGATGGCCTTGGCTTCAGAATCTGCAGATCTGCTAAGTCATAGCTTATATACATACACACATAGAGGCACTTGTGCTTAGATTTCCCTCATTTAAAGATGACTATTTAAAGTTACCATCCCATGGCAAAAAGCATGGGTGAGGGAGAGTTTTCTGGACATTTCTACTAAGGTTGTACAAAGGCTTTTATTATTATTAATTATTATTATTATTATTATTATTATTATTAAGATTCCTATCAGTGAAGAATAATCCTGTGACATTTCATACCCATAAATATCATGTTATTGTGGATAAACAGGAATGTATGTCCATTTTCATGGAACACACCCCATGGTATCTGGCAGAAAATTGCATAGAAGTTATTACCAAGAGACTTGCCCTATCCAGAATAAATTTGCTTGCCAAAAACTGGTATGCGTAGGAATGTCCCACAAGTATGAATCAGCATAATTTGTCTGTACTTCATAACAATTGTGGTCAGAAAGCAATTCTTTCAACCTAGCTGAAATTCATCTAAATTCCCTAGTCTCCAGTTTTGTTAATGTTGGAATAAAACCAAAACACATTGAGCTCAGATCCCCCCTTCCAAGGAACTCTAAAAGCTTGTCTTTTGTGCCCTCTATGTTTATGAAGAACCAAAGGACCATAGATGTCTGTGCAACCATTTATTTACATTATGTTAACTGTCACCAGCTTTCAGCATGCCATAAAATATTCACAGAGTATGCCTCTTTTCTTAGGGGAAGTAATACGATGCATAGTCTGCTGCATATCAACTTACAAGTATTTTATCAATTTTTATAGTTAGTGTATGAATAAAAATGCTAGTCACAATTAACACTCATCTCACTTTAGTACTTTTTGGATATATGTATATGTATCTATTGAGATAGTGCAGTGCAGTATCACTTAAAAGTAAATAAGCAAATTAAAATAATTTACTAAAATATGTATGTGTACAATAGCCACTTCATTTCTTTCAATTATGCAACCACTGTGAACTTTAACAGCTCTCAAAGTAAATAGTTTTGATGGTGTGTTGTCGGGCTTTTTTGGAGGAGACCTTTTTCAATCCAAGAGTCCTTTTTGGTCTCTCAAAAATATTTTAAAGCATTGTAGGTACAATATAATTGCAGAAGTCACTAACTATAAAAATCCATTAGGGTTGATGTGGCACTATCAGCCCCTGTGGAAGTAACTGTATTTTAAGAAGGGATGAAAAGCTTTCTGTGACTTCGTGTTTTCTAGTTTTTTGTTGTTGTGTTGTTGTTTTTTTTTTCTCAGAAATTACAGTTGCAATTGTTTGCTTTTTTTAAAAAAAAGACATGTTCAAGCACTTTCAAATTTTCTCTTTTCTAAGCTGACAAACTTCTTCACCATTTCAGATACAAAACAACAAACAGGACCTCTAATGAACTTATTAATTACTTAACTAAACCTTGCACAAAGAGTTGAACATAAAATGTTTATTTATTTCACTTGTTCCTCTATGCTTTTAGTTATCTGTAACTAACCATCTGGATTTCTACTATCAAAAAAAACATTGCTTTTTGCTGTTAGATGGGGGTCAGCATCTTGAAAAGACTGTACTTCTAATTACACAGATATACAACTACAACAGTATGAAACACTTAACATCCACATACATAAGCTGTAACTTATAGCCTAAACTGAAATAACTACAACAGTGAATACTGTCATGTACTTTGCTTTTTTGATGTAAGGAATGTGAGCTCCACTCACAACTACTGACTAAATACCAGAGAATATGCTCATCCCAAACTCCAAAATAAACCATAGAACAACACCATCCAGCAGGGCACTAATGCATGGAAGAATAAACAAAGATGTTGGCACCACTCCTCATCCCTTTCCACAAGAGCTCTCACCAGGGATAGCTCCAGGCACCTCCTCCGATCACCACAGAGCTTCTCTCACCACCACTGCTTCCCTGCAGGGATTTCATTCCAGGTGGCAGAAAATGTAATGCCAGATTTTTCCCCAGAGACCCAGAGCTGTATTTCAGCCAACCCATGAATCAGACACAGAAGAGGAGAATTCACAACACAACTGAATTATAAAGCAACAATCTCCTGGATCTTTGGATAGAGTAACCAGTGAGATACAACCTTCTGAAACTCTACTGGAGAGAACACGTGATTACTAAGAACAAATGATTACTAAACTAGTACAACAGCTCTACCCTGAAAATTTTCAAGGCAACTGGAAACCTACAGAAAGCACTTTTAGTGAGTGCCAGAATGAATTACTCCAGTAAATACAAAGAAGTTGGAAGATAAAAATGTGAATCCCTCTTTTGTCTTGTAAGCTTTGTCTTACACCCTCTTCCTCTCTGCTGCTCACATCTCCAGAATACAAAGACTTCATAGACTTAGAAGCACAATGCTGTGGAAGTGATAGACTCAGCCTGGTTTCCTTACAGGTCTGCTTTTATGTGAAATCTCTTTTTCATCTTTTTTTTCTCTTTACACACTTTAGCTACAGAGCTCATTCATCCTTGTCGACGAATAACGTATGCTTCTCTTCTAAACACAGGAATATTTCTTTGGAAAAAAAAGCAAAGAGATCAAATTAGAGCAATACAAATGTGTGCATACAACCATTTTCATTTAAATAGATTATTAAATAATAGAAAAAGGCAGGGTTTTTTTTTTCATGTAATTTGATATGAGTATTTTTAACTACAGGGGTCAACAGGTATTCTAAATGTGAAGTAGAGAGATTTCTGCTAATGTTCTTATATCACCATGCAAGAAACTTCAAGTATCACCATGAGGAAAGGCAAGCACGACCTTGCATGTGATATGTAAATCAAGTAACATTGTCACAGAAGCTGACTTTATTATTTCTTAAAAGAAAATTGTCATTCCAAATCCTAGTAAGTGCTTCGAATTTTATTTAAATTTGAGCTTTAGATATTTTATGATCAATCAGAGCAAAATGAATGAATCTGCAATATTAACTGACCAGTCCTGATAAATACTACTGATTTCCTTGGGGTTCCTTCCAGGTAGATGAATTTTTTTTGAAGAACAAATATGCTTGGCAATATTTTATAGCCCTTCTGAATGTGTTTGATTAATTATTCAAAGCATAAAGACTATGGAGATATCAGATGATCAATTAATTCTTACTCTACATAAAGACAATTATTCTGTTTTTTTTGCAATGAGAAAAAGAAAAATTGAGAGTTGAGTAATAAACAGAAACAGACTTAATGGAAGGAGCAGCTTATAGCATCAAAACCTATAGCTAGTTTAGCAGACTGAAAAATATGATGAAAGATACGATGGCCCTTCTGCAGAGTGCCAGGAACACGTCATTTCAGACTATAAGTAATACTGAAACAAGTCCTAATGAATCCTCTTCAGACAACAAAGTCAGCTACTGCACAATGCCAGCTATTGGAACAGTAGGATGGAACTATGTGGTTAATTCCCATGAATTATTTTACTCAGACAGGAATACATTTTTCCAGAGCACATGCTTTAGCATTGAGATGTATCTGAAAATACATGAAGCAAGTTCAGATGATAACTTTTATTAGCAAGAACTGTTACATGATTTTTATGCCAGTTCTAGATATTACAGACACAAAAGTTAAATATTTACACCATATATTACCTCATTCAAGAGAAAATAACTTCAAAAATTGCAGTTATTCTTTTACACAAACAATTATTCAATCTGCTAAAGATCACTTGATTTCACCAAAGTAGTAAGGAGTTAGGCAAAACCTCTTCTCTACCTGAAGTACAAAATACAGACCAAGCTAGAAAGAAGCAAAAAGCAAATAGGATCAAGCTAAGGAAATGTAATGAGGTCCTCATCTTGGAAGTGTTAATGCAGTCAGGAAAAAAAAAAAATAAAATAAAAAAGTGGAAGTCTCTAAATGAAAAGATCTACATTAGAATGTTAGAAACTCTCTGAAGTATTTGAGAAGAGATGCTTAATCTTAGAAGAATGTTTTCCACAGTTCAATATCTCTTTGTGTAACATACACTTTTTCAGAATGGTCATCTTCTATTCTGAATACCATTTTTAAGTGTTGCTAAAGTTTCCAACATTTGCAATGGTTTTTTTTGTGTTTTGTTGTGCTGTTTTTTTTTTTTTTCTTCTCCTCTGCTTTTTGCTTTTGATTATTCTGTGAAAGATTTCCCACACTGACAATCATTTGGCAGTGTCTACAATAGCAAGTCTTGCTTTTGCTTAGATTAAGAAAGTTAGAGGAGCAATAGTTTATTAATATCTCCTTTAATAATGCTAAAGTTATTTTTAAAAGTGTACTTCCTCTAATGGAATAGATGACTTCTTTGCCTCTGTGACTTTCTTTCCAAACTGCACATACTTTATATGAAACATAGCTCCGAGGCTGTCAATTGAGCTTGAAAGTTAATGTTCCTGTAAATCACCAACTGCCAAAACGAGTTACACCATTTACCTTGTGACTGTTTTTTGAAAGTTATCATCAAAGTATTTAGCTAATCACTCCGCAGACTGTTTATATGGCCAGCAGCCACAGACATATACAGCCACAACAACAGAACTGCATGCTCACTGGATAAGTGATGTTATGGTAAGTCATTAGTGTGCTATAGCAGTGACGGATTTCAAAATTGAAACTGCCATGAATCATGTCATTAACTTAAGATTCTCTCTCCATACTAACGTATCTTGCGGCAGAAGAACCAGAGCAACAGCACAGCTTTTAAAGTGCTTTCCACAGAACTCAAGAGGTGAAATACAGGGTTTTTGTTTTTTAAATTCACTGGTTAAGTAAACAATTTTTGCAACCATCGATCTTTATTTCTTTATATATCGGCTTATTTTTATATCCTACCCTGAACCTACTTAAAACTGATAACCAGAGCACAGCCGTAACATTTTACAGTGGGAGAAAATGCTCAGAGTTCAGTAAGCATTAGCAGAGGCAACTACTGCTCGGATGCAACTCAAACGCTGAGGGCAAACAATGTGCAACATCCATAGCAAAAGATAAGAAAAGACCAGCCCGATCATTCTTGACACTTAAGTTGATACATTTCAACTGAGTGTAATATTTCAAAATAACAATTGGAAGAGCTAGATCTTAAACCACAGTATCAAGACAGAGAAGAAAGACCAAAACCCAGAAGAGACTGGAGTCTGCTGTGAAGTGAAATCTGGACTGGGAAGTGGTCCAGGGCCCACAGTGGATATTTGCCTTGTGTGTGTTTTAGCAGTTTCTGTCTTGCTCTAGTCCAGCCTGTTAACAGTGACTTTAAACTGAAGCACAGAAAGGGTCTTCTTAAGCGAAGGGCAGAGTTTCAACTAAAACTAAATCCAGTTTTCATAACTTAACCTTCCACGTCCAGACAACTGGCAAATTCATCAGCCTAATTTATTTTAGCTAATATCTCCTGATTTGTAGTAAACTGACCTTTAATCTAAGATCAGTTAAAGTCATCTGATTGCAGTTTTGGCATTACTGGTTAAAAGCAATCTGAGAGCAAACTGGAATGAGAAGCAAAACCATTGTCAAGCTGGGAGTTTGGTAAATAAACGCACTGGCAGAAAAAGTAGTTCATGAAAGAAGGGACTGAGCTGCTGCAGACAACTGGGGAAAAAAAAAAATACACCTCATTTACATTTCATTAGGAAATAAATTTTTCCTAATATTGTATTTTAAAATTATATCCTCTTTCCTTTCATCTTTAAATCAGTGGAAGTCCCCTGTGTCATTACAAAGCTATAAACAGCACTTCAACAATGATTATATGCCAGCATTGTCATTTTTCCTCATGCCCATTAAAAGACAAATTTCTACTCAGACTGCAAGATGACTGTAATGTTTAAGGCCAGCAAGGATTAGTAAAAACAGTATATAAATGCTACAATACTGCTGGCAACTGAATTTGAGGAGAGAAAGAGGCAGGTAAGGATTTTAAGTGACAGGGAGCTGATTACTTTAATGTTCATAATAATACGACCTGCCAACACAATAAAGAATAGAGTCATCAGTTTGCTACCAGTGGTGACATCTCTTGTTGTCATTCAGCAAACTAATTGCCTCTTTTGTCAGGTATGAATTTCTTTTAAAAGAGATGTTAAAGACAATGGGGCTTGGCCAAGAAGATACTCTGATTTGTAAAGGCTTCTGTTTATTAAAGTTCCTTTTCAAGTTTGTTTATCATTTATGCTGATGTCTGAGGAGCTATTGGGTACTTGCTTTTCAGATCACAGCATAGAAAGAAGACAGAAAGCATTATGAAGCAATTTGCCAGCCTGTATATAATAACCTAAAGCATGTATCTATTTCTTCTTTAGAGAATAGGAAGCATTTAATCATTTCTGAAAGACCTACTTATCAAACTGAATTACTTGAAGCATCTCCCTATAAATCACAATGAAAAAGTGTTTTATGTTTTCAGAATTGAAGCTGCTATTCCAATGAGTGGAAATGTTAGCAAATATACAGGTTCCATTACGCAGAATTTTGCAAACTCCCCTAGCTTTGCAATGCCTCCTTTGTGAATAAAATCTTTGCTGAGTAACATTACTCAGTCCAAAAATGTGGTATGCACATAATTCTTTTTAACTCTAACAGCCTGTGTTCAGAAGATGTGTACAGTTCTGCAAAGAGTGTCTCTATCTTCCTGAATTTCTGTAGGTATTCAAGAAAGCACTTTGTGGGATCAAGCCTGAATGATCAGGCTGAATATAATTATACATATTCCTCAGGATTTACTTATTTTGCACTATCAGACTATGAATCACAATATCTGCCAGTAAATAGGAATTGTATCAGACTAAAAAGGCTTTAGTTAAACCAGCTGATGTACTCGTGAAAAACAGACAATTTGAGACTTGCATTTGCTGAAAAAATATTTCTCAAGAATTCAACACTTAGCTTAGTATAGCACTGGAGCTTACCTCAATATAGCACAACAGCTCTACATTGTTATCAACTACACTAATATTTGGCTTTTCTCACATAAAAACCAATATGTCATCATTACAAAGCATTGTTAGAGATACTGGGCAGTACATAGATACATCATATGCAATTGTTTAAGAAAAAAGAAAAAAAAGAAAAAGGATCATGCACAAAACTCCTATTAGACTGAATATCTGTAACTTTGCATACATAATAGTTCCAGATCCAAGAAGTGCCTTTTCAGAAGATAAGTGGTCAGAATGCAAAGTGGCTGAGCACAATAGTGGTTATTCCTTCTATTCACAATGCTTACATGCCATTACCAATAATAACAGTTAATTGGAAGATCAGAAAAACGATGTGAGACACTACTCAGTCACTTAAAAGCAGTAAGAGTACCTGTAGCAATGCGTCATATCTATCCAGTAATACTCTGTGTTGTTGTCAAACTGCAGCAGCACACATGAGCACACAGTAGAACAGATTACACATTGCCAGTCAATGTGTCACAAAAGCACAAATGTCTAACTCACTGTAGTTGTGTTTGCCTTCTCATCTTCTGTAGCAATTCAGAAGCCAATAATACATTTTGCATTTTTAAAATCATGGAAATCTACCAAAAGAAACTAAACGGTGATTCTTGTGCTTTTGTTTCCCTGTGAAGAAGGATTTATTTTAACTTTTAGTGTCTTTTTTATGTTAGCATCTATCTACTGGTATTTTGGAGAGTTAAATTTAGGTTGAATTATTTGAGAAATATATGTTTTATCACAAAAATGTCATCCATTTGCCACTTGTGTATATGTTCAAAATAAACTTGTTACGACGATGCTAATGAGGTATTATCCCAAACAAGGGCTAACATGGCAGCTCTTACAGGCTCCCTTAGGAATATTACTGCCTTAGTACTAAAAAAAGCCCTCAGTTTTTAATAAATTGCCCATGAAAGACACCAAATTATGACACAGGTCTTCAGGAACTTACTTAAATCACCAGTGATTTACCACTTGTTACTAGTTACTAGCACAACACAGTTTAGTCTAGCTATGTTTACACAGCATTTACCAAAACACGGTACAAAAATAGTTAACAACTTTTGTTTTCACTGTTTCCAAACACACACACAGGGTATTTTATTCTTTCTGCTGTTACTTTATACTTCACTGCATTTCTTTACAGAACTCCCTTCACAGCTTAAGCCATTTCCAAGCACTACTTGATCAGAAGGCTTCAAATGTAAAAAAAAAAAACCCACAGAATTTGCCAGTGTACACAGTGTGCCCTAATTTAGACACAGTTAATGTGAGAGGGAAGGGTTGTTTTGCTTCCTTTCTTATCTCAAAGCATAGACAGCTAGTTGCTGTGATAAATCTATGAGATGCTTTCAATAGGAGGAGTATTTAGGAATCATTTTCCCTGGACGGGGATGTTTTCAATGCAGTTAGAAGAGACAATTCCTTTCCATTTTCACACACTCATATTAGGACTACAATGAGCATGATGATACTAATATTACAAAAACAAGTAAATATTTTTCTGGTTTCATTATTGTTGATCAAGCTCCTCTCCAGTGCCCTGGTTGGAGTATCCGCTTGCATGTTGTGCTACTCACTCTGTGCCATGAGATGTGCAGTGCCAAACAAAGTCTGCATTCTGTCCCTTGTTCACCAAGAATATTTAAACACTCCAATTTAAAAATATCAAGATGGTAGTTTTGACTACATCAGATCCTACTGAAGCATAACGAGTTCCAATACTGGAACAGATTTTGTCTTTCTTGCTCATGTGTCTTATAGTACGAAACAATCATCCCTGTGATTTCAAATGGATTACCTGTTTGCATGAAGTTAGAAACATAACTTTGCTAGATACCTTTGCAAACCTTCTGTGCACAGTCTGAGTTATTTTTAATGAGGTCCAGCTAAGCTACGTGTGCATAAAGCTTCATATATGGCGTTTTGTAGCCTTAGAAATTGAAGTCTCTCTATATTCTTCTCTGTACATTTTATTATATTTCAACACAGAAATACTTTAACATTCTGATAATATGTATTAAATATGTATAAGTGTCCTTATGACATTCCAGTCACCAATGTGCAAGAAGTCTTTTCCTCCCTTAACTATAATTAATCATCATTATCAGTATCCCCCCAGGACACAGACACATTTTTATCATTAAAAATTTGGTATTTTAAGACATTAAAAAAAAAAAAAGACAAATTGGTTGATGAAAATACAGGAACTGGTGTGAATGAAGCAGGTTTATAACAGGAACACTGATTAAGTTCTTGAATAGGCAGTAATTATGATCAAACAAAATGCTAAAAGCAGTTTCTCCTTAGCAGATATGCTAGATGTTACCAAAAAAAAAAAAAAAATCCTACTTAACTAATGAGGTTTGAAATATTCTACATTATTTATAGAAGTCAAACACTTACTGCCTCTCATGTGGTATTCGTTACTGTTATTAAAGTCCCCAGAAATAATAGTTGTGAGGACACTCAAATAGAAGCCAGAAAGAATTTTGAAAGCCCAACCAGAAAGTGCTGCATTTACTATAAGAAAGGATACTGGTACTAGGGTACCTGTGTAAGTGTACAATAATATAAGTACATAAATGAATGCACTAGCAAAATAATAAAAGCAATTTGCCATGTATTACATTGACATGCAACTACATAAATAGAATAACATACTCTGCCTGTATATGCATGAACATTTTAGCCTTTAGCCCATGCTTTTTTCAATACAAATTTAATGCAGCAATATTCTGACATAGGCGATCCTGTAATAGAAAGGTGATTTAATTGTGGTATAGAAAGAATATTAAAAACATTGTGAAATGCCTTGGAAATCAGTAAGAGTTTACATTATAGCTGTGAACTATATAGCTTAGAAGACAAAACTGACAAAAAGTATTTTTCTTTCTCCCACTGAACAAGGCATCTGACAATTGTTATGCTCACACACTCAACAGTATGTTGCTGTACTGAATGAAAGTACAGCAGCATTCTCAAGGGTTAAAACTGTTAAACAATTTACTGGACTTATTAACACTGAGGAATATCAAATACAAAGTAGTATTTCTATAGCGTGAGAGTACAATACTTAGTATAATAATTTATATGAGTTTTGCGTGACTCTAAATGGAAGACCTAATTAAGGAGCATGCATTTAATAGACCTATTTTTATCTGCCTCTATATCAACATTTAATTAATAACATTCTTCAGCCAGCACTTAAATTTTGTTACTGTTCTTCAAGGTGTAAGGAACTCCACAGTTCAACAAATTCCGTATTCTGCCCCTCCTCAAAGATAATTACATTTATATTGTACAGGCGTAACAAGAAAAAATCTGTACTAATTTACATAATATGGATACTGCAATAAATATCACATTGATCAAAGTCTTCCAAGAAATAGATAATATCTGACTCGGAAAAAAAAAAAAAGAAAGAAAAAAGAAAGAAAAGAAAAACAAGAAAACAGAACAACACTAAAGACATACTTCATCAGCTCCAAAAATTTCTAATTTCTAGTTTGGAAGTTTTTAGCTCTTGTAGCAAGAATTGTGAAATTTAAGGTATAAGGATATAAGTATCAAAATCAAGGTTGCCTCTGAGTTACAAATGTAGTGCTGCTGGGTATAAGCACTCTGAGCACACCCAGAACACCTGCCTATGAATTCCCTTGGTGGCTGGAGAACTCCCAGGCCATTTATACAAAATGATGATTCCCCAGTATCAACCCAGAACTTCTCAGTTGAAGACACCTATCTCTTGTACCAAAGAAAACTGCTGCTGAATAAAACAGCAAAGATAATTACTACTGAAAAGAAAGCCAAGACTTAGAAATCTACTTTGTAGACTGAAATTAGAATAAATTTTAACCAAAATAAATTTAATCAAAACTTGTCTAAAACATTTTAGTTCTCTATTTCAGTAGTGTACACTTTGACTGATAAAAAGCAAATATAAGGTTGGGAAGAACTGTGACAATTTTATTTTAGGTAATAATCCAAATGCCACAATATCCAAAGCAAAACACTATGGGGGGGGGGGGGGGGAATCCAAAAGTCTAATGATGGATTTTAGCTTTCCCTAAATTGTCTGAAACATTTTCAGCATTCAAAGCATTCATGAACTGTTCATGAAGCGTAACAGAAGCTACATAAGCAAACATAAATCTGCTATATTGTTTAACAACCTTGGGGAAAAATCACTTATTCTGCTTGAGATTCTTAAGGTACAGTGATTTAAAGAACCAACGAGCAGATCATACCATGATAAATAGCACTATTGCTACTATTGTACTACTAAAGTATTAAAGAAATAAAAAATGATTGATTGATCATTCAATTTGTTAATATACACTTTTGGAGAACATTCCCTAGCTGTGGCTGCCTGTTTCTCACTCTTCCCTTCCTACCAGTCAATTAGCCCTCCCCAAGACCCTTGGGAAGTCCTAACACCTCACTTTTCCTGGTTGCAAACATTCTGCAGTTACAATCACAGAACTATTTTCTCTTTAAAAGTGATAAATACTGAGCATGCTAGAGTTTTCAGAAATCAACCTTGCCAACAGACAGGGTTGTAGGGGAAAAAAAAAAATCACCTTTCATATTTGAGTTTACTCAACAAGTACATTAGTGATTTTAATATTACAAAACCTGGAAACAAATAAGAAAAAAAGTTAAATATAACATGTTGAGTGAAATAAAACATTTAACAATTAGATTCTGTATTGATCTTAGATGTTATATTATTCAAAAATAAAAACACCAGCCTCCCCATCTTCTGCAGCGCTTCTTGCCCTGGACAAATGCTTGTGATTCTGCATCTTTCGTTCTTAGGTTTTTAAACTTCTCGCACTCTTATTAGCTTAAATAGTGTTTCTCCCACTCACAAAACCACAACACCTGCACAGATATGTAACGCAATACCACTTTGTTATGGATTTACCTGGCAACTGGGGAAGGACAACATCCCATGGGAGGTATCCTATGTTGGAGCAAGGACAGAGAGAGACCATGAAGGAGAGGCAGAGATGAAGCATCATGGACTGACTGCAGCCTCCATTCCTTTGTGCTGCTTCTGGGGGAGAGGGTAGAAGAGGGAGGATGGGGGCAAAGGTGATTTTAGTTTGCTTTAACTACTCTACCCTTTTACTAATAGGCAACAAAATGTATACAAAGTAATATTGTCTCCCTATATTGAGTATATTTTGCTCATGACTGTAATTGGAATCTCCCTTTCCTTATTTAAGCCCTTGAGTCCTTTTCCATCATATTTTCTTCCCTGTTCCTTTGAGGAGGGGGAATGAGATAGCAGTGTGGAGGAGTTCAGATGTGCATCAGTGTGAGACTGCCACACATCCTTTTACCACTATTCATTCTTAGCTGAGAGCACTCCCTTCACCTTAATAGTCCAGGTAACTTATGACTCACCTTTCCTTTCTCTTTCCAACCTCATTCCCTCAACTGCCAACCTTCTGTCACTCTGTCAGTCTGGGTAACGCAGTGTATTCTGTCCTGTGACTGATCATTGAAGCACTAGACGCCCTGTCTTCTGAGATGATTAAGTTGGCAATTTAGCAGATGCCTTTAGCAATCAAGCCTCGAGAGCTCGGCAGATGAGATGAAGTACAAGAAGACACTAGCTCATGAAAAAGGGGAATTAAGAAAGCGTTTCCAGCTTCCTTTGGAACATTTGTATTTTTGACACTGAAACTTGTCACAGAATTTTTTTCATAGAAACATACATGATGACTGAGAAGTTGTGATGGTCTGAGTATGGACACCATGTCTAGGAACCAAGAAAATACAGAAGGATGTGATGCCCAACTATATAGCAGCATTATGTTTGCTGAAGTCGTATATGACATTTTATACCCAACACGAATGACTGTAGCCATGGCAAAATGAAAATATATTTGCTCAAAGAGGTAAGATTTATCATAACAAAAAGATTTTCAACTCATTAAAACCAGAAACCCTCTGACCTTCCAGTCAACTACAGACTAGGGACATTCTGTTTCTGAACTATGCAAATAGCAATACAAAAATCAGGAATTCTTATTATCCTTTTCCATATGCATAAACCCCACATTCCCATTTTAAAATTACATTATACTTGGCCTTCTCATTTTGAGTGACTGTTGCTAGCTGAGTTTTATTTTTTAATATGTAGCACCTGCATTTGTCATAATGAAATTAAGCATTCCCTTGGAAATCAGATAGGAAGAATGTTTCTGTTTCTCTTTTAGACAAGGAGAAGACCTGCCTCCAAATTAGTATCTTTGATGTTGACTTTTCATCAGTAATAGAGAACTTGGTTTAAAAATTAAAAACCCAAACATCAAAATGCATGAAAAAGCTGTTAGATGTATGTAACAAGGTGTAACAGTACAAACTAACTGGATTCTAGGACTGCATCTGCTCCTTAGGACCTGATGAAAAAAAACAAAACAAAACACAAACTTATTTGAGAATGAAAGCATAATAATCTTTGTGAACTTTCAGCCGTTATGGTTAAGACTGGCTACTATCCAAGAAAACAAATGCCTGGGTTCAGATGTAGGTTTAGCTCTTCCAGCTCTAATTAAATCTTCATTCAGAAAGCTATCCTATTCTAAATTTAATTAAATCTAGAATAGGAATTAAATGGAAAAATTCCCTGGTTTTCAGAGACTAGCAGTTTTAATGTGACTGGTATCTGATTGGGCTGCAAGATACTGCTTTGCTGTACAATGAAAGGAGAAAATTTCTTTGGCATGTTTGGTGAAATAGCAAGCACATTGCTTCCTTATACCATAATAAACATAGCTGCACTGAGCCCGGCCTGAAATGAAATATTATCAGGAACTAATATGAAATTTGTGTGCCTATTCCAGAAAAGAATTTACATTAAGGAGGCAGGATTCTGCTCACATTTTCAACTCCACTTAGGCCTCAAAGCAACAGCTTTTTTCAACTGTTCTGAATACTGTTTAGTATGGCATAAATGTATAAGAAGCTTCTTTTTTTTTTTTCCCCCCCCTGGATGAAATATATGAATGCTAGCTGTGATCACAACATGACTGGTATATTCAAAACCACTATGCTCTCAAGAGAGACATGGAATCCATGTGCAAGAAAAAGGAATGAGTAACAGGGACAAGAGATATTAGAACCAGGTTTAGCTTGGCTTAGCACCAAAGTAAGACTTCAGGCAAAGCCATAAATTGGCTGCTGCGTTAAAACCATTGTTTTTGTACAAGCTTGATTTCTACTGCATACTGCCAGTAACCACTGAAAGAAAGAAAAAAAAATAAAGAAGAATGTAAAACCCACAATAAAGTAGGCATATATCTAGCAGGAAAAAGGCAGAGTGACACATCAGATTGGCTAGATGCACAGGAAATGCTCAGAAAGAATGGAGGCAAAAAAAACAAACCAAAACAAAACAAAAAACAGAGGCTTCTCTAGCTCTGTGAGCATATCTAAAGTGCTTGTAGAGTGTCCTGTTTAAGGTGCTAAGAGCATTTAAAGTGCTAACTCTAAGCTCAGCATAGTGAAGAAATGAATGAGAACAAAGAGAAAGCAACTACAGTTGGACAAAGCAACTGAGAGTGACACAGTGCATTATGTATGTCCTGCAAGACACCAGCAGAACCTTCAGAGTTTTAAGATACCACAAATCTACACTCAGCATAATTTAAAAAAAAACAACAAACCAGGGATAACCACTAGCTCTGCAGAACATTATCAACTCATTATTAGCCTCCTTAGATATCTTATGAAATCTGCAAATAATATTCTGCAGTTACCAGGGATGCTCCTTTCACACCGTGGGTGTGAGCAAAGGCCAGGAGGGATGGCTAAAGGAAGACTCTATATTAGATGAATCCCGCGCTCTGCTCAGCACAGCTACCTCCCTCTCTCACAAGCACCCACTCTTAACTACCTGTGCTGCTACACAGTGTTTTGGGATTGATTTTCACCATCTGCAATTTTATGCCAGCAAAACTATCTTATGACCCCTTTCATATTTATGAATCACTTAATGCATTTATTGGGTAAAGCACAAACTATTTAACATTGAAATGCAAGCTACATAACTGTTCACAAAATAAAATCAAAGAGGTCGTATCCAATTAATAGTATGTGGGGGATCTACTGTAAGTAGAAGGTACTGTATTATCTTGTATCAGTGTGAAAGTACCCAGTAATGAGAACAGTGCAGAAATGCAGATCCTTAGGAAGTTAATGCCTTTAGTGTACGTATAGGGAACTTTTCCAAGTTTTGTGAATTATAAAGCTGTTGTAAAATGCTAAGAAACAATGCACAACATTTCTCAACAAAAACCTCGAATATAAATTATTATTAAAGTTGGCTTCAAGACATTGAAAAAGAGTGCATGTTGTTATACAGGTAGAAACTCAACATTAAGTTTTATTCTGGTTTTTTTTATTCCATAGTATGGAACGGCAGTGCACACGTCTTTTCTTACATTTCTTTGACAAATTTGTATGTATTTTAATACAGTTTAGAGGAAAAAGGCTTTTATAAAATTGCTGATTATCTCCACAAAAGTAATGGGATGTGTAACAACACCTAAGCTTTCCTACCTCAGTAAGTGGGTGTTTAATATTGGCCCTGTTTTCTTCTTGCACACTTTGTTTGGCATGGGAGAATTGGCAGGATTTTTGCTAGAAGTCCTGAGAACAATGCAGCTCTTGCAGTCCCAGACATGCTCTCTAACTGCTGCTGTCTGACTTATGGCTCCTTGCTCAAACAACATGGAAACCTGGATAAATATAAGATCTAAAACTCCCACACAACAATAGAATACATACAGTTCTATATCAAACAGTCTGAGCAGCATTTGTTAAGTGATTCTAGAAGCTTAGTATCAGCACACAAAAATCTCCTCTAACTTTAAACACATTTTTTCATAAGGAAAGGGATAAATCCTTCCATAAGTGAAGTTGTGTGCTTCTTTACCCACCATTTACCTGAAATATCAGAACTTGCTCTTATTAAACTATGGCATAATCTGATTGATGTTTAGCTTCTGTTTGATTTGAGTGTGATTTATGTACATGTCAACTTCTCGAATATGACTGACATAGGCAAAGACAAATCTAGGAGGAACTGAAGAATTTATTTAAGTGCTCAAATCACATTGACTTGCAAAGCCAGAAGGCTTGGGGGGAAGTAAACAGAACAACTATTGTTTATAAAACCTGAAAGGATAAAGTAAAAAGGAAATAAAAAATAAAATTAAAAAAATACAGTATTTAATTGAAACATTAGAATTTTCCACATTGCAATACTTAAGCAGAACAGAGAAATAAACGCAAAATCTATCCTGCTGACAACTGGATACAGTACATGTGTAAATTGTTCTAGAACATTTGACTGTATATTTTGAAGTTATAGCCCCCAAACAATTATACATGCAGACAATTTAATTAGTTTAGAGTAAAGAATTGTCTTTGAATATGGCTGACAGATTCATTTTTTGTCTATTAACACACCATCCTTCAGCTCAAATGAGGTTTTGATATTATCTTACCTTATAAAAATAATGAAGAAAAGCTTAGGGAAGAAAAACTAAAGTGCCTTGTCTAAGTTTGACAATCCAGTGCTCTGTTAAGCCACAGCTTGACAGAAGAAAAATGCATTCTCTGGTTTGTAAGAGCCATGATGTTCACTGTTACTGAATTTAAATGCAATACATTGAATTTTAAAAAATGTTTTGCAGACATTTTTGCTGCATTTTGTTGCAGGCAGGGAAAATGTGCTAAAACTTCCAGTTTCCAAAGAACTGCGTGACCAGACATGCAAGCAAGTAACACCAAATGTTTTATCAGTCGATAAGGACTGACAGTGATTTCAACCTGCCCTGTTGTTTCATGCTTGGATAACCACCCATTTGGCCTTAAGCCAGCGCCCCAATTCAGTAAACCATTCCATTCAAATTAATAGCAGTGCTTTGTCTATTTGAATTTAATGGTGGCTTTTAATTTCGTGCAGGACTTCTGCTTATTAGGGATAAAACTTACCCTAGGCTTGAAGTATTCATCGGCAAAGCAGAACAGTGACAGGGCACATCACAGCAACAGGCATTTTTATGTCAGACAATTCCAGAGATACAGTAATAAGATCATCAATGTAAAATAAAACGCAGATGTAAAAATGAACAAATGCAAGTATATCTTGACAACATACAAGTTAATGAAGATAAAGTAACCACTAAAGTCAACCATAGTATTTTGATAACTGATTTTCCTGTAAATTCACAGATAGACCATAAAGTAAATACAAATTAAGGTATGGGATACAATGACATATCAAAAAGCTCTGAAGTTTGCTTCCCATTTAAGACCTGGAATCACACAAGGCAGCTTTCCCTGCACTAAGAGAACAAAAAAACCCCCCTCTTGGTGCAGACTGGCCAACCCATATTATTTGTTGCAAAGGCAAAGAGAAATAATTCTCCACAGCTATTGTGCTCTAGTAAATTTCTTGAATAATTAATTTCTAGTAAAATAAAATTATTTATGTATTTATTGCTTGTGCTGATTACTTAAATATATATACTCAGATTACTTTACTGATGATGTACAGTTGTATGCCACTCCAGAAAGTAATCTGGAAAATATGAGTGGCAATCTCAAACTTTCTCAGTTCATACTGGTGACCTGTCAGAATAATAAGGATGAACGAGGAGCTGTTTATCACAAGAAATCTCATATTTTCATCCCTGAGGAGAAGCTCTGAAGAGAAGTGGATAACCTTTGCATTTTAAAATTCTATACTTGATGAGTAGAAAAAGAGAAAAGAACTGACAGCAAAGGCAAATCGAGGCCTGTAGACTACAAAGAACACGAACAGCTTTAGAAGTGCTCTGGGATTGAAGCTGGGAGTTTGGGTCATTTTAAAATATGAGGACAGATATTGGTGACACATTTCATTTATTTAGCTTTTGAGATGAATACTCATGTGACATATTTATTTGATAGTCTTCCTCAGGATTTGAATCAAATTGTTCTTTTCCATACAATGAAAGAACTGAATTTTACTACTGACCCCGTGTTTTTACAGTGCTTCCAGTGAGTCTAATCCTTGGAATTCTGTGTTTTTTAAGTCGGTTAAAAGTTTTTAAGCTAAGTCTGTATGCAGACACTTATGACACAAGCAGTGTATCGTATAGCACAATGAACTATACAAAAGCACTATAAAATCTGAAATCAAGTCTGACTTAATTCCTGATAGTCTACTTGGTGAAACAAAGCACAAGGAAAGGAGATTTACGTTTCTAATGTGATTATATCAAACAGTGAAAAAGAAAAGACATTGTGCTGAGGCTAATTGGGAGAAAAGGAAATTATACTAAAAAGTTCATATTGACAGAAAAAAAATGTTATATTTATTTAAATTAATTTAAATGATCATGACCAGATGAAAGCAACTAATTTAAAATACATTGTTTGATGAGGTTATTTATTTGAGAAGCAGGTACTTAGCATTCATTAAAAACAAACAGGAAAAAAAAAAAAAGGAAAAAGTGAAAGTTGGGCCATCCACTAGCATGGAGTCACAGTGACAGTTTTAACCTGCTTTGATTGAAATCTTTCCTTTGCATCTCCTCCTGTGACAAGTGAAACAACCTTCTAACAAACTCTCTTAAACCTTCTAACAAACTGAACCTTTGACAACTTCTCTGCTGGACCCTGACCTGATGCAGGTCAAGAAAATTACAGTAATTCTCTCTGGATGATTTTCTGTTCTCTAGATGATAGCTGTTCAGAATGAATGCAATGAACAGCTATCTTTTCAAAGTCCATCATCTGCCAAGAATTACCATGCCCTGGATTCTGAAATGCCCCAGCAAAATCTTAAAATCTTTTTTATTTAAATCAGCTACTACTAGTATATCTATGTCCTTTAATACAGGACATAGAAATTTAATAAGGCCAGCAATACAGGCATGCTATGTGCATTAAACCTGTTACTGGAGCTTTGGCCCATTTCTTACCAATTAACCTTTAATTGGCTGGAGACTTCAGCACAAGCAACTTTGTAAGTCCTCAAACAAACCTTGCCAAAGTTCACTATGCCCATGAGAAATGTAAGGGAAGACTTAGGAACAGGACTGGTCAGTAACAACCAGAGGAAAAAAAAAAAGGTTTTTTTGTTTGTTTGTTTTTTTAAATGTGTGTTTTTCATGTTTGTTTAAAGAAAAGGAAACTGTTGAGGAAAAACTGAAATGCTGAATTCACCCTCCTAAATACACTGTAAGCTCTCTCACCAGCTGGGTTTTGTGGGAACAAGAAATAGCTTTAAAGCATAGGATCACAATGGAGCTAAGACCAATAGTAAGGTTTTTCCGTGAATATAACTCAGTTACAAGCTAGCAAAGTATATGACAGTTCTGATGTTTTCTCCCCAACTCCTTCAGCTTCCAGTTTGTAGTCAGGCTCCATCAAGGATTGTAGTTTTCTTTCTGGGTAATATATATCTCACCCTGCCACTCCAAAAAAATGAAAATGTGCATATACAAGACTCTGATTATGAAATGGAAAAAACAAGCTGAAGAAACAGCTCAAACCTGAGGTTTGCCCAATATTTGATACTCATTTAACAAATGAGTTAATAATATGTACAAACCTAGTATCTACTTTCATAATTCAGTATTGAGAAACTTAATATGTGAGCAAAAATGGTTAGGAAAGATATCTCCATCAAAATTAAATGTTGAAAAAAGTCTGTGAAACCAAGAAATATTAATAAAATTACCTTCCCAAAAGCTAAAAGTAAAAAGTCAGCAAATATCAGAAAAAAAACCACCAAACATCCGTTGTATTCATAAAGCATAAATTTATCTCTAACATAAAAGGAGCCAAGTCAATAGACTAAATAAAGCAAGCAAACAGAAAAACCCACTTTACTGGGAATTCCTACAGGTACCCATTTGTCACAAAACCTTTGACTTTCTGCTTCAAAATGCCGATGTCTAATTTTAGCAGTGGTGCTTTGTCAAACTGTAACTCAAACAGCTGAACACATCTAATGCATTTATGACAACAGCTGTAGAATCCATAAACAACACAAAACAAAATACTTAAAGCCTCAGTCTTACAACAGCTCTTAAGCATCGTAGAGGCAGCAATTCTAAGAAACTAATGCAACATACAGTACTTGCTTGTACATTAGGTTTATATAAGGAACTCTTGAAAAATAGCTGTGCAGGTATTACATCACAACAGTGCTTCTAAACTATCAGAAAACCTCTTCTGAAGTATCTCTCATGGTTTCAGGGAAGTGGCTTGCTACTGAATTTATATGGGTTCCCAAAACTGATTTTTCAAAAAGCAAACTAACACCAAAAGCCTACTACCTAACATAATGAATGACCAAAATCTTTACTAGAATCATGCACAACTGAACCAACTGGTAAGCTTCTGGATCACAAATCATTTGACTTGCAGCAGTTCCTCCTGGAAGAATGATGTCTCAAGTCTCTAGGACTTCAGTCATGCTTGAGAAACTCACAGCAAGCAGTACAAAATATTCATGTTATAGAGCAATACCATTTTTAAAAAACCCTCTCTCCAGAGTTGTAAGCTACAGGCAAGATCAGTAGCACTTAAAACCCAAGAAAGTTATTGCAAAACACTCAACAGAATTTTTTTCTTTAGAGTTGTGCTGTTCATTATATGAATCATTCAAAATTGCAGGGAAAATATGCCCAGCCTCACTTCCCTGCTCCTACCACATAGCAGTACATATAACACAAACATGACCTTTGTTGGAAAGGAAATCATTGGCCAAATAGAAAAGATTCAGGATATACCTCTGGGAGCACAGTTCTAACTCCTGCAGAAGAGTAGGCTTTGCTATTATAGCACGTATATCAAATTCTATCCATAAATTAGAATAATTTCTTGTTTGGGTAGGAACATACATACAGTTCTCATCTATTTTTTTTAGATGGGGTTTAAATCTTCTCTATTGGTATAAAAATCCAAGAATACCATCTTGTATACAAAGAAGATTTCCCACAGTATTTATTTGCAAAAGTGCAAAAATCTGACCTGTCAGAATTAATTGACTGAAATTTACTGTGCACCTCACAAACAGCCTGAAAGAGTGGGCTTTCAAAAGTGTAGAACAACAGAGAAAAAGCTTAACAGATGATGCTTTTACACAGCAATCCATACTATAAGTTCTTTGCTTCTGTGACACATAGTATGTTAATTTCTGGTGTCGTGCTTAAGAGAGTCCTCAGACATTCCTTTCAGAAAGTCAAAGATTAGTTTCATACACAATTTCAATTATTCAGTTTAAATTGAATAAATAGACAAGCAATCATGAAACCGCTTTAAATATTTAAGATTGCATTTTATGTGCATCTTTATTATTTTCTCTTAAAGCAAGTACTGTTTACTGAAACAGACTTCATTAACAAGAGTCTCCAACTGTCACATAAAGAAACTGCACAGAAACTGCTGCACTGCTTTAAGATGCCTGTCCGGTTCATTCATATCTGCAGCAGCACACTGCAGTCAGAGATTTAGGATATTCACAGGCAGACCAGGTGAATAACTCCCAGAGAAGCACTGCAATTTCCTTCATATGTACTGGAATCTAGCACATCATCTGATGTACTTCTGTGGTAGGATGGATAACTATCCACCTCATCTGGGCGGTGATGATACAGTGAAACAGAAACCAACTTAACAAATAGAATAGGAACACTGCATGTGACCAGAAATGGTAATTACACTTTATCAGAGCAAGACAGATAATACATGGAGTCAATCAGGGAAACAATCAGCGAATGCATTACACAAATGCCACAGCTGCATAAAGGAAGGAAAGCTCTTGCTTGCAGCTGCCAAACCATACTTTTGTTTATCTCATGAAGCAAGATATATTTTCTTTGGCTTTCGGGTCTTTACGGTTGTTGTTTTGTTATTGTTTTTGTTTTTTAATCTTTGCAAAACTCCATTATGCTTCCCCACTTTCTGTGTATTTGACATTCTTGCTAGAATGTCCCTAGTTTCTTTCTTTGATGTCTGCTTTGTCTGCAAAGAAAAATTGTTGATAGGTGCACTCAAATTATTATTTATTTATTTAGAAATCACTATTTCTAAATAAAATACATCTGAAGTTACAGATCAGTCTCTGAGAGACCACTTGTTTCCCTGTTCTTTCCTCTGAGACTTGCTTCCTTGCTTTCCATTGAGTTTGGATTTGGTTCTCCTATTTCGATATACCAGGAATTCCAAAGATCTGGGACAGGGGAATGGTAGAAGAAGAATAGCTGTCTTTTATTAGATAATGATACTGTCTCCTAGAAAAATTGATGTGCGTCTTCAGTCATAACGAAATTAATATCAATATATACCGCAGTATAAAAATGTTGACAAAGTTCAAGCTTTTAAATAGTATGGAAGCGATCAGATCTCATTAAGCAGATGTTCAAACATTTATGAAAATCAACCAAACTCTGACTCCAGCAAATGAACAGTTTGTGAGTGTACAAAATCCCAACGTGTGTTGGGGGAAACAATATGGCAAAGTTCCTTTAAGCATATTAGATGTAAACACATTATGATTTCTGAAACTATCACTGGAAAACAGAATTATTTTATTATAAGTTATCTCACAAGCACATAAACTCCATTGGCTGCTAGAGCTAATGATATTGTGCTAGGCTGGTAGCAAAACTATTCAAGCCCCCGAATCTGATCTTTGAGAAAAAACAAATATTCTTCAGCAGGAGTAACAAGGTGTTTCAAGCAGATTATTCTCACATACTCACACACAGAAACATAGTCTTACTCTTTTTCTTTTTTTTTTTTTTTTCTTTTTTTCTTTTCTGTTATTCAAACCAGATGCCATATTTAACAAACATAGACCGAAACAGTATGACACCATTTCCCTGTTACAAACAACCCAGATTAGACTAATCACTGATCTTGCAAGCATGAGAACTTCTCATTTATTTCTTCCAGCAGCTCACTGGAAGGTCCAACAGTATGGAATGTTTCTACTGGAACCGTCACATTTGCAATTTTGCACGGACAAATTAGAGTGGCCTTTAGGTACACATATAAAGATCAGCTCACACAAGCATTCTTAGCTACAGAACCCCCTGGTACTATTGCAATTACAGTAAAAATAAATAACAAGATTCCTTTTGTAATATCAACTGTCTAGATGGGTAATGTTTTCCACATAAGTTGGTTACTTGAAGCCTTTATTCAACAGCACTACTCACTTGATTAATTCTTCATCAATATAAGCTTCAGTTTATAAGACTCATCTTAATTGGCTGGAAAAAAGATAATTAAAGCAATATATAGTCACTTTGAAAACAGGAGAAAGCCTTTGCAGATTATTTGTTACTCTTTTGTGGGTAAATCTACAGGAAGAGATGGAACAGCTCTTTCTAAAAGTGTAATCTCACTGACTCTATTGGTACAGCTGACAGTTCAGTACATAACAGTAGGAAATAATTACCACACATCCAACAGACTCCCATGACCTTTAATGCTTTAACACTGTAGCTGTCAGTTCAATAGAGTTTAGCTACTTAAAAGAGTTAATTAACATTCCAATAAAGTATACCCATCTTCATGCATCCCAGCTGTACCATACAGGTGTCTGCATCTTGTAATAAATGAAAGACAGTCACTAACTAAATGCTACTCAAAATGCCTTGAACGGTAAGTCTACTCACTTCAGAGCATGCCTATGCATTCCAAGGTGTCAGCAACAAACTATTTCCACATCCCAAATCTCCTCCCAGTCTATTTGATCTTTTTGGAGCAACAGCCAATGTATTGGGCTGACAGTTGTTGACATTGTTAGTCAATGCCAATTTTGATATGCTACTACTGTTTCAATTTTCCAGTTGATTTTCTGCAGCTGCCTGCTCAGAGAAGCTTAGTAGGGTCAGACAGATCACAAGACAACAAGAAATTGACACCTATTTTTCTGAAAACTAGGTAAATTCACTGAAAGCTAGAGATTAATACAGGTGTCAAAAATTTAAGTTGTAATTACATAGAACAGAGAGGCTCATAAATACTATTTCTTTTTGGAAATATTATATGATAAAGACAGAAAACTATTATTTCACTTGACTCCAGTGAGGCTTCAGGTAGAACAGCATTTGCTCACTACTTTGAAGCCAGAGGGAAAAAAAAAAAAAAGTTATGAAAGCAGAGATCATTTACAGAAAGCTAAAACTGAGCATTAGATATGGTAGAATATTTGTCCTTAGGTAACAGCATTGTGTCAGGAGTGTTTAAGTTTTTCACCAAAGACTGATGACCTATTTGATCTTCTGCCTTTTATGACGAACTCTATCAATTCAACATTGTCTACAATAGTCTTGACAGTACTGTTTATTTTTACTGAACTTCAGAAGATCATGAAGGATCACTCCTATCAAGTTAAAGCACGCATTCAAAATTTGCATCAAGCACTGCAGAATAATATTTAATTTCTCTTTATGCAAAGTCCTTTAATAATAAAGACTTATAAAGATTAGTGAAGGTTTTTTTCATTGTTGAATTTTGGAAGTGATGCAGTATAAGCCTCATGCTGAAATGAAAACAGGCATGCTTAATACTGAGAAATTTGTTGATTACTTTTTAGGAAAGGTTTCTTGGCCTTACAGAGCAAAGATAGCAACACTGCACAAAGTGTCTCTGTTGTGAAGCACAGGCCATGATGCTCAGCAGTTCTTTTTAGCTCCTTCAGTGTGATCCTTTAGTCAGAAAGTAGCTTCCTGGATCAGCTTCTATAGGTGAGTAATTCCCTCCTTGCTGCATGGGAAGGTTAAACTGTAGCTTCAGGATTGCACAGTAGAGATTTTAAGCATTCACAAACTGAGTTATGTACTGCTTAAGTTATTAATGGGATCTAGTCCTGCAAAACTGTTATATCCGCACAAACATTCTTCATTTTAATAAATACATATACAAGGCAATTGAAGTATTGAATTATTTGTAATAGGAAGAATGTCTTGCTCTCCCACAGCCCCCCAAAAGAATAGTAATATATCTTGTGCCAACACAGGAGAGCCTTTAAACTACAGGAAAGATTAGCATCACTCTCCTGAGATAGACGGCCTCATCACAACCAATTTGTCATAATGATAGTCTAATTAAATGCATTATTCTTCAGCAAAGAAGTGAACGCTTGACATGCTTGAGTTAGACATACAAGCCTTCCTCTCTTCTTCAATCTATACCTTTTCTTGTAATGGCAGGCCCTCAGGGAAGGCTATGGGCCTTCATTTACAACAAAATCAGTGAATGTAAGAGTAATTTTTTTAAACCATTTTCTGTAATGGTTGGATGAATAAAACCTATGTGTTCATCAGGGATAATGCTTCAGGGTAAACACTGAAGTTAGCTTTGACTGGTTCTTTTAATCAAAACAAATTCTGTTATTCTAAATCAAGCAGAATGAAAGAGCCAATGCCTCAAGGTACATTTATAATAAAGCCACGAGATGTCAAGTTGACCTGAAAGGTAGAAGCAGTTATCTGGCTATTGTCTTCAGTAAACACAAAATATACAATTTTTCATCAATGTCATGAAAAGAACAGTACTTATCCCTAGTAGCATTTGAATCACAAATCGGGCAGCAATTACAATAATTTTTCACTATTTTGTAATAATCTACAGGAATACAATTACAGGCTTGCAGAATTTTCATGGGTGCTCTGCAGACTGACAGAAAATCAAGATGCTGTTATAAAGAAAATGTGCAGGTTTATGTACTAAGTCTTCTTGTGATAAAATCTGGACAATATTGTCTTTTTCAGCATTTCAGTGTTTGAAACACAGAGTAGAGCAGAAGGGACCTTTAAACGCTTCACACTTTATATTGGGTTGGTTAACATTCTTTTTTTTTTCACCCTTAGGTTAATCATACTACATGGAATTTTTGGTACTACTACGAATTCCTTTCTGTTTCCAACCACAGTGAAGCATGAGACCTTGGACCCATTTATTTTATTCTGGAATTAGCATTGAGAAAATTCTCAGGAAGAATTCATTAATCATCCCTACTTCTCAGAATGCTAATCTCACTAGAGCAATGCAACACTACACCATCTGTTTTGTTTCACAAATTATCACTTCTTCCTGGACAAAATACCACACAGGTATGTTATTGTTACTACAGATACCAGTCACTCTTTCTAGGTACGAAACATACAACATACTAAACAAGCCTTCTTGCTCAGTGTTTACAGCTCTCAGAGTTGTGATATCTCACTGGTGATGAGTTGTGATTATATGCCCTGTTAAAATCATGGAGTAAGCACTGGGGACTAAGTCTGCATTCCTTCAGAGGGAAAACAGAAAAATGTTCTTCTCCTCTAAGTTACCACTGGGAATCCTAAGTCCAAGAGATGATCAATCGACCTCCCAGAATTTATCATTCATTTTTGAAGGCAGTCACTGCACATTTGGCCTCACAAATCACTGCTCATAAAATAATCACTTAACTATTAGAGTAGGTAAAAGAAGCAACCTGACTCACTTAATTGAACTTCTACTTACACCATCCAATTGTTTTTTTTCTTATTCTCATTTGAAAAATTTTGTTCCTTATCCAGGCTTGATAGAGCCTAGATTTCATTCAAAACTTGTCCCAGTCAAGCTACAATTTATTACTATTATTATTATTATTATTATTAGTAGTAGTAGTAGTGGTATATATAACATTAATAATGGAGCAATACTAAGTGTCGATGTGTATTAGTTTAGTAAAAAAGATAAAACAGTAAATAAACATATTCTTAATAAGAGCTCATTCCTAGAAGATGCTACATTGCTTTTTCTTCAAACTCAGAAGGAAATCAAACATGCGGTTAAGCTGAAATCCCTGTTCCACAAATTACATCTGTAACTGTGAGCACACACTTAGATGCTTTATTACACTGGGTCCAGACTGCTCAGCATTTTTCCGGAGCAAGCCCTGTTGTCTTATTACTACAGAACAGCTGAAGACCTTCAATATTACAAGCTTAATCAACTTGAAAGAAAATAGAAAATTCAAAGCTAAATAATGAGAGAGGGAAATTAAAGTGAAAAAAAAAAAGAAAGAAAAAAAAAGAAAAACCATTTTCAAATTGCTTTTAATCCATTTAATCTGTATATGCAGGCCTAAATTTGCTCAAGCTATATACTTATTTTCTAACTCACAAAAGATCATGTTTTGGCCTCTGTGCTAAAATGAGAATCCCACCAGCCAACACATCTTTTCTTAACAGAATAATCTGTAGTTAACGTCCAAGGCAGTGAGTTCTTCTTTAGCATACTATATTTGTACCATCTGCCTGCCAAGTCTCTGCACTATCAGCATTTAACTCATTATTTGTCAGTTCCAGGGAGAAATAAAGAGTCTTTCTTACCCAGTTTAAAACCAATTCCCATTCTCAAGCAATTTTAAGAGTCAGACTTTTCACTCCCAATGCGCATATGGCCTTTTAAAAATGATCTTGATATAACATCAAAAAAGGAACAGGCAACTCTGTGTCTCTTGCTGGCATATCTTCCCTGTATGTACCATAAAAAGCACATCATAGATTCTGCAGATTAAGTCTTCACACAGAAGCATATGATTATTAAAAAAATAATTTGTGTTTAAACCAGATGCACTGCAGCATTTATTAGAAGAGCAAAAATCTCAATAAACCTCATGTGTGAAAAGCTTAACCTACCTTACTGGCTAAAGCATTAATTCATCGTGAATTCCTGGTTAAAACTCTGGGCTGGAATATATAATCATGACCAAATTAAAAGTGGGGGTGGGGGAACAGTAGGCATCTTCATAAACCAATCACCAGAATTTATAAAACATCTAAAATCTATCTGATGAGATTACACACTTTTCATTATATGACATTGTTCTCCGATTTATAAATGTAGGATTTTGAGTGGCTTTACAAGAAAAAAAAATTGAAAACGAAGTCAGACAGATGTTCACTCTGAGCTTCATTTTCAGCAAAAGCAGAAATCATGAGCATTTTTCTGTTACTTCATCAGCAAGATTTGCACATTTGTACAAACTCAGACGGAAGCAGTGAGCTATACATGATAATCTGAAAGAGATGAGAGTCATAGCACTGTCTATAGGGAAGCCTAGTGAAAAGCAAACAAGAAACAGACAAACAAACAAGAACTTTATATGAAGGAGGAAACATGAAAATTAACACAGTTTTACAAATTTTGAGATGCCTGACATTCATTAATTCTCTCTGCTTTCAAGTAATTACTCAACTTTATTGGAAAACTGGCTTAAATGAAAAAGGGAAATGCCACTATATTTTCCTATCCCTTAATTATGAATCTACAATGGTAAACAAGGCACGTAAATATTACATCTTACTTTGTGATGGATTTCAGAACTTTGAGAAACAGGGCCATTTCTTTAAGATTGTTTCAGATATCACACAAAGTAAGGGACTTGTGTAGTAACTTCTTAGCAATTTGCAGGTCCATCGTACACATGCAATCTGTGGACAAAGGAATGCCATACAGCAGAGCTTTGATACCCTGCATAAATTGCCACATCTTCCCTGCCAGCAGTGGTGCAAGGACAGATTATTCAAAGTGAAACTCCACAGATTAAAGCACAAGAAAATTTTAGCTTGGCAGAACGTAACTGAAAGTTGGCTGAAGCACACTATTCTTGCAGATTTACCGTGAGTCTCAATATGCCCCCAAAACTACAGGTCTTGAGCCCTGCAACTGTTGAAAACAATACTGGTATGTACAAAACATGATAATTACAAGTCACTGGCTAATGGTGCTACCTAAATACACCCCGTACCACATGGAGGGATGGACATACAGGTGTTTGGTTAGGTCTATCCCACGACAAAAATTAGCACTCTTTAGTAGGAACATTGTTATTTCATCATTTTAAAACATTCCTGTCTGCAAGAGACATGACACATTAAGAAAGGTTAAAGTGAAAGGGACCCCATTTTGCTAGGTTACAGCGGAATTAATTAACGTGTTTAATCACAGAGATGCTATTTGGCAATAGCACAAAGCTTCTCTTCTACAGGGATGGTATCAAACATACTGGCAGACTGGTACCTCTTAAATAAATGCCAAACAATAGCAATAAGTGTATGCTTCTGTCAGAGCTCATGGTTTGTAAGACTTCTTTTGAGAGTCAAACTCTGTACAGTAACTCTTTCATTTTCTTACATGCACTATTAATCATCTCTTAGCAAGAGGGAGAAAGCAGGAAGAACTGTATTGAGAGCAACTGTAAAATCAAAAGCACACAAAAACCACAGAAATAAAAGAAAAAAAACATGTACAATATTTATTTACTTAGTTATAATAAAATCAGAGCCTAAAATCTTGTACCCTGCCTTAAAGAAAAATATTACTTTCTTAAAAATGAACCTTACACTTCTTTTCTCTTTTTAGCTAAGAGTTTAAAAAGGGCTAAAGTATTTGGGGGATTAAGTATAAAACAGAATCGAAGAGTATTTTCAAAGATCATGGTAGAATGTCTTTCCCATAGCACAAAGCATTTCACTGCAAATGGACTATTTGCCAAATAAGCAGTCAAGTTCATTGAGCAACAATTCCCATAATTATCTTGCTAATTTCCCATGATGTTTACTGCAGTTACACTGAAAAGTGCAGCTACTGATATTCTAATTAGACTGATTTTCAGAGGCCACAGTTTCTCTGATCTTTGTTTTTTCTTGAATTCACTTAAATTTTCATAGCACACTTCTTAAAATCAGTTTCAGAGCCATAAAGAACAGCTCACACGAATAAAACAGTTAATACTACATTGTAGATTAGCCTAAACCAGCAAGATTTATTTAGAATTACAAGCCAGTATATCCAGCCATTTAACCCAGAACATCTTCTAAGTTTTTACAAACCATTAATTGCCATTTTTGTTTGACAAGATGTCCACTCTTTCAAATTTATCCTAAGCTGAAGGAAGCAAATATCCGTCGTCTTCTATGCACTCTCACCAGTGTATCTACTTGGAAATTCCACATTCACTGATGCCAGGGCCCAAATACAAAATACTCCCACAAATTCTCCTTCCTCTTTTCCAGCACTATTTTTGTAAAGACAGATGCAGTAGCAGGTACCCTATCTCTGAGTGCCCTGTGCAGTAGGGGGAGAAATGAGGATTCTTTTCAGAAAAAAATCCACATGATCATTCTAGATACAACTCCAAAAACTGCCTTTACATTGAAAATATGTATAAGTAAATTTAGAATCCTGTTTTCCCTTAAAATTTCTGTACGAAACAGTGTAGATGCAGCCAGTAATAACTGACACTTTCTAAATGCTTCTTCTGCTAGGCTACTTCCTGCAAAAGAGATGAATTGGAAATTAGGAAAAAATTACATCTGCTCTTTTGTCCATTACAGCAATTAGGTAACATTATTTTTTAGAAAAGAGATATAATACTGTTTACAAGAAGGTAAAATACAAGCAGCAGAAACAAAAAGTAGCATACTTGATTGCCTGAGACAGCATATAACCCCTTTATCTGACATACATTGCAAAATTATGTTCCATTTAAGATGAGACAAATGCCTTCTGATTTCAGAAAATCTCATACTGTGAACATGTAACTTGAGAGTTCAGAGTGGCAATTTCGTGCCTTATCAACATGTAATTTTGATCTAAAATAATGTAAAAAAAAATCACTTTTCTCACTTTTCCTTTCCAGCACGCATAGCAGTTTAATAAACTAGATGTTGTAGACCAGTATCTTCCAATTTGGGGGGAATAAAATTTCTCATGACACATATTACGTAATTTACACAAGAATGGTAACAACGGCATATATGACTAACTATAGATACACTAGTAGGAAGAAAAAGATGCATTATTTTTAGGAGTCAGAAGGAATCTATGATTGCACTGTTTAAACTGTTACCCTGTTCTAGAACTTGACAAGCCAAGAATACAACTCCAGCCACTTCAAAAGCACTGATCTCCAAGGAACCATTTCAGTGACTTGTTGAAGAGCTCTTAAGATGGAGTGATGCCTCAGGTAGTTTCTTTCTCCAAGCACAGTTATGCTTAATACCAAAATGAGCACACAGGTTCTGGTGGTGCCTGGCTTCTGCCAATACGATATGGATTGAGAAGAAAGGGAAGACTGAAGCTGGGCTCTCACTGCTTCTGGTTTCATATGACCCAGCTGGACTAAGCTGGTTCTGAAATTGGCTGTTTTAGGAAATCACTTGCCAGACTTTCCTTTTTCAGAAGCATAATTTGTATAAGAACTGGCATGAAGCAGCCAATGCTATTTCCAATCAAAACTCTACCAAATTCTTCATCTGCTAATGGGGGACATATTCTTGTAGCTAATTATCTGCTGCTTTCCAGCCATACTCCTCTCTGAAACTAATTATAAAACTTCCCTGGTTTGTAAAAACTAAAGAATTACTTCCAGAACTTTAGTGATTCATAATAGAGGTAAAGTACTTAAAGGAGGATACAGAAAAATACCATGTAACCACAACACCCTCAAGAACTTCATGGTGTATTGGAAGTCCAAGGGATTCAGCTTAAATTCCTCCTAAATTGTTCAGATAAGTCTGATACTAGCTTATCCTGTGCTACTGCATATTTAATTCTTTTCTATTTCTTTCTTTCTTTCTTTCTTTCTTTCTTTCTTTCTTTCTTTCTTTTTTTTTTTTTTTTCTCTCTCTCTCAAGGTTAGCAAAAGTGCAGAGAAATCTATCTTTTTCTAATGCTGTTTATAAAAGTCACCAGTAACTAATAAGATGAACTTACAGTCAAGGTATTAGCCTTTTGAGGCATTTCAAGTTTGAATAAATTTAAGCTTCAAGAGGCATTACAACAAATCCCACCAAATATGAATGCTTAGGCCAACTAATTCTGTGTACTGTAAGACAGATTGAATAATTTGCCAACAAAAGTTATATAAGTTATTTAAACAATTTATATCTAATGGCCATGTAACAGACTAGAACCTTAAATGTGGAACAATAACCTATCTTTAGTGTATCATTCCTCTGAAAAAAAAGATCAGTTTTGAGTATTTGAAATGCCTTCAGGAATACTAAAGGAAATATCATTGTTCCTTAGCCAACAATAGTGGAGATAAATTTGGTTAAACTGTATGTTGTGAAAGCTGTCATAAATATTATTTCAGAATCATATTTTGATAAATCCAAATGAAAATACATCAAAAATATAGCTGATAACGTAAAAATTAAGATCATCAAAATTAGAGCAAAAAGTATCTTCATTCAGTGCTGTGTGACAAACAAGCTACTACCCAAATGTAATTTATCTATATAAAAGCAGCTGAACTTACTACTGGGAAAAAATAATTAAAGAAAAAAAAGAAAGAAAAAGGTGGTTTTCTCTACTAAGTATTAACCAAGTTATCTACTGTAACATAAAGTCATAATAGATTTAATATCTCTACTTCATATTGAAACAAATGAGGTAGGGTTGAGCTAAAGGTAAAGAAGAAGAGTCAGTGTAGCTTCCTGATACAACTTAGTCTTTGTTCCACTTAGAACATTAAGTGAGAGAAAAATCATGAGTCAATTATCTCACTGTAAAAGTTTTAAGTCTTTGGAGAGACATTCACACTGTAGGAGCAGAGGAGTAAAAATTTAACCATGAGATGCGATGGTTCAGTTGCATCAGTTTTTTCAACACTGAGAAAATAAATCTTTTCTTCAAGTATTTCATTAAGCCTCTGACCTAATGAAGACAGAAGTGTTACTACTTAGAGTAACAGATACTGATAGAGACTATTTTCTCCATGCAGTATTTGTTAGTATGAGTTAATTTTCTTCATCTTTCTTTCTGTTACTAATTACGTCTTTCCTAAGGAACCTTTCTGGTAGGACAAGTAATTCAAAAGCATCCCAACAATTTGGTATCCTTTTTGTTATGAATTTCAGCACATGAAGACTATGCTTTAGAGATGATTATTTGAAGTGGTGCCACCAAAGATGTACAATTCTTTAACTTATCAATACAACAAGTTTTGTCCTGTCTAACTACAGAAAGTTTTTTCAACACAATTCTATGCTGTATTTAATACCTTTAAAAGCAAATGCTGAAAATGTACAGAAATCACATTATTCTAAATAATTATTTTAAAGAATGTTGCCAGTCTTCTGCCTAGCAATCAAATTCTATGCAGGAAGTGAGTGGCTTAGACATATACTACAGGAAACAGGTATCAAGCATTCAACTACCATTCTAATTATTTACTATAGGCTTCTCCATCTGAGATGTATGTCTTGAAAAAAAAAATACTTGTTTAAAGTGATGAAATTCTGTGTTCCATTTACTAAATGCAACACCAGCACTGATCAGGCATGACATACTCTGTGCAGTGGTATACTTTTTCAGAATACAAGCTACCATGCTGATATTAACACTATAGGCTGACCAGATTAATTTTTAGGGAACAAAGAGCAAATAAATCTCTTGCCTTCCTCATTCCTCAGGAATCACAAGTGAGCACTGATTTAGGGACAGTTTTTTCAAGGTGTCACTTTTTTTATTGGGAGTCTGGGGATAATATCAATGGTCATTACATAGTAAAAGTGCCAGATGTATACCTGGGTTGAACTCACAGATCGAAAACAAAGGGGGTATATAAAGTAAGTAAAGAGAAATCTCGATAATGAAAATTATCAGACTCAGTGAGAGAAGAACAAAATAGACTAAAAAGAAGCGCACAAAGAAAATTTATGCTCCCTTACTTATCAGAAATCAATGTTGTTTTTCAGTGAGATATCTCCTATATTTGAAATGCAAGCTGAAATAATCTTTATCAAGTTATGAGGAGTCATGTGAATCATAGTTAAACTTATTTATTAAGGAACACAAAACCAGTGGGAATTATTTCAGATCATTACACTGGCCTGAATATATACATGATATAGACTCATTTATACCCACACATTTGTACAGTTCCATTTACATACACTAAAAAAATTCAAAAATTTATCAGTTTAATCTGTTTGTTATTAAATTAATAAATGCATTCCATATTGAATGAATCCATCTCCAGCAAACATTAAAGGATAGTATTGCAAAATATATTCCTTGCAGGAGAACTAGATATTTTAGTAAGCCTCTTCACAAACTCCATAATGACAAAATAGAAGGTAGAATTTTTGCCATTTGAGCATAGGTTTATTTTGCAAAGAGGTTCTGGTCATTACTGTCATGGTTTAATACTTTTGTAATTTTGCTATCAGTATTCCACATCACAACATCATGTAAAGTACGGATAGTTCACAGAGTTCACAGAAGAAAACTACATTTCCCAGAGGACATCACGGTCAGGAGATAAGTCACGGGACCAGGACAGTATATAATCTCACTCCCGTGACTGAAATCTCACACTCTCCCGGATCATCGGAGCGTGGGGTGCCTTCCAGCCGTTTCGCCTAAAGCTTACAGTAGGCCTTTCGGTTTTTTGGACTCACTCTCTCTCTCTCTTTTGCTTAATTACAATTATATTGTATTATATTGTATTATTCTGTATTCTGATATAGTATTTAGTAAATAAGTGTGCCTCCTTAGATCGCTGCTGCTGTTTTCTTTTCCCATTCCCTTTTCCCCTTCCCTTTTTGGGCCAGCGGCCCTTTTTGGGCCAGCTGCCCCCCTGTCATGGGCACAGGTAGATCTTGCTTAACCCGCGACAATTACAATTAATATTTTTCTAGGCTTTGAATTCTTTACATACACCATATTTTTTTCCTATATCCTACTTTACCTGGTGTTTGTTTTTTTTTTCCATGATGGCATCTGCTGCTAAAAAGAACATTACACATGGTGCGTAGTGTTGCAAACAGTATTTCCCTAGTTACAGAACAGAAGAGGTCCATTAAAGCCTTCATAATTTCAATCTGATGAAAGTCTGAGCAGACAACACTTCAATAATAATTGAAACTATATGGTCTGTCACTATCAATAAATCAGCTAACACTCAATCTGTGTTGAAAGATCACTCAGATTAGTATTTCTCCCATAGTTGAAGCTTCGGAGAGTATCTTGAATAAAAAAAAAAACAAAAAAACTCAGCAATTCTCAGCAATAATCAGAAGAAAATGTTAAAATTATACTTCTTGAGTGCAAGCAGTGAAAAACAGCATTGTAAAATCAATTAAAAAAAAGCTTTCTCATTCACCATTCAGGAACAATGACTTATTCTCAAAAAGCACTGCCACAAGGGCATGAAAAACACAGTTTTGAAAGGAATAATTATGAAATACAATACCAATTTAAGTATAATGACTTAAAAAAGACCAACAGACAAAACCTCATTGAAACTTAAAATGGCACTAAAAACCTCCAGGATATCTGACACAAGCCTTCCTGAGAATATGATTATCATCCATTGGGATACTTTTCCAACCCAATCTTCAGATAGAAAAGAGGCTGATAGTTCTCTCTTATGCTTTGCTCAGCCATTTTTTTCAATAAATGTCTTCATATAATAAGTACAGCCAGGTCCAAATTAATAATGTCTTTTCTTTTAATATGAGTAAAACCAATTTTTTTTATTTCATGTAAGACAATACTTCAACTTCTGAGAATTTTTTTACTCTAAATAACTATATATGCATATATGTGTACACCTCAGTGTGTTCAGTTTACTTATTAAAACAGTCTGAAAAAAAAAAAAACTTAAAGAATTAATAACCCTAATAATAAAAGAGACGATTTATTTATTCTTTCACTCCCAATAAGGAGGATATGTAGAAGAGCCTGAAGTTTAGGCCAGCTTTTTTAAATTCCAGCCAAGAACTAACTATTCTCGTCAAAAGTGTAGGAAAATATGTATATGCTTTTTTTTGCCAAGACAATTTCTCATTGTACTTATAATACGCAAAAATATGAGGAAGAATTCTGTTTTTAAAAAATTATAATTATGTGGGAGACACGTTCTGGCAAAAAAAAAAAAAAAGAAAAGAAAAAAGAATTAATCTACTTTAAAAGAGCAGAAGGAAGCAAAGATAGCAGAAACTGATGAAAACTCACCCACTGAAAATGCAGTACTCATCAAGCTTAAAAATATAAAGTTACCAAAAATGTTCTGCATAAACTAGGTGAGAATTTCAAATAAATATGGTACAAGGAATGAAAGAGTAAGAACCCTAGAAGGGATGTTTGAATTTAATTTGTATGGCTTTGATGAGAAATTTATCAGCAGACCAGTAATAATTCTATTCTACTCTAAGGATATTTGTTTGCAAATTGACAGGAAAAAAAAAAAAAAGGAGATGAATATGGATTTGTCAGACCACTTTTTATTGATATTTCTCTCTGAAAAATATCCTTATCTGCTGAGCAAGGACTGCTGACTTAAGCATTTTGAGGAAAAAAATGATTAAAAGAAAATTAATCTATTAAGTGATTCAAAACCATCTCAGAATGTATGTTTGTACTCAGAATTCAAGTGGCACATCATCCAAATCTGTGGAGACTCACCTCTAATAAAATACTACAGATACAAATAACACAAAATGAAAGCACAAAAATGTTTTTTCATTTTCTAGTTCAGTATTTAGAAAACTGTACATTTAAATGGTGGATAAAATCTTCAGAAGCCAAGAGTTTCACTCCAACTTCACAAAACAGATATAATGATCAGTTGTTTAAAATGACATTTTAGAATTATTTTGCAAATGACATACTAAGAATAATTTAGTCAAAATTGGAAAGTCAAAATGTTTGATATAAGACTTCCTATGAAAAGCTTTATAGAATGAGTTTTCTGTGATCTCAGGTAAAAAATAACAAAAACATGATTCTTCAACAAGCCCTTTCGAGCTTCCTAACCAATCAGCAGTCACTAGCATTTCTCATCTTTTCCTATGAAAATGTAATTACATGTTGTTCTGTTGTTCTGATAAACTTTACTCTGTTAATGAGCCTGATTATTTCCTTTGTACAGATGGGAAGAATATTACCACGTGGGCTGTAAGCTGTTATTAACACTTTCCCAATGACTGTTTTTATTCTCTGACTCACCTGTCAGAGCTCATCTATAAAGCTCATACAATTTACACAGACAAAATGAAATCAGCAACTTCCCCTTGTTAACTGTCTTGTGCTTTAAACTATATTCATAACTAAGTCCATTGAAATTAACCTGTTACAGAGTAATTTCTAATTGTACAAAGGAAGATATAATAAGCATCTGATTCTTCACCACCTGTATATTTGCGCATCCAAATGGAATATATGAGTCTTGCAGTCAATCTATTTAAAAGGAAATACAATGTACTTCTATCGCAGACATGTCACTATAGACTTAATCAGCCAAATATCCAAATAGTTGCACAAATGCATAATATAACTCAAGAAACTGTGAGATCAATTCACAGTATTGATTTGTCAAAAAAAAAAAATAAATAAATAAAGGAACAAAAATGTTTTGGGAATTCTTTGTTTCATTATATCTAGTTATCTCATATGTGTTAACCACAGATTCACCCATACTCATTTAAGTAGTCTGTCAGAAATACAATGGAGAAAGATGGGTGACCAATAAGCACAGGCTAAGACATCTGCTGCAATGGAATAACTATGACTTAGTTTCTTTATATGTCGAGAAAGAAGTATATCTAAACAAACTGTATTTGCTGAATTAAAATACTTCAGCCAGTCTGAAAACAAACTGTAGAAGCAGTAATTTAACCTTCCACCTCAAGTTGGAATGACTGAAATACAGAAATTGGTGCTATTATCCTCAGTCATAATATACCCTAGTATATTCTGACCAATAAATATTAGGTAGAAGTATGAACTACATGACATGATGCTTGATACTGAACAAAAGAGGTGCTAGGCCAAAACAAAACAAATGGAGCTTGTGGATAGATGCTAGATAGATAAATCAGAGATTGTATCCTAAAGGAAAAGGATTTTATAGAGAAATAACTGCCGTTTCATCATTTGGAAAGGAAAATATTCTGTGTTAGAATAGAAATTTAAGTCCTGAGACTCTGGTCCAACAAAGAACATTAACCTCGCAAACACTAACTACAGAAGCTTTTACACAAGTACACTTACATTCTTTACTATAGTGAGCCAATTAAATCAGTCCAGAAGTTTCCTCCGAGTAAAAATTCAAATTCACAGAACCACTTCATGCCACTGACTGACCTGAGACTGAATTCACTGCAATGCACAATGTCTGCATGGACATTTACATTTAGTATACAAAGAGTGTGAAAACTTCTGGCGTATTCATCTGTTAAGGAGCCCTCAGAGTTGACACATGAATGTATAGAGAGTACTTTACAGTAATCCATTGGTAAGAGCATCCTTACATCACTGCCTTTCCAAGTAGTATGAAGTGCCTACCACTACCCTTGAAAGCACAGAACTCTTTACTTACAGCTGCACCTCCACTCAAGTAACTCATTCCCAAGATTTCTTTAAGCCTGTGATAATCTTGCCCATTTGAAGTCTAAGAGCAACCAGCCTGTGGTTAGTTTCTCAAATTTTTGTGCCTAGATGACAGCTTAAATTTACACATATTATAAATAAACATTAACTTCAGAGAGCTCTAGAATGAACTACAATACCAGCGCATCTCAAAGAACCATCAAGGAGGCTTTGTGCATCCAGAAATCAGTATTCCCTTGATGATTATCTCACCTCTGGAATGCCTGTACATGAATAGAAGAACTAAAGATATTATATCAAACATAAGACACTTATGAACTGAAGGAGAAAAGGACTGAAAGGATAACCAAAAATGAAGACACCAATTTCCCTGATTTGATATTCCCTAACTTTTGTCACACATGTACAGACATGGTGTCTTTTAAGTTCTGGCAATGTTTTTTCTTTTTTTCATACAAAAGTTTAAATTTGCATTCTGAAATAGTGATAGCATATATTTATGTCACAATTCCACTTATCTATGAGATGCTTATCTTGCTGTTTTTCAGAAATAAGCTTCAGCATCATCAGCTTGCAAAGGAGCAGCCACAAAAGTTGGGATTATGCCACCTGGCATATGTCCTACAATTCCTTTGTCACAGCAGTTCTAGAGATCTGAACGTTATCTGAAACAGCTGAGATGATGTTTGACAAGTAAAGTGGGATTCAAAACGATAAGAGATGCCAAACAATCAAGTATCTAGGGGCTAGTCTTGGAAAGATTTCTTTTTGATATTTTCTCAACCTCTTATAAGGTAACTACCTTTGATAATTTGGATGACTGGCTCAAAACCTTATGAAATCAAAGTCAGGTTCCACAACATCAAACTTTAATTTAGGCAGAAATGCCTCCCTCAGAGTTGAAATGCTCTTGGTTACATGGTTAGCCTTAATCTTGAATGTTCCCTTGATTCAACATATTATTTCATCTTGACCTTTTGCTGAGAGATAAAAATAAAAGCTGACAATTACAATTATGTACTACTGATGATAAAAGTAGATTGTAACAGTCTATATTAAAAACATTCCACCCATTTTGACCAATTGCTTTCTGCAACTTGAAAGGTGAAGGAGAGGAAAAATTAAAAATTAAGCTGGTAAAGCAAAATATCTCAACTGTCACAATCCAAACTAGATTTACAAAAAAAAAAAAACAAAAACAAAAAAAAAAAACAAAACAAGCAAACAAACAAACAAACAAAAAACACCATGTTTCTAAACATGTTTTCATTGCTTCTCTCTGAGTAAGGCAAATGTATATAATGTTCTGCTTCATAAAGGACATAAAGGGGAGAATTTTTGCTAAATTCAGTGTTTCAGCACTGAAACAGCCCAGTCATGTTTATATAGAAGACCACAATATGTGTACTTCTTTGGAGAGAGAGAAAAATGTGATGACAGGCAGACCTGACAAGAGAAGACAAGAAGTCTGAGAACTAGTCTATGCTGGAAGCAGAATATTGAGGTTAAAATGGGTACACCTGCAATCAGAAAGATGCTGCTTCAAATACTTTTCTGCCTTTGCTAGAGCACTTTTTAAGTTTTTTGTTGTTAATCTTTTGGTCTTTTTGTTTTGTTTTGATTCTTAACAATTGACTTTCAGTTTTAAAGATGTAGAAATATCCAAGCCACTTGATATACCATGGGAGGGTGACAAGGATCACTAAAGCATTGCTGTTCATGCTAATAAGATAGTAATGCAATTTACTTGAGTACTGATCAATGCTAAGCAGTCAGAGAAGTTCATGTATTATGTATTTCTAAAGAATCTGTGCTTTTTAGTGGAAAGTCACAAGGTTAAACAACTGGTAGACACTGGATCCCTTGAGCCCAATTTCTGTTACAGTGCTTCCTATCCACATAATGAAGAAACAATAGCAAAATAAAGCATTGTTTGGAACACATAATGAACTGCTCTCATAAACTTCAACCTTCAAAAGTCATTATATTTTACAGTTTGATACAGCCGACAATTACTGGGCTTCCATTTGGCTGGCTACATCAAGCCATGTACACTATTTTTTACCATGTCTCAGTAATTATTGATAGAACAATCTTCATGGATTGCTCTCTTAATGCCAGTGCATTAGCAATTGAAACTGTTCGTTACATACTTCCTGTCAGGTATACTGCAGTGCTATAAAATCTGCCTCTACTTTATCATGGTTAAGAATTACTTTAGGAAATATCCAAAATATAAAACATTCAATTTTTTCTTCTTCCTGGCACTGACTGTTTTCTGTGGTTTAATTATTTTTCTACAAATAATCCTGTACTACTAATACCAAATAATGCCTTATAGTTTACAGTGATTCACAGGAAAGTATTGTTTGATTCTTAACTAAAAAAAGAACCTTTCTTACTCAAAATAAAAATATTTCTGCTTTTTCTATACAACATTTTGCTGGAAGTTACTTCTAAGGGAATTCTTAAATAATATCTCAAGATCAACAGCAAATAGTAATAATTAATACAGAAATTCAATTGATACGATTCATTTATTAGTGTTTTCATGGCACATGGAGGAACTCATTATGGTAACGAATGGCTCCTCTTGAAGTTAAAGGATGGGTATATGTTGATCATCATACTTCAAAACTTTTTGTCTTTGATCCTGTAATGTTCAAGAACAGAACCTGAAACAAGTTGCCCAGCATTTATGGGATCACCATGCTCAGAAGCATTTTTAAATGACTGGAAAAGTTCGCAAGTAATCTAATGAAACATTAAAGTTTGCCCAGCTTTGAGTGGAGTTTGCACTACAAGATATCCAAAGATTCTTCATTGCCTCAATCTTTCTGTAGCTCTTTAAAGATAATTGGTAAGTGGTTTATTAAACAGTTCACAAACAATCCTACTCACATGAAAAAAAAAAACAGTGGAAAACAGTTTTAGAGCAGCTCTATAAGGAATCAGCCTCTAAAAAAAATTGTGAATACTAACGACAGCTTTTAGAACAGAAAGATGGAGTATGTATGAAACCATAAAACACTTCTCTAGATCTTTACAGGCACTAACGCCACTATTTATATGTCAACATTTCTCGCAAAGGTTACTTAACATCTCTTTAGATTAGTATGTTGTTCAGAATCAAATTAAAATTTATGATTGGAAATTTGAATAATTTATAGTTATCATGTTAGGGTAATTCAGAGTTTCAATTCAGTGGAATGAATATGTACATCAAGATCAAATACATAATATATAGATATGGAATTAATTGCATCTAGAAAGAAAGACAAGGAAAAGAGCTACATGAAGAGGAAAGAAGTGTGCGTTTTGCTGAATGTAGCCAACCTTTTCACAGGGTAAGGAGAAAACAGTTCAAGAATGGGTCACAAATGAAGAATAACCAAATGGTCACAAAATACTTCATTCTTCTATTTTGAAGTTTATAAGAAATGAAAAAGTGATAAGAGGTCCATACAATATATACGTGGCTATTTCCTAGAATTCTTTGTGGAACTCCTCTTTTTGAATAACAGCTGAAAATCAAAATATGGAGCTGCAGTAAGTTTTTAATAAAGAACTTCTATAGGAGCAAAAAAAAATTCTGGTTAAATACAAGTTTGCCCCCCTTTTCATATATATTTTTATTGTAAACGTATGCCAGAAAATCATTTAAAATCTTTGTTCCAAAGATGACAAAAGTATAGACTGACAAAGCGTAGATTGATTCCTCCTCCTTCTGAGGATATACAGAATGGTATTCTTACATTCATTTCATTTTTTAAAAGCCAAAGTAGTATATTTCTCCTATCAGTTCTGACGATTACTGTCTTAACAGTTGCAAAGGTGGAAAAAAGGTGGAAAAAGGTAGGAAAAGTGATACTACTTGACATTTTTAAATGCTTTTCCCTCTTTGCTTTGTCTTGCTATGTTTTGCTTTTTTAAATTTTACTTTATCTAACTTTCAAACATGTTAAAACTAAAAATGAAATAGGAATGATGCTCAAAGAACTAAGAACTAGCAATTTTCTCTCTGCATCATTTTTTATAATTTTAATAACCAAACATTGATGTCTTTTTGAAGCTGAGCTATAAAAGATTTGATAGTTTAGTTGCTTTGTTTTTTATATAGCATTGATTTCAGTCTTCAAACGCCAATACAAACAAATTTGCATCCCAATTAGCTGGCATTTATCGGTTTGTTTCCTGGGGCAGTACACTACCCACACAGCAGACACCAGTTAAACTATCTGAAAGCAGCAATACGCATTTTTAAGTAATTAACTTGAAGGAAAAAAAAACCCACAACATACAGCAATGTTACTGTCTTAGTCTTCCACTGACTTCTCGTGTGCCAAAAAGAACCTGGTCCTGATTTTAAATTTTAATTTTCCTAATAAAGAGATCAATAGGAAAAACAAAAAATAAAATAAAATACATAAAAGAGCAATATAATCTGCAGGAAAGAAGAGATTTACAATTTAAGTAAGCATTTTGATTAGAATAGAATATAGGACAGCTTGTTTTTTTGTTTGTTTTTTTTTTTTTGCTAAAAATATTGATTATCAATCACCTTAATGATCAGTTAAAAGAAGAAAAGGCAAATATGACTGCACTTTTAATTGTCAAAACAAAGAGCATGTAGAAACCAGAGCTCAGGTAGCCAAAAAAACTGCATCTCTATCTTTTGAAGGAGGACAAGGCAGGGGCAGTTGCTCTTAAATCTCAGGTAGTTATCTAAAGACTCTTCTTTTCCCCTTCCTTTCTCTTCCCTTGAGCTAAAACAATAAAAACTTTTAAATGTATACGTAAATAAATACTTCAACTAAATCACTTTGATCACCAGAAACTGTTAGTTAACATTAGAATGTTTCAACTGAGAGAGATTCAGAGAGATTAATTTGTCTTCCACTGTGCACAACAGCTACTCAAAATCCTCTAAAGACCAGGCTGTGTTGTAATGAAGCATATTTACAGCTTTCTCTATATTTTATTTAGCAAGTAAATACCCTGGCATTTTCAAACTAAAGGAATCTTTTTTCTTTTCATGGAACACACTTTTCCAAACAGAGCACATTACTCTATACTGCTGTAAAGCAGCACACTGTTCACAAGCCAAAAACCACTTGGGAAATTGTCTTGGGTCCTGAGACTTTTGTATTGTGTTTTATTATGCAAGGACGTTACATTTTCTGCCAAACCACACACTTAGATTCTGAAGACCATCATGATATCTTGCTGACTGAAACTATTATTAGCCTTTTGTTTTCCAGACACACATCTAGTTTCTCACTAAAAGACACTTCTTCCATACCTCAGAATCTCATTACTAAATGGCTATAAAATGTCTAAGGGGATACACGTTGTTATTTTTAAAATACTTCAGAGTAAAGTGTTAATGATTGTTAGGTATTATTCAAGTTTCCACAGCCTTTTCATACACATAATACCCTTTGCTGGACAGGTTGATTTTGAACAGGAAAACCTTAACATTAATCTTAAACTTGGTCAAAAGTAAATTGAAAATAAAAGTAGCTTATGCAATATCCGAAGTAGACATTACTGATGCTCATAGTATAGAGCGAAAAAAACAACTATCAAACTAGGACTTATCTCTAAGGCCTCTCTTTTCCTCTATCCAACTGACTTATTATTGATGATTTCCTGATAAAATCTCCTCAGAGATTCTGACTTCCTAAGGTTTCTTTAGCCAGAGAAGCCTATTTCAAAGCAGAGCATGTTTGCTTTTATAGATAATCTCCATTTTGAGTTCCTCACTGAGATGAACAAATTTAACACATTCCTCCCATCCAAGGACGTTATCTTACCTCAGATATGTTTATTTCTCATTTATTTACATAAATTATGAAACAATTATGAAATGTATCAAAATGTTACATATCTTATTACGTCACTGAGATGCAAATATTGTTTTCCTTGACCAGGCAAGCTCTCTTTACTCGAATGACCAATAAGAAGTTACATAGTAAGATCTTCTCCTCTACTCATCCGTTAAACAAAAACCTGCAGATGGGGAGAATCTGCAAGAAACTGATAGCAAAAACTGTGTGTATCTACTACACTTCAATTTTTAATCAATCCACACATAGAATCCTTTATAAAGACTCTAACAAAGATTAAGTATATCTTATGCCATGTGGCTTTATTGAAACTAGATATGGAAATTAGAATTCATTTTCAAGAGTCAGTAGTTTCAGAATATGACTCTCTTCAAGAAGCACTGTAATATCATCAACAACCTTCAGTGAAAATACACACTTTCATGTCTTTAAAGTCAACAGATACCATCAACTCAGAGATGCACCTTCCTACATCCCTTCCAAAATCTAAATCTCCAACCTGCTGTGACAATGTAAGAAGGTATCAGTGGTTTTAGGCTATCTATGTACAGTCATGTTATCCCAGTCTTTCATATGAATTTTTAGTATAGATTCTTCTCTTTTAAAAAGTTGACATTTATGTGATATTTGGATCTTTAGAATTGCAAAATTACACATTCTGTAAATGCTGACCAGAAGCTGTTTTTTTTTAGTCTTCTGGTCAAGGTAACTTCTTTCATAACAGTACAGGGACTAATGCACTAATGCATGAGTGATGAAGTATCTTAGCATAATTCCCATGGAATAACGTACAGGCTTAAGAATTATTCTTTGTTTTGTGGAAATGACTAGCAGTCTTGTGGACTGAACTAAAGGCAGCATGGCACTGCTTTCATTCAAGTATTTTACAAAATCCTGACTTCCTATTTTAGCCTAGCAAGTTTCTATTCTCCTAGGATGTAACTACTAGTAAGTGGAAGAAGCTCATGAATTGAAGATATAATAATTGCGATTTTTATAATTAAGGATAAAATTTTAAACATGGTTCTGATTCAAAGGAAAAAGAAAATGAAGAGCAGACTAAAAAGATTTTTCAGAGTTAAGACTTTCATAAGTCTTTATAATAGTGTGCAGTAAATATATTCTGAAGATGTATTATGTATTAGGTTTCAAATAAGGAGCTCTATTTATAATTATCTTATTAAAAGGGGTTTTTAGATATACAATATCCAATTAGTAGTAGGTTAAGATCTTTTGTTACCACTATCACAAAAATAGGTTTTAAAAAATAAAACAACTGGCCACAATGACTTTTTGAGGCATTAAAAGCTAAGCAGAAAATAAAGAAAAACTTGACAATGTGCTGTTATATTAAATAGCACTTCAATTGAATTAAGGTGAGAAAACAACATTTACATTTTTGGCCATGCTGTATACTCAACTTTTTTTTTTTTTTTTTTTTTTTTTTTTGCTTTCTTTACTTCACATACTGAGCATTGCTACTTTAAACTAGAAACAGCACTGCAGTTGATAACTTCTATTTCTTTAATCTGCATTCTGAGAAACCACGTACAGTGAAAAATTGTTATAGAACATAATTTTTATTGTGAAAGAATTTCAATTCAAATTACATAAAGGAAATTGAATATCTGAATATCAAAGGCATGTAAGTACCAAAGGGTACTCAGAAAGGAAAATCCAAACCTCGAGTATTCATGTTTATCTGGATATGAGACAGCCCTGTTTAGCAGCGCAGTTCTGAGCCTGTGCTGGTATGTTTTGCTACGGGGAAGGACTGGAAGCTCAAAGAAGGTGGTAGAGAAACTCCTGTCTTTTGAATAAGCAAAAGCTGAAAAGTTTCAATAGATGATAGTTGAAGTGCTTCTGCTCCTACAAAAATGTAAGCAGCTCATAAACTTTACCAAGATTAATTTAGGTTGGAAAAATATGAAGAGGAAAATGGATGAATTCCATTCCTCAAAAGACCCCACTTTGATCCTAAAACCTTTCAGTAAGTTTAAATTAACTACAAGCAATTGCTATTCACCAATGCAGTCTTTTCTTTACCCTCTAAACCTCACTCTTGGAAAGCTAATTTCATTCTGCTTAAATATTACAGATTGCTTGGATAAAGTCTGTGCTTCACAATTTTACAGGTTTGTCTTCCGTAGTAACGCTCAATAAAGCTGCTCACTTAAAGCTACATACTAAAAGTGGAATCCATAGGTCATTTTATCTGTGAAGACACTCTAATTCTAATAAATAAAGGTTTACTGATTAATTTACTACATTTGTAACTATACAAAGACAAAAAAATATGTCAGAAAAAGGAAAATTTGCCTAGGCTGACATTAAATACCTCTAATAAGAAAGTTATAAATTATACATTGCAACTTTTATTTATTTTTACGATTCTATATTAAAAAAAAAATACAAATTAACTTTTAGGAAAGAGGCCACTAAAATGCAAATATATAGTTGTCCATTTCTTCCAACAGCCAACTGCTCTCCAAGTGAAAGACAAAATTTAACACGGAAACTGAGTGGGATTTTTTGGTTACCTGACAGCTGCTTTTCTGAGCCAAGAGCATGCTGCTGTGGTGTTGGGAGAGAACTCAACATAAGGCAAAGGGACAAAGTAATTTTCTTGTTGTTCATTTTGTCATCCTTACCATGCCAGTGTGAAGTCAAACTTAGCAACTATAAAGTATATGCAGAATAAACATATGATATAATACAGCCACTCTCATGGAGTTACATTATGACAGAGGCTTTCACAGAATGTAGACTGAAAATATGAAAAGCACAAAATAAAATGCTACATATAAAAAAAGTTTACCTCATTCCAAACCAGTTCATTGGCCTTTCACCAGCCCATTTGTGTTTTTTTCATTACAGAGCTATGATAGACAATATTGGTAATACAACTGACAAGCTTGACTATATTCCAAACAACGCAATGAAAGTAACTGTCTCGCTGAAGAACGGATTTCTTCAGGAGTTAGGAGTTAGGACTCCTAACTTCTGAAACAAAGGGAGAAAACAATTTCATGTCATTGATTTCAATGACAAAATATCAGTTGACATCAGGAAGCATGACAGCCTCCTGAAGTGAAAAGAACAAGATTGCAAGTTTGATAATAGAATCTGCATTTTGTGTTCTTCATTATTCACTGTCTTGAAACTGCAACTGAGAAAGGGAGATTTTTCTCTTGAAGAACTGAAATTTCTCATGTTATCACTTAGGAATGATGAGTATGATGAAGGGGATGGTAGCTCACACAAGCTAAAAACCTGATCTAATCTCTTTGCAATAAAGCAGTTCTTCCAAAATGGAGATAAATGTTTGAATGCAATGCAGATACATCACAACATCACAAATAGGAAAAAAAAAAGGAACGGAAAAAAATTAGATACATTTAGACAGTAGCAGCTGTCTAAATAATTTAAGACTATCTTGATTATTTCACAAACTGCTACTATGATTAAAGTCACAGAAATTCTACCCTACTGAATGCAATACAGGAGTTTGTATTACAAAGATTTTATTAATAGAGTGTTTAGCAAACAAGTTCTAACATCTGAATTAGAATACAATCAGGTGTTTTTCTAGAAAAAATCTTCAGAACATCATACGTGAGAAGTATAGCATTCCTAGTACCTCTTCAAAAAGTAATTTAAAGCTGGAATATTTCTTGAAAGCAGTATCTGAAGGTATTCATGGAAATATCTACCACATGTTTAATTTTCTCTGTTTCATTTCTCAAGTGTGCCAACAGGTACTGAAACTATAAAAATAATTGATTATTGAGCCCTGAGAAGTATCTTCTGTGTATAAAGCATTCAAGTTGACAATCTTATGTCTTAGAGACCCCCATGTAAGCAAAGAATAAAGCACTCCATAAGTTTTTTTTTGGCCTGCGCTTTTCAATAGAATGAGTTATAGTAGAGATTTCAACATTATTGCCATCAAGGAACATTATAAAGATTTCCTTTTGCGAACACATGAACAAAAGGAAAAAAGCAATTTTATTTGCACACACAGATATACTGGATCCTTTCAATTTGTATTTGGACTCAGTTTTTTTTTTAATCGCTCTGCTCCAGATTGTAACAAACATTTCCAGGTGAGATTGTAAGCTTAGCCGGAAATACTTCCCAACTACTTATGGACTTCATAACGTTAAAAAATAATAATAATAATAAATAAAATAAAATAAAAATAATTAAAAAAAAACATTTTACATTTTTAAAGTAAATTTTAAATTTTAAATTCTTTAAAATTTTTAAACTGCATTGTGCTATTTTCCTAGATACAGCGATGTTCTGGCTCTTTGTGATTCTGGTATGTTTAACCTCTCATCAGTGGTAAAGCCAGATCATGGCGTTATACTGAAGATACCCTTAAGTATGTGCAAAATCATTAAAGTAAGATCTTCTTCCAACAGTCACAGTAAGTTTGGATTAAATTACAGTTCTCCATCAGTGAAGAGCTTCAGATACAGATGAGCTCTTTCTGATGTTTCTTCACCAACTCACGACAGATTTTAACATAAATTTGGCTTAAAATAATAGAAGTTATTTTTCATTCCATTTTGAATTCTGTTATGCTGAATATCTCTCTGATAAAAATTTCCTGTATTTCTCATTTCATTGTTATTAGAACTTATCAAATATGTTATCAAGCATCTCTTCATATCAGTATAACATCGGTGTAAATGTGTAGACGTAGGACTCGCAATAACCACACAGCAATTAAGCAATGCTCAAAGTAGAAGGCACCTAGGTATTCATAGGTCTGCACCTACGCAGCAGAAAGACAAGAAAGAGTTTGAAAAAAAAAAAAAATCTAGATGGTAAATCACTGGAAAATACTAACTCTCAGAAGATCCTATAGCCACTGATAGCCACCATCTTTGAACTACAGTTATTGTTAGGGTATTTAGGTTAAGCCACTTCCAACTAAAACAAACAAACAAACAAGATAAACTACTGATGCTCTATTAAATACATAGTGAACCCTATCTAGTGATTCAAGAGGTTGGTACAAAATAATCACCTGAAAAATGTGCCTAATTATAAGGGTTACAAAAATTGCACAAAGACCTGCATGATAACAATGTTAAGGACTGATTACATCTCTTTCCTTCAGTGCCACATATTGAGTACCATCGCAGTTACAAAAAGAGCTAGATGGTTAAATCATTGACACTTAAGAAAACTTCCCAGTTTTTGCAGCCAGATGACAGCTGAATGCTGTAGGGAGTAGGCAAGGCTTACTATCTGGATTTTTTATTTTTATTTTTTTAAGGCCCACACTCTGTCCTCACAATATTGCCTTTTCATTTTCTTACTATGAGTACAAGGTTCTCTTTCCACTTAAATGTGGACTACTAGTAAAGACAGTGTGGTCTGAAGTTCTTTTGCATTTTTTTGAACACTGCTGCCTGATGCAGAAAACTTTGCCTTTTGTCTTTATGCCAAAGAATGGATGACCTGACCAAATATCGGTTAACTTTGGCATATGACTGCCTAAGGGAAAATAAATTCATTTCAGAATCCAACTCCCAATTAATGAAATGGGAAAATAAATAAGTCTCTGAATAGAAATTGAAGAAAACATAGCATATTGTGTATAGAAAATAATAACATTCTCAAGTGTCAATAAGGCTTTTTAACTGCAAAACTGTACAAGGAAATACACACGAAATGATTATTGCTTGGATATGCTTATTGCTTTAGATGGATCCCAAACTGATTATGTTAGTTAATCTTAAATATCTTATTTAGGTTTGTCAGTTTTAATGCTAAATAACTGCCTCAGTGGGTAAAACCCTTGTTTATTCATTTATCACCAAGTTTTCAGTGTCAAAGATCAATGAAGATCTTTACTCTGAGAGCAACTGCTGGTAAGAAAGCTTTATCTGCCCAGCAAGCAGATTTTGCAATACTAAGGCGGACCCTGAATCTTTAACTTCTTGGAAATTCAATTGAAGGGGATAATATAGAGTACAACAAAGAAAACATTCCAAGCTCTCCGAAATTCTGGATGTATAAAGTACCTTCATACAGCAGCAAGCCACTTATTCTCATGCAGAACACAGGTAACTGGCAAATCTGCAGGTAGTCAGGCATGCTACAAAAGCATCAGGTTGTCACAGGAATAAATCACCTGCACTCTGCTTGAGCAAGGGGCACCTGCTCTCTTTGAGTATCCAGCGGGCCAGGGAAGAGCAGACAACTGAGAGAATCCAATTCCAGGTTTAGTCAGTTCCAGTCTGTCTGATTGTCTAAGGAGCGAGCTGTGAGCTGGATGAATAGATCAGGAAAAGCACTCTTACCAGATCACCACTTCTATTGTCACCACAGGCAAATACATCTCATTACAAGGGAAGGGCTAAAAAGGAGCTAAAAAGTAGTAACCAGCTGGTGTATTAAGATTAGACACTTCAGTAACATCCAAGGATGTTAAGAAAGGAAAAGGCTGCAGGTAAGACTGTATCCATGGAGCTGATATATGCTCTGCATCGCTAGTTGGGAAAATTTCCTCAGAGACTGAAATTGTCTTCAAGGCTTTCTTCTAACCAGGAGAGGTGAACATGTCACATTCCAGCTCAAAACTGGACTCTGTATTCTATCACTTCTCTAAGAGCCATATCCTGTGACTGATGTTCTCACATCCATACTTAGTATCTGAATAAAGGGTATCAGCCTCCCCACCTTTATTCCTTATACACAAGTAACAAGAAGATACACTTCTGAAGCCAAATCAGCATAAGGCAGATGGATTTTTTTTAGTACTCTGAAGTGGCTTCTTTACTTATTCACCCCACATACATTTACCCACCCGCTGCTCTCACTACAATCTCACTGGTATCTGCTTCGCTTTCAATATTGAGTTCCTTTAAAATAAGCTAAATTGGGAACCATTTGATGTCTCCCAATTTAGTGATTTCTAACAGGAACATCATCCTGAAAGAAGCCTAGCCACCCGGGAAACTCTGTCAAATGCAGCAGACATCAAAGAAAAAGTGCTGCCTGCCATCCTCTACTCAGCTCAGCAAGAAGTATTCACCCACCCAGGCTTCTTCTGGCCATTCTAGCATCAGAAATCTAAAAGAGAAACAAAACAAATGTAGAACATCTTCCCACACTCTGCACGTCTCTGCAAAGCCAATAGCCCCTGGGCTACCAGGGAAGCTCTGCTGGGGACAACAAACAATGCCTCTGCCATGCATGTAGATATGTTGCAAACATATCTACCACATTCAGAAGTAAGCACTGCTGTGGTTATTGAAGAATTTCTAATTTATCTTCATGCTGCAAATATATATGGAAGTGAGCACATGCAGCCAGGGTAACTGCAGGTATCTCAATTCCCTCCCACATTTTCCCACATATACTGCATTTTCATCTACATTGTTTTGCCATTTTCGTGCTCTACTTTCAGACAGTAAATAGACTGTCTTAACATTTTACTGATTAGCATTCATACCTCCATGAAACCATGCTTGCAGTTTCAGCAGTCTAGACTGTCCTCATTATCTGAAGCAGCAATGGCCCCTACTAATCCCGTCCAGAAGTTTGTACAGATTCATGCTAATCTCAGAGTCATAATCTTATTGCAGTTTGTGGCTGACATGAGTAAAACCCATGACTTCAACAAAGAAGAATATTGAACAAAGTGTTTGTAAGAAGCTGCAGGAAGAACATGAGATAAGGATGCTAGACATCAGTGTACAGGAAAGATAAAGTGATTAAAGGAAGGGTACTCGGGAGTAATAAAACTGTTTTTTTTTTTTTCCATTCAGTGGTAATTCCAGGCGGTCTCTCAGATTTCTTGGCATGACAGATATCACATTGCTACCACTGCTACTTGCAATTCCCATTTAGTTATTTATCAGTTAAACTGTCAAAAGACATACAAAAAATTCTTTAGCAAAACCAGATGGTCTCAGACCCAGTGAAATAAATGGTCTCTCTTACACTGCAGTATCTAAGCATCACACCTTGTAAAATTGCAGTAGCTGCAAAGATTATTTGAATGGTAAAAGGTAGAATTATTCAACTATTCCTTCTTTGGTAATAACCTCAGTGTATCTGTACATGCAGAATGAAGAAATGTCATTTGAATAAAACAACCAAAAAAAATCCATTACTATTTAATTGCAATAGTGTCTCCATATGCCAGAAAAACATACCAAACCAAGTTTTCTTTCTGGAAGAAATACTAGACCTGTCAAGAATAGAGCTTGATGTCAGGATTCTGAAGCTGTGGACAAAATGACAGTAGAGCAGTAGAGGGAATCTAATAACAGATTAATGAGATATACTCCACATATTCATAAATATGTTTGAAATAGGGAATAAGGAAATGTTAAATAGACAGGAACAACAGTGGAGATAAAGGAGTGCTTCTGAGACTTCTAATCAGATCCAGTGATCCTGTGAAAAATGAGCGAGATGCAGAATTTTATGAAAAGAAAATGCAGAAACTGCTTCAACAGACAAGGCAGAGAATGGGAATACACTGAATTTGTGTATTTATCCTCACACACTCATGAGCTACAATGTCTGTTATGCAATACTTGAGGTACTCACTATATTTGTTTTGAACTAAACTAATTCAAGGCAGCTGTATATCCACTATTTTAAAACAAGCAACATTTTCATTTCTGCAGAAAGCATCAGTCCAAATATGCAATCAATCACATATTTTCATATACTTGCCAACCAGCTAAGCAGGCATCCCCACCTGCCAGGTAATGCAGCTGTCAGTTATATCTGTTGATTTCTAAAAGCAAATTCTGTCCTGGAACAATAATAATGACTATGTGACTACGTTCTTCTCTTCCCCCTTGATTTCTCATTACACTGATATATATGGTGTGCCACAGCTGTGTAGTGTAGCATGCTACACATTATCTAAGAGCAATGCTAACACTTACATGCTCAGTTTACATTTCAACATGTTGTTGACCTGCTGGCATGCAGCTCTCTCAGCATGAGGATTACTCAGAAAGGGAAGAGAGTGAATACTGGGCTGTCACAGGCTGGGTTTTCCACAGGAATGGACCCCTCTTTACAGCTCTCATTGCTGGTCACATGAAAAAGGAGGTACACAGGACATCTTTGTATTCTCTTTTTCCTATGCCTGCTTCAACTACCAGTGCATGCCTTAAGAGTTCTACAGACACGCCTCTAAAGGTCTGTATAGTAGGAAAAGCATTTTTTCCTAAACTTATTTGCTTTGAGTAATACACATAGAATATTTGTGCGTCTCTGCAAGCAGCTTGGAAACCTCCTCTATTCAATTCCTGCAATTATTATGGGAATATGTATATTGTTTCCAACTCTGGAGACAACCTCCATTAAATGACTCACAAACTTCATTGACCACTGTGCCAAACACAGATTTTCCCAAACACTGTGTTGACGTGTTTCAGAGGCTCTCCTGTTTGTCTGATCAAACTGCAGCAGGGCAGAGGCTTGGGCTGACGCAGTGCACTGCACTGACAGTGGAGTGCTAACAACTCAAACAGCAGGAGGCAGAGTGAGCACAACAGGGTGGAACAATCTGAGGTTACTGTGCACCTGGTGGTACTCAAACGCAGATAAAACATAATGTATCATGTGTTCCTCAGAAAATAAGATCTTCTGCTACATCTCACCAACTGATTTAATAAAAAGACAGATGGATCGTCATCACTGGTATCATTGCTTATAAAAATGTAGCCTGCAGATGAAAAGAGGTAGTTACTAGCTTTAAGATATTTCAAGAGATGTTCTAGTAACCAGATAACACACATTTTCACAGAAACACAAACACGTAACCTCTAGCCTTACAGAACAAGAGCAACTTAACTAACAAGCAGAATACATACTGCTATAATTTACTTTTACAACAGAACTCTGAATGAGAATCTTGTATCTTCAACTTTATAACTTGGATCTATGAAACTGCTATGATACAAGGAAATAATCCAAATATATCCTGAATTTATGGATATAAGAAGGAAAACAAACAAAACACATTCAATTCAAACTTTATTTCCCACTTAACTGAAAAAATCATTTAAATTTAAATTTAGGCCAAGCTTTTTCTGGTTGGTTGGTTTGTGAAGAAAACAGCAAGGATTCTGCTAAGTTAGAACAACTCACTCTATTTTTTAAAAGACATTTTTTTTATTTTTTTTTTTTTAAGACCTCAACCATAAAATGTTTGTCACTCCAAAGAGTTACTTCAGTAATTATCAGCTCAGCCTAAATGTGGAAATGAAAAGGGATGATTCACATGACAAAATATATAGCAATAAAAAAAGATGCTAAGAATAAAGGCTAGTACAAGATGCATCATAGTTGCTGGCTTGTCGGTCTAGATGACACTACAGTATGGAAATAAAAGAATTAAGGAATTGAAAGGAAGACAGGCTATCTTTAAAAGTCCTTACTTCTAATAGCTTATTCTAGACATTTTTGATAACAACTTTCTAGGTCAAAAGTCTTAGTCTGAAAACAAATAATGCCAGTTCTGATCAATGAAATTACAAAAACCACCTTTACAGTGTCAGTGTGAAGGAAACAGAATTATTGCTGCATTTCCAGTTCAGGTGCCTAAGAGCTAGATTGTAGATTTTTATTTGTTGCCATTGTTTTTCTTCACATGGAAATGGCCTTGGCTGTAAACTTAAACCTCAATTTAAAAAAGAAGAAATAGCACATTTGCTGCTGTCTTGAATTTCATATTGTTTTATTTATGGATATTTTTCTTACCTCAAAAGTTTAATGGAATTTTTACTGTGACTTTATAGCTGTGTGATTTATAATACATCAAACAAGCCAAATCAATCAGCAAAGGCTTAAAAATCAGCACAGGTTGACATGGCCCCTTTAAAACAAATCATTACAGCTGTTAGAACTCAAACATACATAACAAGGATTGACCACTGATGTCAGTTATTTTTAAATCTCATTTTCTTGGTAAGAAATGCTGCCCTTTGTATATAGTAGTTAATTTCTAATAAAACTGTCTGCAGAAATACAGAACAAAACATATTTCTTCCTTTTAAAGCTCTTTAGATGCTGTTCTTTTAAAGAAGACCCACCTATATTCTCACTGATACGAAAAGTTAAAAAAGACTTTTTAATTGGCACACTTCTGTCATTAAGCTTTAGAAGCTGTTATCCCTATTATGCTACAAATATAATCACATATTCTTTAAACAGTCTTTTAAAATCTAACATGTCTTTTTTATTACTTAAATATCTAAATTACAGACAATGCAAGGCAGTGTAATAGAACAATCTGAACTCAGACTTTCAAGCCAATGCTTAAAGAAGTCACATACATACAAAGAGTTAGAAAGTTAATACTCCTGCTGATGTCTGCAAGATGAACAAGCCTATTGATCTTCCTGCATTTTGCAACCCTTTTCAGCCAGTAGTTTCCATGCCTCATGGTGTTAGGCACTAGAAACATAACAAAGCACAAGGTACTGTTCCAGATTTGAATGAGCAGCTGCACAAAGACTGGATAACTGCAGAGCTGCACTTTGCCTGGTGGAGATACTGGTACACTGCTACTTTTTGACCAGATTCTACAAAAGCTGGAGAGTCTGAAGTCTGGAATCAGTGAGTGAGCAGTGTTTTTTTAGTACTCAGAGTTGGCTAAATCTGTAGGACTACCAAGGAATACAGGAAGATCTTTTATCTTAGTAACCACATTTCAGCAAAAATGCATCTCTGAAATGTGGGAGACCATTAGCCAGTTTTAACAGAAAGAAAAAAACAATAAATAATGTTGTATTTGAAGAGTTTTCTACAGGAGTTAATGAGTGCAAGATGCACAAGCACAGGGATGTATCACACCCATGTCAGTTTTACAATCGATAGAATTATAATTAAAATTAAGATTCATTTATATCATTAAGATAAGTGTTAATTTTATGCTATTATTCTGAAATAAGCTTTATCTAGTTAGAATTACATTTTGATTGTTATCAATTCAATCACTCAGTGAAAATGGCCCATTTGAATAACCTCCATATTGTCATGGTTATTTTACTTACACCTCTGCAAGAGCTCCAAACACCAGCTAAACTGACCTTAAAAACAACAATAAGTCAGAAGAACAAATCTTTTTTCTATACCCACTCCATTCAGTACAACAGATCCATTTTTAAACTCATTGCAAGTAATAAAAGCTATGTCATTTCCTTTCGAAGATTTCTCCTTCCACTCAGCAAAACATGAACTTGTAGCACAGAAAAATCATTAAGGTTGAAATAAAATTTCAACATATTTCTGCATCTTTCTTTACACTATCATTCCAAGCAATTAGTAAATTGACGGTTAAGGCTGTTCCCCAATTACCTGGATAGTCAGAGAATTACACCACCACTTAGACAGTTCATAATAACATACACTAAATGTAAAGGTGGATATATATTTTGTTATACTTGAGTTTGATCTGTGTTCATTCCTGCTCTCTACAGATACAGCACAACTTACAGAGAAAGCATCTCTATATGCATGGAGTATAGAGATTTTCTTCCTAGCATTCTTTCCATAATAATAGTTTGATTTTATGTACTTTATACATCTGAATGTACCAAAACTGCCTTCTGGCAGCATTCTTGCTGATTTTTGATTCCTGTTGGATTTTTACTCTCTATCTATCCAAAAATGATCAAATGATCCTACACATGTATTTTCTCAGAGCTGATGTTTATTTCTGAAAAAAGAAGTTGCTGATGAATAATAATAGAATGTATATGGAAAGAGAATAGCACATTTCTGAAATAAGTACCAGAATATATGGTGGTGTCACTAGGCTACTAGATAGAGAGCAACACTTGAACATCCATTCAAATTCAGAAATTTCCTTGTTCCTATACAGTTAGACACAGTGCATTGCTGCCTGACCATTCCCCTAAAATTCGTGTTAACATCATTATTTTATCTGAGACAGAAGTCAGAGGCCATATCAATAGAAAATGATCCTTGTACATTTTTAACAGTTTTAACAGAAAAAAAACTGTTAAAAATATACATTGTTTCTAGAAACAATGAAGAATTGTAATTAATCGGTTATAAAAATCAGAGTAAGATGAAACATTATGCATTCAGTAAATATCCACCACTTCACACCCAGTTCAACTCACCTCTTTATAACACGTTCTGAGTTGTCACAGTCTGCTCTGATTCATTGCATTTATTTTTATTCCAGGATGTTAATAGATTTCACTATGCACACATACTTTAAAGACTTCACTAGGGATTTAATAGATTTTGTTGTGTTGTCATTTTCAAGGAAGCTCTTTTCAGAAGTGCTTATAGTCCAGGTAAGAAAATACAGAACATGCATGTTGTCTCAATTTTTAGATTTCACTCATCATATTCTCCTCCACGCTTTTAGAATGAATTTTATTTGAAATAATTTTGCGTGGGTTTCCCTAAGCTGACTTACAACCAGAGACTCACCAAATTCTGACCTGGAAATAAAATTCAATGAGTACAACACACAGTTTAATCAATGATTCCTTAGATATATAAAACAGGAAGAGAAGTAAATTATTGATGTCTATAAAAAGAGAAAATGAAACAGAACTCAGAGGAATACTGCTAGCATACTTTACAGCACAGAATTTAGTCATGATTGCCTAATCCATTTTTTCTATCTGGTCACATTTGGAGGAACTTTCATAAATGAATCCACACTTATGGGACTTTCAACACTGAAATACTAGAGACGGAATCTTCTTATTATAAAGATACTCTATCATTAATGAGGTAACACTTGAACAGTGTCAAAATAATAATCACGGTCTTGTACAGAATTTTTAAAGATCTTTAAGTTCAGCCTTGTCAGAAAAGAAGGTGTACATATCTCAGTTATATCAGGGAAATGATCTAGTAATGTATTTGTTAGCTAAGAACCTGGTATATAAAGCTGGTAAGTGTCAGAAGTCGTCATCAGCTCTTCTGATCAGAAACTGAATGTGTCTGAATAAGAAACAAAATTGACTTCATTCCTCTAATATTTTATATGCTTTAGTTGTGAATTAATTTATAAAAGTGAATCGAGTTCAGGAAGGATTAGTAGTTAGTTAATCCATTTCTATTTCATCAGTTGTTTCTAGCTTCTGGATCTGAATTGCTTTGTTCTTTCCTAGTGGACAGAGGACTACGGTTCCTTCATCCACAGATTAGGTTTGTTGGTACAGTAAGATTACTGCTATAATAGCAACACAACCTTCAGAATCCCATGCTGGACCTATATTTTGGGTCCAAATGACCAATAAAATATGCTTTATAAATTTGACTACTAGCCTCCAGAGATCTACAATTTAGTGACTGCAGTTGAACTTTACAACTTGCATCTGCCATATTATATGTCTGCCTAGGTTTAGATTAAAGAAGTATCAACCAGCCAACTGTAAATAAATGCATTTGTAAAATTGGCCAGAATTGGTACTTAAAATAAAATGTATTTATTGTCGCAAGATTTAAAACTCAAGCAACTAAACTATTCACGCCCATCAGAACATTATAAAGTCTTTCAGAAAGTATCAGAAAACACACAAAGTCTTTGTTTTTCAACGCTCAGTTTAGTAGTGATAGAGGAAGTAAATATCACATCTTTTGAAATATTCAGATGCTTCAGATGCCTACTAAAAATGCAGGTATATTATCTCAGTGTTGAAAGTAGATTTCTTATCTTGAAAGGAGGATGATGTTGAGACAATAAACTGTTTAAAAATAAATCCGTTTCTGACAATCCACAAAACAATGGAAAATGTATTCGTCTTCATTTGGTTTACTTAGGGGAAGTAAAACTTTAATAGACAACACAATCATCAGAATTACTTTGTCACAATTCCAGAGAGGTTTAGCTAATTCTTTTCAAGTCCATTTCATTAGTCAGAAAAAAAAAAAAAAAGAAAAAAAAAAAGTCAAATCCTGATTTAATAAGTGGTGGATTTGAATAAATTACTCGAGTTCTACGTTCATTGAACTTTAAATGAATTGTTCCACAACTCATTGCCAAGCAACTGGAATGTATCTTTAGGAAGTTCAGCTACATACTTCTATTAAATTGGTAGGATAAAGAGTTTACTAAGAATTTCAGGCTTAAAAAATGATAACTTAAAAAAACAGAGTTTTTCTAACTAATTCTACCAATCACCTACAAATAGAAACTAATAATAAACTGTTAGTTTCATTAGGTCTAAAAGCATTTCCATTTCTGATAATGTGCTTATTCAGGATGATGATGATGTTTTAAGAATTTTGAAATTTTAGAACCTTATTTGGACACTGAGACAACTATAAGAATTAATGTCAACCTTTCTTATAAATGCATATATATATTAATGCATTATATATTAATATATCAATTAGATAATACAGATTTATATCTAAATAATGACATCTGAGAACAGAAAAGTCACAGCTTCTTTTTGGAAATGTTTTAATGTATCTCAGGTTTATTATCCAGAGCATAAATGAGAGACATCATTTTGCCCTGAGAACGTCTGCAGAAATTAAAGTGACAATCCCCAAGAATTCTAGATATTAAAAAAGGGTTCTGCTGAAATAAGGGTTTTGTGCATTTTGGCTTTTTTTTTTTTTTTTTTTTTATGAGACACTATTGGAAATTTTTCATTTTATTATGTTTTAGGGAACAATTCTCCTAACTCTCCAGATAGAAACATTTAGGCACATCCAAGCTGTACATCCAATAAATGATTACAATCTTATTTACTGAATTTCCCCAAAATACTATTTACTCAAATCGATGTAATTAGGAAAAAGCAGACTTACATTTAATTGCTGAATGCAAAGAAATTCACACTAAAATATGGTCAACAAAAACCTTCTCAAAGGTGCTCACATATAACTGAGAAAGAGGATAATGGCCCATCAAACTTTCAATCAGACTATATAAAACATACTTAAACTAACCACCTGAGAAAGAATCAGAAAGCAACTGCTGGGTATTTGTTGGTAGTGTTCTATTGCTTTTTCTCTTTTAAACATTACTCACTAAAAAAAATCAAAGTCAATCATCTTTGAAAGAGAACTTACTGGATTAATCGCCATTGTCTGAGTGATTTTTTACATGAATTTTTCACCTTTGTGAAAAATCCTACTCTACATGGTGTTGTTTTTCTAAAGACTGCAATAGTACTTAATAAAAACAGTGTATTATTAATATTACGCATAAGTGATGTATTTATGTAGTATCATATTCTATCCCTGCATCACTGCAGCGAAATATCTTTCTTTCTTTGCATTCATAACTTCCATGAATGTTGACAAGATTCACATGTATGCACAACAGTGTGAACAAGCGCTATTGTTTTTTTTGTTTTTTTGTTTTTTATGATGACACTTACAGAGCCATTAGAGTAATACAATTGGGCAAATTCAAAAATAAAGATGTGAATTAATTAGCCTTTTCTAAAACTGGTTGCTTATATCTAAGTCTTAAAACAAGCTTTTTCTATTGATAATGATTAATGCTGGATGATTGGGTCTTTGACATAAAAATATTTTGAACAGTATATTAAGAAATAAAAATCCTACATATAAGAATAAAAATAAAATTGAAATTGAATCAGTTATTTTAACTCTGGATTTCAAAAAGTTAAACATTTAAAGTCATTCCACATTACTTTTGGTAACTACAAGATTACAGAGGGGTAAAAAGTTCAAACACAATCCACTGGTCCCACTCCACTCTGTAAAAATAGCCAATTTGGAGCTATTATGAGAAAATAACTTTCATTAAGCTTTCATCATTTGTAGTCTACTACATACCGTCTCAGCTTTCTAAAATGTCAACACCTAAAAGTATCATCATTCTTCATTATGTTGGAGGGAAAAAAAAATAGATCAAATGGAAATGAAGAACCATCACTTTCCTTTTGGAAAAGCTCATAAGGCTAAGTATAATGCCACAGCAGATGAGGATCTAATGGTTTAGCACTTACACTTATTCTAACTATTTATAATAATAAAAGCTAGCACACACTTGCATGTAAAAATTGTATATATTTTATTGCATCTCTCTGCTGTCATTGTTCATGTGGACCTTATTAAACTGCCATTTTATTCTGGTCAAGGACTGTAAAATCATTTATCACCCAGAAGTAGCTAGGAAATATATATGAAGGAGCTTTGTATACGTATGACAAAAATACGTAGTTTGCACCATTCTTTGGACTCTGATTTACATGCAGGCATAGCTAAACATGTGATTTCTATAAAACCTCCATTTTGTAGGCTCCAATGCTCAGAGACTCCAATATTCAGAGATAATATTCACTGAATCACTGAAAACTACAAGAAAAGTTATTAATGAAAACCAAAAATCAGTGATAGCTTAACATAGTATGAAATGAATCACAGTGGTTAAGCTGCTGATTCACAAACATGGGAATGTTAAACGAAGTAGCAGATGAGTAGGCCATTTTGAACAGAAACAACAGCTGTCAAGTTAAGCAGCTCCTTCTTATGAGTCACTCCATGTCATCAACTTTATCCATAGTCCCTGACCTTAGTGAAACAGGAGTACAGATTCTCCAATAAACACAACCGCAGATTAAAAATCTTCCAGGAATTTTTAAAACAAATACTGATAAAGTACTATGAATTATGCACACAAGAAACTCTCCCCAGACATAGCTCCCTGAAAAATATGGCTGCTTGGAAAATTTTCAACAAGAAATTCACTACTGATCTTTAACACATGTTGATTCAGGAAGAGAAACTTAAGGTACTAACAATGTTTCTGATAGATAATTTCATATTTCCAAGTTATTCAAACTCTATATCTTTTTAGAAAAAAGATTATGACAATTCCACCTGCATTTCATAAACCAAAAGAAATGTTTAAATACTCACTGAAGTGTCAATCCAGACTGATCTGTCCAGAAAATTTATTTCCTAGACCTGTTGCACTTCATTTATCCTGGAGATGTAACTCTCAACCCAGGGTTCAGCTGCCTGTGATCTGAGGCTTAGCTTTGAAGCAGCAGAGCTGTATGACCCTGGCTGTGGTTACTGAGAAAGGTGATATGTTACTAGAAAGAAAGTGTGAAAAAATAGGCTAGAGTCAAGAAAAGAATACTGAAGACAGAGTGAGGTGCTGGTAGCTAGTGGCTCAAGGATTTAAGAGGAAAAACACTGATTTAAAAAGCTATAAAATCTGGAAGGCCCAGGAGTGGAGGAAAGCAGGATGAAGGAGTAGAAGACCTGAAAGTTGGCAGCTCTATCCGTCGGCTTGTCCCAGGAAGCATGGATAGCAGCCTTCCCGATCTGGGGGACAGCTGTAAGGTTGTCCAACATAATTCATTCACTTAGATTCTCTTTTTCTCTTTGGTGTTAAAAAAAAAATTGAGAAAAATTTCACAGGTGCTAATTGTAGCTGAACTAGATTCCTGCAGAGGTGAGAAGATAGACACTAAATTTGCATATGCAGAAACTTCTTAGCCTAGATAAGAAGATATATTAAAAGAAGCAGTTTTTAGAGATAAACTTCACAACAGCAGAGTTTTAAAGGAAAAAGGAAAAAAATCTCAAGCAGAAGATCCACAAACTGTTGGTACTGTCTAAAGCTTCCATTACTACCTCTTATATAAAATTCAAGAACCATTATTCATTTTCTTCAACATGTAGACAAAATGAGCAGTTAAAAGACCTCTACTGTTATTATCCACTGTCTGAATATCCATACTGAGACTGTCTAAATGCACAGATTATAGATAAAGAATGCTTATTTATATCTAAAAATTACCTGCATTTTTCTCCAGCAGAAAGGATGCTGAACCTCACCTCTTCATTTCAAACTAATTTGAATCTTTGTGTACTAGCATAATTTCTCTCTTCTCTGTTCAGATACAGCAGTTTATGCCAGTGACATGTGTTTTAATTAATAGTCACAAAAAAGCTACTAAGCATATGCCACCAAAACCATGCTTTGATCTGATCTCCTAAATCACAATTACTTCTTCAGTCAGTGATGCTCAATATATTTGAACCTTATGTGAGTGCAGGTTTTGTAGCATCAGGATCAACTGTTACAGTCTTTAAAGGCACTTTGAAGTCTAGTGAACTCCATGAAAATTTCATTGGAGCTAATGAAAAGTTTCGAGATGTAGCACTAATACTCAGAGCAAGAATCTTCTTGAGATTCAGAAATATCTGCCACAAAATTGCTACTTATGGATGAAAATGTGACAAAACAAGACAACTCTTAGTGATTCATCCTATAAAGTTTAGAATATGAAATGGCTTTCTGAAAGACTTAATATTACAGCTTTAATAGGCTAAAGATAGTGGCTTCAAAAGCTTTTCCAACAGGGAATAACTAAAAGGAACCACTTGTTAAGTGAATCCAAATAATTCCTCTGCTAATAGTAAATAGGAGAAATTGGTTTCTTTTAAACAAGAAAAAAAACCCAAAACCACACAAAATAAGAAACAGTATCAGATAAACAAAGCATCTGCACTGAACTTGCTGTTAAAATAATCCTTCCTTTATGCTAATTTAAGAGATAGTAAGCAGAATGAAAACAATGTTAAAAACTGTAGTCTTGAAGTAATCACTCATCTGTTTTATATTGATATGGATTAAATTTGTATACTGTTGGGAGTTCTGGAAGTTGCACAGCATTAAATTAGTATTCATTATGCACAAGGCAGAGCAAAAAAAAAAAATGTAGCAGGAAAGGAAAAAGAGTGCTGTGTGGGAAGAAATACCAGGGCTTAACTATAACTGGGAATTTTAATTTTTCTCAACCTTCCAGATGCTAACTTCACTTGAAGCCTTCCAGGTCTTGTTTTGGAAACCAATGACTAGCTGTTCTATATCCTTTTCTCTTTTCACTTGAGGGTTTAGAGTTCTGTCACATCACATCTCCCACCCAAGTGCCCTTTTGCCTCTTTGAGAAGTTCTGCATCTTGCAGTCACCCCTCAGACAGAAGCATCTCCAATGATCTCTGGTCATTCTCTCCACTTGCCAGCAACCTCTCATTCTACTGTGCTTTTCACATCTATGGAAACAACAGTAACAAGCACCCCAGGCTGTTTTTTTTCAAGTTAGTGCTGTTTTAGAATGATTTGTAATGTGCAAAGCAGCACTTTCATGTAATGTAGCTTTGCTGAGCAGAATGAGTGTAAATTCATGAAGTTACAGAAATAAAAATCTTGAATACCTTGTCCAATATTTTCTCCATCCCTATTCCATTCTTACCCAGTATTTGGATGCTTCTTTACAGATTCTCTTTGGTCGTGGATGTACTCATCATGGAACACAACTACAAGGTGCCTCCTTTAATCCCAGAAACTTTTTTGGGGGGGATGCAGGGTTAGGCCTTCAGCAATGTTCAGAAAATAACCAGCCCTGTATTTACTACAGTGATGAAAGAACTTACCATTTTGCTGAGTTTTTCTCACATTTCTCTTAACTGTCTAGCACACACAGAGCTGATACTTCACAGACACAATATTTAATATGTGGCATAATTAATCTCAGTGGTCTCCTTTTTCATCTACTTGTTTTTATGTCATGAGGATATGAGACCTCTTTTTCTTCCCCACTCCCTTACTTCCTCCAAGACAGAGATGACACAAATCTTTCATAGGTAGTTATTCTTCCTTACAATGTGCCCTAATAGAATACCACTGACACAGAATGTCCTGTCACAATTTGGATATACAGTGACTGTTTAATGAGTATCTTCACTATTTTAGAAATTGTGTTCTGGACTCATTTTGACACAAACTGATAGCATTCTATATTTTCCAGGTATTTTAACTCTTTGGGCTTCAGAACACTCTAACACATCAGTTACTATGGATACTGTAAAGCCAGCAATTTTAAACAGGTTTATCCTCAGAACATGATCCTTTTGTTGTGTCCAGCAAAAAGAGCATACACCTTTATTTAGGAGTTTTTTGTATTTTAAAAAAGTATATTAATTACTAAAATTTCTTAACAGATGAATTTGATCAAATGCAATCTTATCACTGATCACTTGAACAAATAATCAGCTTCACACTCCTGCCTGCTTGAATTATTGATTTTTTCTATCAAGCCAAATGGAAGTCCAGGTGATGCATATAATTACCACAGCTAATGCTATTACTGCATGTGAACTGATTACAGTAATAAAGAAAGTATGTGTTTGTATTAAAAAGAAAAGTAAATTGCCTTGTAGGTTTTATGGAACAAAAATAACAAAAAGATCAAAAAAATAAGAATTTTTAAGTATTAAAACATGTCATAAAATATATATGATGACCTCACAAGAAGTTCTAAAATTTAAGTTGACAGCTCTGTATGGAAGATAAATACAATCTACCAGATATAACAGACTTCAAATGTCTTTTAAATAACCTAGATAACTTCAAGTTTCCTTTCTTCATCTGTTTTCTCCCATCATAGTTATAAATCCTCTTTGGTTTATTTCCAGATTAATTTTTTTTTCTTTTTTTTTTTTCTTTTCCAAAAATCTCACCATCTGCAACACTCATCTCCAAAAAGGAAACTAAATATGTTTGTTAAAGCAGGATTACTTATGAAGATTTGGGGAGGAATTGAATACATACATACAATTAGGGAGAGATATATTTACCTGTCCCAGAAAATAAATTTATAAATTGATTTCATCTTCTTGTTTATTGAACTCAGCTCTATTTTTAACTGTGGAGATTAAAAAACAATTTTTAGCATCACAGAAACTGGTGGATTTAAAAAACAAAAACCAAAACCACAGGGAAACAGGAAAACCAGGAATTCTATTTGTACCTGATTTTGCTTTAAAAAAAGATATCTCAAATCACTAGGGTGGCTAACTACGAAAGAAACTGAAACAACATGGAAAGAAGGGGAAAATATTTTTCCCTTTACATTTATTTTTATATAAAAGTTAAGGAACAACTTTCAGGCTAAATTGTTAGCCTGAAAAATAACACAGCTGAGAAGATGAGCCAAAGCTCATTTCCCTTCACTCTCTGAAGAATTTCTAAGTTTTGTCACAGGAAGGTGACAAGTGCAGCAGCAGGAAAGTATCCATCAAGATCAGAAGGGGTTGTCAAAGAAGGCAGAAGGAACTGCCCATTTGCACAAGCATCCTAAGGATCACACCACACACTCATAAATCCTGATTAGAGTGTCCACATGTAAGCTCAATAATACATAAGGTTTCTTTTCAGGGAAATACCACTGAGAATGGTAGGGAGGAAACTGTGCAGAAGGCTGCCAACACACTTTCTACAAAGACCCAGAAATACGAATTTAAGTAGCATGCATTGTATTTGTATAAATTTCTGATGTATGTTCCCTACTATGAATTAGAGTTTTCATTCACTGATATTTTTCACCCTGTAACAGAGAAAAAAATGTACTGGTGAATTAGGAAACTTAAGAAAAGTTGATTAGATAGGGGTGCCAAGAAATGAAACTTGCCATTAGCATTCAGAAGCATTGTACTGTGGGATGATGGCTAGAAGAATATGATAGATAAATAGAACTTGCTTTAGCTGTGAAAGTCTCAGAACTGAAGGATAGTGCTGTTCAAAGAAATACAAGACGAATTACTAGGAAAGGTATATCAATGAGATTTAATCCAGATTTACTACAAAATTCTACCAGATTTGTGCATAGAAACAAGATATTTTATAAAAATATTAAAATATGAATATTAGCAGACTCCTAAATGACACTGTGAAGACAAATTTAGGAGTCAATATGTTTGACCATTGAGACATATCAAGGCCTTAAATATCTCCAATATATCTAATCAATATAATCTAGAAATAATGAAGGTTTGTCTGACATACTTCACTTCCTAAACTCATCAAATGAAATCTCAGAGCAGCAGAAAAAGACACTTAAAAAGATAATACATCAAGTCTTGAAGACAAATTACTCACCTAAGGTTAGGTAACTTACTTTAGAGAAGAAACAGATGTATTATCATCAGGACAACATTTTCATGATCCCGTGGTCACCTGTATAAAATATTCAGCTACCTCAACTTTAATGAACATTTTATCTTCCTGACTAAATTCATTACCTGCAGAACTGACAAGTCTTCTTGGTATGACCTCTTGGTCTTACACTTCAAAGCTTTGTTCACCAGGTAAAGAACTGAAAGCCAAATGACATTTTTTGTCCAAGTGCTCTCTTCCAATCTCTTCTGTTTTCACTTTACTGACTACTGCCTTTAAAATCAGAAGTTACATGTCCTTCCCAACTTCACAAGTGCCCAAGACTAAGTCAGTTAGCCTAATTGAATTATTTTGGTTTTTATTTCTGAAGAATGTTAAGCTGTAAGCCTTTGTTTTGCTATTGTAACCTCAGGCTACAGTAAATGAATTCGCTGGTACCTTTGAAGGGAGAGATGAAGTAAAATTCCCCAAGTGCAAAATCAAACAGAAAAGAAAGCCTCTTCTGGTTTGCTTGAAATATACATCTTGTCCTGCTGTTCCTTTAATGTTTTCTTTTATGATAAGAATCAGTGAAGGGCAGGTAAAGGGTTTTTCTCACCCCCAAAAGTACCAGTTTATTATAAAAGTGTATTGACGATTGCAGACCATCAGAACTCAGATTAATCCACTTGTTTACGTCAGATCAGTGGTCTTATTTACATGTCAGATCACACAAGAGGAGGTTCTATTTTTTGTCTTCTCACACTCTTCTAACATTTTAGCACATTTTTGTGCATCACCATGAAGCCAGAGCCTCCTGTGGTTAGTTTGTTGACATAAGATACTTCTACTCTTAAGCTATGCAGTCTGGCTTGCATTCAGTTGAAACTAATGAAGAATGATTTTTAAACTGCCAGTGCACCATTACTAAGATGAACACTTTAAAACAAACCAGGTCTCTGCACTTAGTCACTCATTTCACAGCTCCAGACTCTTCCACAACTTAAACTGACTTGACATGTGGAAATATTTGCAAATGCCCACAGTCTTCAAAAGAGCTCCTCCCCAGTTTAAAGTAAATCTCAGGCAAAGAAACAGCTTTTTCTAATTGTAGACACTTTTTAGTCAACACAAAACACCCTAAATTCTCACATCCCCCCACAATCCACGTGGCAAAAACAAGAATGGGCACAACTTTGGGTTTTTACAAGAGAAATTACAAGCTAACAGGTGAAGTTCACTAATTAAGAAACACTTACCTGAAAACTCAGGACCAGAATTTAAAGTCATCTTCTAGGTAAGAGAACACCTTTTGTGCTTCAGTTAGAAAATTATGTAGATTTTACCCTATTCACTCTTCATAGAAACAGTGAGTGAGAGAGTGTCTCTCTACTCTGTAATGAGAGGACAAGTTCTCAGCTGAAACACTGGGAAGAAAAACACCTTCTCCACAGACGATCTTATAAAATTTTAAAATATTGTATTGATGTCCTGTATCTCCCAGTACACTCATCAGAGATTGGCCTCAAAAAAAATCAGTGAGAGAAGAGTGGCCTCAAAAAAAATCAGTGAGAGAAGAGAGGTCAAGGGCAGATTTCAAGAGATTGATGGTTGCATCTTTAATTACAAAAAAATCAGTAAAACCCATCTCTTTGCATAAGAAAAATACTAAAAAAAAACCATAAAAATTTTACCTTAAACTTACCTTAAAGAAAAAAATTGATTTTACAGTTTTCTCCAAAATTCAACTACTATACCTATATAAGTATTAAAATGATTTATTTTTTTTTCATATTTTAAGGCAAAGTTCAGAAAATTCCCATAGTATTTTGAGCTCAGTATCTGACAATACGTTTCAAAGAGCTGCAGGAGACAATTAAGTTTGAGTATACTTGATGAGCCATAAAATATAGCAGTATTCAGCATAAAGTATTTTTTCTAATTTTATAATTAAAAAATGCTTTTTTTTTTTTAACAATTTGCATAGTTTGACACCAGAATCATAGAATATCCTGAGCCAGACAGAACCCACAAGGATCACCAAGTCAACCAGCTAAACAACAGACTCGTAATAAAGGATATCTGTAACTTATTTTAGTTAGTGTTGCTGCAACCATTTAAAGATAACTAATACAAAAAAATATATAATTCCTGGTTAGTATAGCTTGATATACTCTACTTCATATAATTTTCAATACTATTTTTCTTTGACTAAAGCTTTTAGGAAGATCTTGACATTTCTTTAAATAAAAGGGCAAACTTTGATAGTTTTCTGTCAATCCTCAGATAACAGAGCCAATCTCTCAGCTACTTGTTGAGACAAGAGTTGTTAAACACTATGCATTTGAATGATCTAAAAATGCAGAAATTCACACAGGAAGAACTGCTGCTTTGTTGGGTGAGAGGAAGTATCAATAATTAATAAGTATGTATTACTTTAATTACTTTAAATAACTGTATTAAGAAGACTGTCATATTTTTAGAGTTTTTAGATATTTTAGAGCTTATACTAGTCTACTCTGAAAAAAAAATCTCATTTAAATCACTAGTAAAGATATTATTCACCACTTTTTGTTTATTTTACATTAACAATTCTCAGACAAAACTTTTGCTGCCTCTATCTATAAATAGCCACATCTTACTTCTACTAGCAGACGAGTTGATGGGAAACTCACATTGCAACACATACTTCAAAATGCTAAAGAGCCAGCCTTCAGGCTTTCAGCCCCCTGAGCTCAATTTAGTATTGCTTTCAACAAAATTTGAATCAATACAGTGTTTTTGGTATATTTGTATATAAACACTAATTTGCAAAAAACCCTGGATTCGCCTCCCATATGCTAAAAAAACCAAACACCAAACAATCAAACAACCACTGTATTTGATAATTACTTTTAACTTATTTGCAAAATAATGGATTTGGTAGGGATACACATCTGGGAGGTTCAGTAGTGTAGATAAAATAGAGCTCCAAGTAGCTCTGCTGTCTGACAAGGAGAAATTCCTTCTTTTTGCTTTCCAAATATCCCTCACTTTGCTCTCTCCATTTCTGCCCAAAAAATACCAGCTCATTTCAGAAGGAGATAAGTTGCACAGAAGACTTAGGCTAGAGCTCTGGTTAGCAGCACCTATCCTTTGGAGAGCTAAACATGAGAATTATTTGATCTGGGAAAGGAACAAAATAAATACACTTTTTATAGGAAACAGTGCCCAAGTATTCCTAGGAGTTGAAATATTAAGGTGAAAGCAACTTGCAGGGTACTAGCTAAGGGTAGCTAAAAGTTCATCTGTGTTTTCCAAAATTACTCTTTTAGACAAGCATGAGTGTCATCATTTATATTTGCAGAAAGCTTTCTTTCCATTCATGCATTTATTTGGAAAAGAGTCTAATGTTAACATAAAGCAGCATTCCTGAACGTTACACAAACTCCAGAATAAAAGGTAATCATCAAATCTTTCATTTTTTTTTTCATTAGTCAGTGTTGAGTATAACCACACATGTACACAAAAAATCTGTATGTATAAAAACTTGTGTAACATTACCTTCCATGCTACCTCATCAATGCATACTGTAGTTTGACTCTGTGTATACCATGAGGAAGGAACTGACTTGGATTTCATGTTCATTCAGTTTTTCAGATTCTCATCAGAATAGTGAAGGAACAGCACAAAACCATAGTTCCTCAAGACAAACACAACTTGCATTTTTCTTCATGGTAATATAAAATATCTCAAGGTGGGTGAATCTTAACACACATTTTGATATAAGCAACAGCCTTCAAACAGAAGAAAGAAATGTGTGTGTGTGTTTGAATAGTTTGTGAGAAGGAAGAGCTATTAAAAGTAGACTTTTTCCTTCCTCTGAGTATTGTGAAAGACTTCTGCAGAGAACCAAGAAGATGTGCTTTAATTGACCACTTTCTATAAATTCAGACCTCAGTATAATAAGTCTATTTTACTTTATGTAAAAAATCAATCATAAATATCACAACAGAATGGTTTGGGTTGGAAGGGATCTTTAAGATCATCTAGTTCCAACCCCCCTGATATAGGCAGGGATACCTCTCTATAGAACAGGTTGCTCAGAGCACCATTCAGGCTGGCATTGAATGCCGCAAGGGAAGGGGCATCCACAAAACCCGAGATTTTCCTCTCTGGTCTGTCAGTAGTTTATGGGCTGGTTTGGCCCAATTCCTTGAGTAGCAGGGCAAGGGGACCCATGGACCCATACCCCGGGAAAGGGAAAAAAGGGAAAAAGGGGAAAAGGGTAGAGAGATGGGCCTAAAAACCAACCATACTATTGAGATCAAAAGGAAAGATCAAGTGACCTACGAATAACATTTATCTTCTCCCTCTGAGAAGAAATGTTACAAATTCTCAACAAAATGAAGCTTTATTAGATGTTCTAACAAAAAGAATTGGATGGGTGCTAACTTACATTATCATATAGTCCAAAGCGCCCAGAGCCCAAATTGCTCTGTGAGTGAAGGCAACCTTCTATTCTTTATTCAAGGTTGGTTCCCTGACTTCAAGCACTGTCTCTTGGTCAGACACAGGTAAAACAATCATGCCACTGGCAATCAGCCTTAGAAAACAAAAAGTTGAAGGAGAAACTTTCTTTCATTACAGAATATTTTCAGTTATCAAACATTATTGCAGACAATCACAGGCTGCAGATATCTACTGTTCTGGAAGCTTGGAAGGAAGCTTGTCTTTGTACACAGGTTGAAAAGAACAAAGTGATTCCTTACGAGACCATCAACTCTCTCTCACACAGAGCTGAAACGAAGGAGAGTTCTGGATGAAAGTAGACAGCAGTCCTGAATGGAGTGCAAGGCTGACCTACAAAAAACTTGTGCGTATTCTTCAGTTTGTTTTCGTATGACATTTCAGCTATCTTGTAACAAAAAACACCACTTTTTTTCTCTTTTCTCTCCTTTTCTTTCATTTTCAATAAAAACAAACCATTGGAAGTAAATTAACGAAGAACCAAATGGCAAAGCAGATTGGATTGTTTCTACCAAATGGTGTTTCAAACAATCTAATTAGTTGACAAAATGGACCAACATACACTGAAATTAAGTAAGCAATTAAGTGTTGTGTATCACAGAGTGGAGAGGCATCAGTTGTACAAGACTGTAGTGCACGATACTTAGCATTGAGCTCTCTAGCAAGTCATCTGTCCTGAGGGAAGAATAAAATGAATCAGGAGAAGATGACTTTTTCATATTGAAGAATCCTCATTTTCATTCTGATTTTATGACAAGTCAGAAAATCTGTTAAGTATTAATAATAACTATCAGGAAAATATATGCCTCAGTCTTTGATGTTACTAAAACTTAACCACTTACTATAAGATCTGAATATTTCCTACACTCCTAAACTCATTTCCTAAACTCAAAAACTCGTATAATGAAACAAACAGGAAAACAAAGAAACAAACAAACAAAAAAACACACATTATTTGTATAAATTGATTTTAACTTTAGATATCACGATGGGAAGAGAGTAATGTACTTGATTTAGCAAGAAGCAACTGAAAGCATAAATTTATCATCAATCAACTTTTTTTTGTTTTTTTCCCCAACTTCTTCAGAATTCAAAGTCACGTCCCAGGCAGAATTATTCACGCACCCGCATATATGTGCATAAATAATCACAAAAGAAAGGCAAAAAGAAAGCATCTTACACCATGAGATATAATGCTATTAAATCTTCAGTCTGCTTTCAAGATACATTCTTGAATATTTCCTTTTTCTGTTATTGCGCACATCTGAATCCAAATGGATCCAAGCAAAAGAATAGCTTAAATGTTTTGAAGAGTACATCATAATCAATGGCTGATCACACATGTTTGTAATTCAGAATATAACGAAAGTGGCACCATGGATTTAAGGACACCACAAACTCCCAACATCTCTAAATAAAATTCACCTCACTTGAGCAGTAGACTTCTTCCTGTGCTCTCAGGGAAGTATTTCCATTACTCTATCAGAATCTTGGAATCCTTGGAGTTGGAAAGAACCTTTAAAGGTCATCTACTCCAATTTCCTATTCCTATCAACGTATCTACTAATTCAGACATTGCAACACAATATGCCAACACACATCAAATTTGTTTTCCTAATGCATTCAGTATGTGAAATAGGTCTCATAATTGGGCTTCTATATTTATATCTCAATCACTGCTATGCTTAAATTTTAATAAAAATACATGTGTGCTTATATACATCTGTAAGTTTTTATGTATAACAAACGCTAGCAAATAAAATGTTTCTTAGATTTGTGCAAGACTCTACTTCTTTGCTGCCAACTTGGTGACAGCTCATATTGTTTTATTCTGTGACAACAATTTGAAAGCACAATATTCAGACTAATAGTTTTTGGCAACAAGCAGAAAAGGCTTTTTGAAAAAGTCTTAATTTGTTCCAGTATAAATTCAAATTTTGAATTACTATGTGACAACTTGCATATAAAACACATTTTGTGTGTAACCTCCATTAAATATTTTTAGTAGTTTTTTGAAACTATTTTCATTTAAAGATATATTGCATTTAAAATAAGTTTCTACATTAGCTGCTCCTGTGATGTGGCTTTAGAGATTCTATTCTCCAAAAGCTAAGAAAATTTGAAGATCAGAAAGTTGAGCATTCAAGCATACACCTTATTAAATTCTAATAGCTTCAGGAAGCCAATTTTCCAGTTAGGTTTAAGCAAAATGATGCAATTATTAGTAAGCAAACTATGAAAAGAATAATAATTTAATAATTCAGTGTTAATCTCAGACAATATCAATATCCATCGATAAAACAGTGTCTTAAAACAGGGTAAGACAGCTCACAGTTTCATAGGAAAACAAGCTCATCTAACTTAAGAGTTCAGCTCTACTTATTCTTTTTTAAGAGATTCATCAGAATTCATTACTTTCTTCATGAACACTTAGTTTGTCCAAACAGCAGACTCTGCATATAATTTGTTGCATTGCTATTGCCATGCTCCACCAATCTCAACTTCTGTGTTTTCTTTTTCACTTGTAAAGAAGAAGTACTGCAAAAAGGAGGTCAACTACTAGCTACTGCTGAAGAAGCTGAACAGGTCCCTTTTATACCTATGAAACTCCTAAAGCAATGCCCCTCAGTGTTAAAGAAGAAATTAAAAAAAAAAAAAAACAACTTATTTTGTGAACTGGGGTACAATAAGTACAAGATTTAATTTTCAATTATGTGTTTGTCTGTTTTTAAGTTGTCCTTCTTCATATATATACTTAAAGATTACGTGACCTGGTCTAAGCAAAGTTTCCAAAGTGATAGATTTGCAGCATACCCAAATTCTCCCATTCTGATGAATTTCTTTTCATTGTCGAAGACACAAGAAAAATGTGAAAGAATGTGGGAGCAAGCTAATAATGTTTGCTGAAATTAATATTTGCAGGAAAAACTGAACTAACTTATCAAAACTACTAACTAACCATTGCTTTGACTGAAAGCTAGAAGGAAATAGTCTGATTCCCATTTAACAATAAATCTTCTCTTACATGTGTATTATTGTGTTTCCTCTGTGCCAATTAAAGCCTTTCAAATGAATTTAAAACTTATGCACATGGCAGAGTGAATCAGCTGATGCTATATTTCAGTCTAAGTGTCCATACTTCCTCAAACCAGGTTTTGGACTTTAAAGGCCTTAGTCTTCAAGGATTATAAAATGAAATTGAAATTAATCACAATTTGTAAAACAGAGCATCATATATTATTTTCCTTTACCATCTGCCTGTTTTTTTTTGTTGTTTTTTTTTTTTCCTTTAACCAACGTGCTGGAGATTAATTCTCCTTGAGGCAGTATAACTGGAAGCTGATTACACCAGCAGCAAAGAAGCACTCTGTGGATATATACTACAAGCATACTACAGCCTTATTTCACAACAGTGATATATAGTGTGCATGCAGTATGAGAAATGGGAAGTGAAAACCACTTCTCTAACAAATGGCATTTCAATAGCTTTAATAGCAAAAGCAATACAAAATATTTGCAAAAGATGGGTATAGTATTCAGCACATTAAAATTCTGGTACTCAGTCTCACTGCTGTTGCTACACAAGCATTGCCTTCTCAACTGAATTTCATAGTATTTCTGAATACGTTATTTTTTCCAGCCATTTTAAAAGGTTTTTGAATGCTGAAAAATTGACTGCTTGTTTATTAAAGAGAACTACTGAAAAACTTCCGCACACGCTGCCAGATATGGCACATTCTTTTACATACCTAGGGGATATAAAAAGTAAAAGATTAGCTTGTGGTAGACTGATTTTTTAATCAAGAAAAAGAAAATCTAGATGGCTGTTCCTACTGCTGTGGACTGCAGTAATGGGTGCTCTAGGACAGGTGGGGCTCTCTCTGAGCACTCAAGGCAAACTCCAGCATAATGGGACAAGTGATTTTGTTCCAGCCATTCACTGACTGTTTAATCCTCACTTAGGGAGAAGCAATACTGTTTTCTTCATTTTCTTTTGTTTTCTGTTTTCTTTTAAACCTTGGCTGTGTTTGGAGCAAGGGCTTCAGTAAAACTTTTTACAAAATTTTGTGCAGTACAAGGGCTTTAGAAAAGAATGACAAACATTTCCTCTTCACAAACAACCAGATGTGATAAAAAGCTTTAAAAAAAACCTTAGCAAAGAATTATTTTTCAATAGATTCCATGCATTATATTCTCAACATTAGGTACAGAACTTTATTTATGTATTTACTTTATTCATTTATTGCCACATTCTAAATTAATAGCTTCATCATAAATAAAATTAATCTGAACTTAGCAAGTGAAGGACAAACAACATGCTTTCTCCTCCCAGTTACAAAGGGGGTTACAAAGCTCCTATCTGTGTGGTGTTTACAGCAGCTTACAGTCAGGTTATCAACTTGTATGCTACATGAATCACAGCTCTCTGAACAAGAAGGGGATTTCAGAGAACAAAACTATTTAATTATGGTCAGGTGAGAAAGACAGTCTAGTCCGAAACACTACTGCTAACATTTCCAGAATGCCTTATATAATTAACACGTCAAAAAAGTCTTTCATTACAATTCAGAGATATACTCCAAACCTACTTCTGCAGACTCTTCCTTTGTATCTATGTTGCAATCAGAGAAGATTTTTTTTTAATTATTTAGTTCTTTTTATTTTTTTATTTATTTAGTTCTAGACATAGCATAATGGTTTGCAGGTTTACAGTGCAAATAAATTTTCGACTTACAATAAAAAGAATTATAAATCACTACCTGCTGATCTTCAAATGAGATTACACAAACGTTTTAAGCACACGCCATGGTGGTAATATAGAACCAGACAACTGTAAGCACAGGTAAAATGCATGAGCAATCTGGATGCTTGCAGAGAGATAAACAAACTCTTACAGAATATTATGAATGATGCATCTCGTTATAAAATAAGAAAAAAGAACAGCTACACTAGAAAACAACCCAAGCCTTGTTCTCCTATACATTAAATTAGATTAGTAAAACATTGTGATAATTGATGAATCAACAACATAGTATTTGAGCTACTTTTAAGATTTTTCTACAACACATAGCAACGTGAACAGATACTCACTAAAGTAAAGCAAGCATGGTGATTCAAGCATAGACAATAGCACATAGTAAAAAATACCCTCACTTTCTCTACAATGCATTAGAGAAATTGATAAGCAATTTCGTAAAGCATTGCACAGACACAGATTCAAGTAGATGTGATAAGTATTGGACACAGAGGTCTGAATTGACATAAAACAACTTCAAGAACATCAGCAGAAGTTTGTCTCCAACTCAAGCATTTTGTTTCTGTGCATGGACATGAGAGGGTCTCACCAATCCAGAGTTACTGAGATCATGCGTATTTAATAGCAACAGCGAACACAAGTCATAAATAAATGTTCCTTTCAAATCCTTTACAATCTATTAAGGAGTGCAATATCTAAACTTTGCAGGATTGATTTTTGTTGTTGTCAAGCTCTTTCTGTGTTTTATTTAAAAGCTTTATTCTCAGTTTTCAATCTTACTGTGAGTAGACATTGCATTCTTCTGCGTGACTTTCACTTCTGTGATTTATCTGGCTTTGGAAAAAATGTGATGAATAAAGCCAACAGCTTTGATCTTTATTTTAAAAGTAAGGAGCTTAAAAAACTCATAAAAATATAATCCAAAATGGTTGCACCAAATAAAACAAAAGTCATACCTATCTTTTTCAGTGCTTTAGCACATCCAGCATTGACATAGATAAAAATAAGCTTGCATTAAAAAAAGAAAAAATACAAGGAAACAACTGTGGGTATTGCAACTACAAGGACTTATCAGCTCTACCTTTAGTAATGTCACATATTAGTATACTGTTATTTGTGATGTTTGTCTTCAATGGTAACTGATGAAAATTCTGAAAACAGCATAACACATAGTAAATAACTGCTTGCTCCCTTTTATTTTTTATCCTGATCAACTGCTTCAACTGGATGCTTTGCTTTAAAATGCACCTTTTTTTTTTCCATTTTATTTAGTACACCAACAATAGTGGCCATGGCATGAGAAACATTGCTAGGATGTTGAAGTGGGTCTTTTTACAGTAAAGAATTGGGCTGTGCAACATGGGGGAATATATGGCATGGCTAGTGTTTATTAACAGTCAGCAGTATCTTAATTCCAGGGTGTCTGTCAGTCTCTCTTGAAAATTATGGTATTATAACAGTAGCACTGGTATTGGTATTGTAACAAAGCATTCTAAGAAGCTGGGCTAGTAGCAACGAGTACATTTGCAAGCTACTTTTGGCCAAATGATGAGATGAAAAATTATTAAGAAAAACATGTATTTGTCTCTTGAAAAAGCCAAGCAACAAGCAGTGAAAGAGTCTACAGGCCTACATCTTCTCAGGTAATGTTTTGACTTTCCTAAAATATTTCTAAAGCCAGACAAGACCATAATTTAATTAAGGGAAATGAAAGAACATATTTGCATGAGAAAATTGATGAGATGAGCTGTCAGAAGAAATAAGCTATTGCATTTGCACCAAAAGTTACAGACAGGAGACTAAACAAAGTTTACTAAACATTACCACAAACAGAAGCTAAAGTTACTTTTAATAATACTTTTTGAAAGTGTACTTCTACTGAGTAACTTTGTCAAATATTGTCTGTCAAAATTCACATTAAAAACAAGACTGTTTTCCTATAAGTATAATTACTGTATCTAAATAATGCTTATTTTATTTTGCTCTTTTCCCTCTTAAAGTCATTGGAAGACAGATGCAAAACAACATCACTAGAATTTCCATAAATTGCCTCTTCCCCATACTCTCAAACTGAACTACATTAATCAAAAGCAAACAATTTCTCATTTATTGTGTAAAGAATCCAATTTGCAGATTTAACAAATCCCTCTATGACCATACTAACATTAGTACTTATGCACAGTTCCAGTGAGCAAATTACACCTTACTCTGGACACATTTATGTCCCAGGTTGACCCAGAAAATTAGGTTGAGAATGATCAAACCCTGCCAATTATTTATTTAATTTACTCGATAACAAGGAGAAAATCTCATCCTAATGAGAAAAACTCTAATAGAAATATACCTCTCCCTATTCAGAGAAGGAGGAAAAAAAAAGTAAAACCCATGGAGTTTAATAGATATTAGTTATTTCTGTGATCCTCTTATCTCTTAGCCTGCAGATGGATGGACCATTTAATGAAAAACAACAGTCTCTCTCATATTAACAACCCAAACAGTGACCAATTTCTTAGCAAGAAAATAACTGAAATACTTCAGAAGTGCTCTGATCACGTTATGTATTGTTTCCAACTGGAGCCTTATAAAATGCTTCCAATTGTATTAAAATGAGCTCCCCACTCCTTAAACATATTTCTTCAATAACTAACTTGTTGAAATTCAGTTTACTGATTAACATGCACCAAATCATTATTACAATAGCATAAATCATAGCTATATTACTGAAATATTCAAGTCACAATTCAATAATTTTTCTTAGACAAGTCTCAAATAATCACGAGATCACAAATACACCTCTTGCTATTTTTCCTTTTCTGCAGGAGTTTCTAACCATACATAATAAAAATCTAAATAGGTTTCTTATCATTTGAATCAGAGTGCCAAACCCTGACCAGATAATCACTATTCCAATAAAAAACTTCTGCAAACTAAGATACAGAACATGATTTGTTTTTACATAGTACAATATGCAAGTCTTAGTTATCACAGAAATATTCTGAATGAAAAAAACATCCACATTAATTTCACTTTAATTTCATTATTCTGTTAGTTTTTCTGATTATTACTTTTCTAAACTTAATTTATTATTAAGTTACCATTTCAGGAAGTTTCTTATATATTTATTATTGTTTTTTTCAGATAGGCATGAATGCTTTAAATGAATGGAAACAATCATTTTCCTGAATTAATTCTAAATGAGTAGTGTTCATATGATTCTTGTAAATAAGCCTTCTTGTTTTGCCTGTAACTTTATAATTTAATCTGTCTGTTGCTTCCGTGCTTTAACATATCTTTCAATTTGACAAAAGCTACTACTTCTCCCATCTCCATCACCTCTGTAAACTCTAATATTGTTCAGCCCATTACATCATTTTACATCAAACTTCAGTCTTTCGTTTGTTTTATTTTTGCTCTTCTTACTTCGTTAAGAGTCAAACATGTCTTACATTCAATATTTCACCCCCCACACATGACATACCATGTACTTTCAAGTCTGAAGAGGAAAAAACTAGACTGATTGGTACTGTGGTAGTTGATTTATTAATTAGCTGTGGACAAGAGATGTACAAAAAATCCAGATACATTAATAACTGTATGATAAATATGACAGATATTTAAAATCATAAAATTTAAACTTCTTGCTCTTATACTTGCTGCATAAAAACACTGGTTCTGTAATGTATACTTATGTGATATTTGGCTTGTCAGGAATCTGGTTAGTATGTGGAAGCATAAATATATGTTAAAAATGTAAAGGGTAAAGTAAAGAGTGTGGTATCTCCTGTCCTTCATGGGTATAAGTGTTAATTAGTCCTTTCAAGAACTGCGGAAAAGAAATACATCTCATTCTGAGAATACCTACTGTTCCCTTCTCCTTTGTGGGTGTGCAGTGCAAGCAAGCAGAGGGCATTCACGTCTTGAAGCATCTAGAGATTAATCTGAAACTCAAGAGTAACCAAGCCAAGCAGCTAAACATATGCTTCAGGCCAAGTATTCAAGGGCCAGCAGAAGTAAGAATTGACAATCGTATTGCTGTGGGAATTCATTCTACTATATATATACGTAGTTACACAAGTATTAAGAAAAAGTCTTACTAACATTACAAGTTGCTTAAACTAATTTTTAGCTAAAAGTGTACATTACTTCTTTAAGATAAAAATCCTTGTTTCCTTTGAGTACTGCGGAGAGGTTTCCAGTGTCAGGCTAATAATCATGATGTTTATTCACTAAGCATTCCCAGCCTGTTTGTTTCTGCTTTCTGATTACTGCCCAGCCAGTTAAATTCTACAGCTTTTCAAATGGCACTAATCAGGAATTAAAAGCTACCACCAGCTTTGCTAGATACAGATTCCTGCCCAATGGTTAGAAGGGATTTTCAAAATAGGCAGTTCTTGGCCTTTCCTGATTATCCACAGTCAAGCTCATAATCCAGTCCTTAGTATTTAAGAAATCAAGCAGTGAAATAAACGATGTTGATTATAATCTATTGCTTTTTTTTTTTTTAGATCAAGAAATAAAGCAGAAAACTTGAGCGTTCTAATCTTGAGACATCTGTGCAATTGTTTTTGTTGTTGTTGTTTATTTTTAGTTCACCAGCAGAGTAGATTTGGGGGAAGATGAAAACAAAGGCTAAGAATCCAATAAGAATTGCCTTTTAATGGGATTCAGTTATAATGGCCAGTACATTTTATGCCTAACAGTAGCAAGGAAATAGTTATAATAAAAGAGTTATAATAGTTATAACAAAGTTATAATAAACCAGACTAAAATTAAGACAGTTATTGAAGAGATTTTGCAGTTTTAAAACAGTAGATTTTAGTGAGAGGGAGGGGGAAGCACCTACAATGAAGACTGGATCTCCTTTTTAGATATTCAGGTAAGAAAGCTCAGTTTAAGTCTCTTAAGACTGTGTTTTTAAGACTAGCCCATAACCATCAGAAGAAAGATCACAGACTAACAGAAATTGTTACTTAATGGATTATTTGAATTGGAAGATAATAGTGTATCCGTTTGCCACTTACATTTTCAAGTTATGTAGTGTTTGTTTCAAGGGGAAAAGATTTTAAAACTATATGTTTTCCAAAGCATAGCCTTTGAAATAGAAAGAAATAAGATTAAAAAAAAAGAAAGTAATTAAGTATTGTGATGTAGGAACTCTGGACGGTGGAGAAGAAATCTAAATATCATGACTGGGAATAAAGAATCCAGAATATATAAAAAGGACACATAACTAATAATTCCTTATTTTTAATTTAGATTTCACATACTAGTTGTATATTTATTCAGTTCAAAGGACTGTTGTTTCTTTTAGGACAGACACATCTGGCCTGACTGTCCACTACTTTCAGCTTTCTCTGTGACTGCTTATACCTACTTGAAGTCCACAAAATGTTCCTAAACACTACCACAGAGAAGAATTTGAACACATTCGAGCACAACTAAACATAGGTATAAATTTCAGCATGGTAAATAGAAGGACTTTTATAAGCTTGCAGGAATGGTGATGTGCTACATTTTATTGCAATTTTCATACATTCCAAGCATGGAATGGAACAGTGGAAATTTTCTTTATTAGTTTGAACAACATTTCCATGTAGACATAACTGAGTTTTTCTGTACCTAAAAAGGGAAAAGCTGTTACATCTAGCAGCAGCACAGTTTAATGGAAAGATAGTAAAGTTAGTACTGTATAAACTGGTATATACTGAATGCAATAACATATACATTGGGACTCACTTCCACAGGCTAAGAGGTAAGACTCTTTTCAAAAGACAGATATCAAGAACAGCTGAAAGCTGTTCCTCAAATACAGCAAAAGTGCTCGGATTTATCAAGGTATAGTTCCCCTATAGAACATAATACTTTATTTATACTAATGATCTTTTCTAGTCCCATTTATATGACTAAAATTAACACAGTGACTCTCAAAAGCTACAATTTTTTAGAAGACAGGTATTTTAAAATATTTTTTTTCAAATCTATTATCTTCTATAGGATCACCATGTTGTTGTTAAAATTCAGACAGCATCTGAGTAGCACCATTTACTTTGGGCTTTTGCCTTGGAAAAGGAAGAACAGTTTCAAGAAATACTAAACAAGAAGTTACTTAAAAATCCTGACTAGGAAGACAGCAAGTGTCTGAGGAGAATGAGCCACCCTCATATAAAAACTGTACTCATTAGTTATAGTAGTGTACCTTCAAAATGGCTCATCCACTGCACAACAAGTTTTAATAACCCTCTTTAGAAAGAGGAAGATCATTTCCCCCCACCTTAGATCTGAAACAATAATTATCACAATCTTGGATTTTATCTTGCAACCAGGAAAGATGCAGGCACCAAAGATGCTTAGAAGATTCAAGTTCAAAATGAGCACTAGGTGAGAAGAAGGCACTTTAGAGGTACTGTAACCTGAAGAGACCCAAACAAAGAAAAGTCTCAAAAATATCATGTTGAGATTGCATACAAACATATATTCTTAAGAAACCATTATCTTATAGAGCTGTCAGTGAGCCTTTAACAATGCTGCACAGCAAGTTAACAATGAGGGGATGGAACCAGAAGACAGAGGAATATGAATGGAGATGACTACTTGTGGATAAATAAGGTATGCAACATTGAAAGGACTCGCCTCAGGGCATAACAAAATCCACAACAAAAAAAAAGTTGCATGGATAGCTTAACTGTGTTTCATGAAGGCATTAGTTATGCTATCAGAAAGCTGCATCCAGACAGTGAGGGTAAAAATGAAACTCTTGATGGAGAAAATTTCTCATTTTGAGGGATGGCAAGAAATAACAAGAACTTGTTCTTTAATATCAACTCTAGCTATTGTGAAGGGTCCCACATTGTTTTGTGACAACCAGATTGCTTGTGTAGCCTTGTCTTTTGACTATCCAAAAGACTAGAACAACAAAAAACACTAGTTCTGTCACTACCTCATTTCACATTAAGATAGGAAGAGCTGATCCTTCTAGGAGCTTGTATTACTACATACATAAGTACTCCCTCCACCTTCCCTTGAAGGGAAAGTAATAGCTTGTGTCTAAGTTAATACTCCGCTGTTTCAGTTTAATCTATTATCCTATCTTCAAGGATGATGAATCTGGATGCAGCTCAGCAATATACAGTGGTAGTAAAGGCTACAAAAAAAAAATAAAAATCAGAAACATAATTACATTTCAACTAGATGTCTACAGGAGATACTGGATGTAGAATTCATACATTCTTACAAATGTAGAATTGAGAATCATCGGTACTGTGATGGCATTTAAACTCATCATATTCAGATATATTATCTTTAGGGAGACAGAAAAGGAAGTGACAAAAATGCACTGGAAGTGTAGTGGGGGATAAAAGAGGAGATGATGTTCAGCTGAATAACACAATAAAGAAATGATCAGAGAATCAGAAGAAGAGGAGTAGGTGACCTAGTGAGGAAATTCATGGCAGTACTGCAAAGGTTTTGAAACTGTAATTTCCAATCTGTAAAACAGCAGCTGTAATTTCAGATATTCACTAAGTAACTCAGTGGTGGAATCTCAGTCAAATTTTCCTTTTGTTTTAACTCCTTTGTTCCTTCTTGTTGGAAGAGAATCTTAAAATATTACTAGTTCATCTGTGTAATATTAACTTTGTGAAATGCACTAGACAAAACCAACATTCAAATGGATGGTCCTGAATCCTTTTTTCACGTTTCTTCACTTTCTTAAACTTCATACTTGAAGGAAATCTCATATCAATTCTGTCAACGTTGACAAATTGTGTGGAGATGGTAAGAAGATATACAACACCAAGAACAAATAGCAATATCTCCTCTAAAATGAGAATGAATGCAGTACAATTCAGAATTTTAATTTAAAATTTCGCACGTAGCCAGGAAACCTGACTGACAGATGAAGCAGGAAAATCTTCTGGTACCCTAAAAGAGAGTAAAACTGGTTTACATTAAATAAAATGATTGCCTGGAAAGTTTTCCTGACAATCGTAGATGCCTCAACAAAGGAGTATGAGCTGTTCCCAGAACTACAAGTAGTTTTAAAATGATGATCACTGATAACTGACAGAATGGAAGAGAAAGCAGTAAAGAAATAAAAAGATAACAAGAAATATTTGAAACCACTGCTCGTATTCTCTTTTGTTCCCATGTGCTCTCAGACCACAAAAGGTGAATGTGATATTGAACCCAAATGTATTGCTTTCTGTTTGGCCTCTGCTATGCACTCATTATTGCAGGAAGCTTAGTATCACAGAAGAATACCAATGATATTCTACTGTTACCCTTTGCCTCATGAGAGCATGATTCTCTTCTTCTTTACCCTAATCTCACACCAGTAAAAGTCTCTAGATTTCAGAAGAACTTTTGAATTTGAGTAGCAAAAACATAAGAATAAAGTAATCTTTTCTGGGTTTGCATACAAAAAAATCCTTTAAGTTTGGTTTTTAAGTTCCCCAATTGTCAGTAAAGTATATGAATTATATTACTTGTTACATGGGAAATTACAAGTATGAATTATTTAGTGTATCAGACTCTAGTGGAATTCTAGAGAAAGTGCCTCAAGTACAATACAGTATATCCCTTTTTCATACACCACTGAACAGAACATCTACAAATTGCCCTAGATCTCAACAAACTGCATAGGGTTCACTGACATTGTTCCTGAGCTGTGGTTACTCCTAATGCTCTGCTAATCATTCTGTGCTCTAACATGCTCTGTAGGAAAATCTGTATGTTCCCAAAAAGTCAAAGAGAAATCCCACTAATGAAATTAAGTGAAATGAATATAATGTATTTTTGTCAATGCAAGTGCCCTAATCTAAACTTTTGAGTGTGAAGCACATGCATTATTCAAAGGAAAAGCTTTAACTAGTGTTTCTTCAAAATTACTCTGAAAAAGGACTAAAGGAATCAAAATATTCCATCAAGATTGCTGAAAGTGTGGCTAAGTAAGTCTAAAATAACCTAGCATCACTGTATTGATGTGCTTGAAATCTACCTGAAAGCTAAGTAAAGACAAGTGACAGTAAATGAAGTTCTGTTCACAGAATATTCAAGTTCTTTCCTATGATGTACATGATAGCAATTTTAATCAGAGTCTGGCATTCATTTCTTCCTACATCATTTTTAATAGCATTACCTGATTCTAAGAATTCTGAATGTAGAATGGATAACACATTTTAAACATCAGTAACTCTAAGCCTGGAGTGGGAAAAAATGATTATTTTAAATAAAACTGTACAGAAAGAAATGCAAATATCCCACATTTGCAGATATTGATTTCAACCAGCCAGACATTTGACTATAATTGCTTTAACAGACCACTGTCTATAGCTTGTAAGCTTGAATCAACGTACATCCCTCTTTTACTAAAAGATCCAAAAGGATATTGATTCACACATCGTCTCTTAAATTGAGATAATCTTTTTGAGATTTCAAACTTAATTTGCTGATTGCCTCTAACTGACATGAGTTCAACGCTGTCATGAGATGAGTCAAACTGTCCTTGACAGTTCTGACACTTTAAATAGTTTTGCACTGACTGATTCACTGGCAATGGACTCATTATCAGCAGTGCCATGTGGAACTTGGATGACTTGATTCTGACCTAGGTAGTTTTCATCTGCTTCTGAGGAGTGGATTACTGTGCACCCCTACTGAGTTTCAAAGTAATTTTCACTTTTTTTTTTTATTATTTCCTAATTGTATGCTTTTTATTTCCTATCAGTCTCCTTGTGGCGCTCCTTTGTGCTGTAGCCAGCAGGTGACACCCTGCACATGAATCCCTAGAGAGAATCATTGTCACTCCTAACTACTTATCTGGTGTCTGTCTAGCGTTGTTTCACTCCCAACTGCTATTTAATGTCCTCCATCTCATGCGCCACAGAGAGAACCAATTATTATACAAACAAAGTAAAATAAAAGTACTGTGCCTGATTTAGTTTTATAAAGCAGACTCTGAGCTCCAATGCAAGATGCATAGCTACAGCTAGACTGCTGAGCTGTGTACCTGATGCCATGCTTCCTCCTACCACCTTAATTCCCTACAAGTCATAAGCACTGAGCTTGTTTATCTGTGTTAGCTAATCAACATAACCACTATATTGGTCATTCATAATCTGTGCTATTACCATGGTTCAGGATACTGTGATTCTACACTTTTTCAACTATTTCAGCTCTGGAGGTGACATACACATGAATTATTCATTGTCTGTGTGCATGATAACCCCATTTAATCTTTTATTTGTTTGTACTATTGCTAGCCTCTTAATCTTTAGCCCACTATATTTCTTACAAATTCTCAGAAGACTACATCTTATATTACACTGACAGAAAAGATTCTCCTTGTAGAATTTTTCATTTAGTTTCCAACAATATATTTTACACTTTTTAGAGCATGACAGAATTAGACAAAAGAGTGCCTTCAGGAAAACTGCAAGAGAACATAATTCTTATTAACAGTTTTTCTCTTTCAGATGACCTTACAGATCATTGGTCTTCCTTAAATGTAAAATAAAGTAGCAATACAGCAACTGCACAGCTTATCATTGAAAACTTTTTCAAAATATATGCTTAATCATAACGAACCCTGTTCAGAACTTCTTACTCATCACCTCATCCAAGTCACACTTTCCAGGAACTTTGCCTGAAGGAGTATAGGATAAACCAAGGTGATTATTATGACCTGTTACTGTGGAAATGCAAGAAAATTTAATATTGTATATTCGCAGATTTAAAATAACTTTTAAATGTAGATTGTGCTGAGACACAATGTTCTTGAGGAAGTTACTTCCTCAAAGAAAGAAAAGTCAAGAAAGAAACACTAAACCACAGCTTAAGTGAGATTTTTAAGAGAAGCACAATAGCACTGAAGAAAATCTGCAATGGGGATTCTGATCCTTGTTCTTAGGAACAACAGTGCCAGACAAGCATTTGGAATCTTCATGTTGGGGACTAAGCTCCATTCATTCTCTAAGCATCACCAACATGATTGGTAACAGGAAAGCAGTGAGTGAATTTCCAATAGAATACACAAACAGTATTAGCGTGTTTGTGCATATTGATCTGTGGTATCAAAATATTTCTCCCCGGATTGCTATAAGACATAGGCATACACTTACATTCTTAACTAAAGATGCCTCTGCAATCATTATGGCAAGATATATTCATAGAATGCAGGCAGATAAACAAAATTCAGTTCAAAATAAAACTGATATATAAAATAGCTTTGAAAATACATGGTCAGTTCCTCTGCTCAGTCGAGTCTTAGTTAAATTATTCATTCTGACAGTAAAACTAGCAGTTGATTTCTGGTTTCAGTAAGATCATTAAAACATAATTAGGCTATTTTTAACATTAATACAATCACAATCACTTCACTTATAGTTTTCCAGCCATCAGCTGCTAAGCTCCCAACTATATTTTCTAAACTACAGGTGATCAAGTACGTTACTCAGTTTTGAAAACGTTAAATAATACTGATATTCAGTAATTTTTTACTGACATCATGCAAAATTGTGTGTATGCTTATGGAACTCACATGTACATTAGTGTTTTGAAACTTGCCAGATGATTTCTCTGCAAATAGAGACATGAAACAAAATACATTGTTGTATATAAATTACAAATAGTAGATAATAGCTATGTGTTCATCTCTAACATAGTGTAGTAAGATTAAAAAAGCTTTAAAGCATCACATGAAATTACACAAGGACTGCTGGCCAAGTAACGGATATGCACTTTCCATCACATATCCCTAGAAATCAGACTTATAACTGAAGCAATCAGTTATACAGTACAGCTATTGTTTTGTAGACTATCTGGTGGTAAGGAATTTATCAGTTTTCTTTTATCAACCACATGGCCTACCTGTAACATTAAGGATTGGGCCTCAGCAACACTGTTCACTAAGACACAGAGATGAGCTCCCTTGAACATCTCAAGTGTGTGTCTGCCTAATCTGAATGTGAGTCACTTGTTCATTGAGCACAACTGAACTATTCTTTTATTTGCAGCTGAAATAAAAACTGATCTAGAGGTTTCTCACTTGAGCGGTTGAGACACATTTTCCTGGGTTGGCAGAATACGAGGCCAAACTAAGAGATGTTCCTGATTCTGTAATCACCATGTAATGTCACTACACTGCTACTCACTTTGAATTAAAATAACTGTTCAGCTGCATTAATTTATGCCAGTGGACTGTTTCAGTACATCATTCAAATTGTGCATTCCCTGCATTCTGCTCAATGCAGAGAAAAAAAACCTGAGGTAACCATCATGCAAGTAGGTCTAACATAGACTACATTTTGTCAAATGACTTTAGGAACTGTCACAACCATACTGCCTGTTCTAAATATCATCAATTACATGGTGTGCATTTGCACTTATTTTATATTCCTTAGGGTACTTGATTCTGTGTGACTACTTCTACAGAAAAGCACAAAGAAAAGCTTTTTTCCCTACTTATAATTAAGGTTGTCTACAGCAGTCTGTGTTGACTATAAAGCCTTAAAATGCGATTACATAGATACTATCAAAGTTATCAGAACAGGAGTGGATGAACTTCATGAAATAAAAGCAAAGATGAAGATTAATCTATTCGGCAGCCATGTACTTATTATAAAGATGTGGACAGTATCCATTCATCATCTTTATTTTATAAGCAGGTAGATAAAACCAGAACCTGGAGAATATCACTCAGCTGAGATTGAACTCCTTAGATTTATCTTAATTATGAAAATTTGACAGATAATATCTGACAATGAGTGCAAATAAGTCTGGAATTGTAAGAGACAGACTTGTCTGAATGAAGATTCAGACTTTCATCTGAAAGTCTGACTGGATTTTGTATTACTGCTTCGCAGGAATTTCTATTACTTATAGGAAAATGGGAAAGAGAAGATACACAGATCCCATGCTTTTTTGGTTGTCACTTCATTCTAAATAACGGCAGATTTCAATAAATAGCAAGCTTCAACAACTGTGGGGAAAAAAAAAAAGAAGTTCTATTTAATACAGTCAACAGGTTTTGAGAAATTTGTTATTTATGATTAACGCATCTCAAAATTCTGCTTCTTCTTTTAATGAGTTTCTTGCAGTTCTTTAAGCCATAAAATTAAAACCCATACTTCCTTTGTCTGATGACTTTTTCCAGTCTGTTCAACAAAGGGACCTCTGCCTACATCAAAGGAATGTTTTATAGTGCATACCTTTTACACTTCCTTGATCATTGTTTCCAAACTAGAAATAAGTATGATATTCAATTGCTTTATACTTAATGATATTTTACATATCAAGTTACTACATTCGTATTTATACACCATTGTCTACAGTTTCACAGGTGGAAAATGGTTTTTAATGTCCACATATTGTCAAATCAGCATTTCATTTTCTTTTAAATTACTTTTGTTACAGCAGAATGAATGAATAACCAAGGCATATGAATATCTATATATGCATATTAGCTTCTTCATTTTGAACATTTCAGGATACCAGTTTTATCATTTTTGCTAAACTCAAGCTACTCTATTGTCTGGATAATCTATAAAATATTGGATTGGATTTACTCCTTATGATACTGTTTTGACTCACATTAAAGAAGAACTAGGCCATATTAAATCCTTACTGTGAAGGACAGTTAGAAGAATAAGAAGAGTTGAGCAGCTTCCAGCCAGACAACAAGAAATTACACATTCGATCTTTTTAAGAAACTGAGAGAAAAACATATTTAACCACTAAAGGAGTACAATTATGGAGTTCAGTAAAGCTTAAAAATTTCAGAAAATATCTGTGCGATTGGAATCTCACATTGACCAATGATGCCAAGCAAAACCATTAGCAAAAGCATTTTTCTGATGCTTTCCTAATTTGGAGAAACTGAAATTAAGGTATACATTTCAAATGGTTTCACTGATAAAAAAAAAAAAGTTGTTTTTGTGCAGTTAGCATGCATGAGAACTTGCAGTTCTAAGGAAAAAAACTAGCGTAGCAAAGCAACAACAAAAAAACCCACAAAATTAAGACAACAATACCTTCTCACTTAATTCTGAGTGAAATTAGACCTAGCTAGTAATATGCCTCAGCATATGGTTGACCTCATCCACCTTCCAATGTGGTGAAAGTAATATGGCCTTTTACTGCAGTTTTACCTCAGGAGGGCTTCTATAAATAAGTTAATTCAAGCAAGAATCATTTAATACTAAAGAGGAAGTCTTTGATTTGGTTTCTAGATGTCTGTTTTGAAGGGCAAGTACATAGAAACAGTTTCGTATTCTCAGCGCATAAATCCTTTATTGGGATTTATTTGAATGTTAGCCTAACAGTTTCAAACAAGCCCTTTCTAGTTCAAGCCAGGTGAATGTAATAATATAGACTGCAGGATTCTCAAGTTCTTACTATGCAGGCATTTAGATGCAGAGAGGCATAATATGGAAATAGGGGATTATAGATTTATGAGAAGCAGAACATAAGGAAAGCATAGTAACAGAAAAATTTCAAACTTCATATACTCCACTTAACTGGGAAGAATTTCAGGATGCATTTAACAAAAACTTTTAAAGATCATATGGTTATTAGTAGAATTCATTAATAAATCCAAATATCATAAAGTAGATTTTAATACTACTTCTTTTTTTTCTAAACCCAGTTGTCAAGGGATAATTAACAAAGCTTACTTTAACTTAAAATTTTTCTGTTGGACACCTAGGAATGCTCTTACTTAAGTGATGTAGTTCATTTAAATAATAGGTAAAATGGATAAGTCCCCCATTACATAGAACTAGCTAACTTAAGAATAGGAATTATTCTAAAATCCTTTTCAAAAAGCATGCAGTGTCCTTGATACATAACACAGCTAATGGAGACTGAAGGCTATTAAGCCTCAGAATCTTCTAGATGTAGTCAGAATAACACCAGTGGTTTTCAAATGGCGAGTTGTTATTATATGTAAACTAGGAAAATGTACGACCATACTTTAACAGACTGCGTGGATACACACTGATGAAAAAAAAACAAAACAAACAAACAAAAAAAAACACGCTAAGTTCTTCTGTGAACTGTGAACAGGTTGGTGATCTTAACACAATAGAAAGCACAGCAATGACAGCAGAATAGCAAAGTCCTAGGCTACAGAAAGGAAGAATTTGCTCAATACAACAGCTGAAGACACAAAAATAAAGGAAAGAAGCTCCTTACCTTTAGTAGGCCTCAGGTACACAAAGATCTTAAATGAGGTCTGGGAAGGGGTGGAGCCAAGATCCACCCCTTTTGGTCACTCAGGTGTACTGAATGCACCTAAGCTCCCCTGGGTTGACCCTGCATTGCTACTAGGTGCTCAATCACTTTTTCAAGTCATGACTTAGCATTTCTGCTACAGAGATCATTCATGAGAAAGTATTGAGTGTTACGGTTGAACAGATAGTTCCACAAATGAACACCGCTCTATTGGTTTATTTAGATTTATTTACATTGCAGATAAACTGATTAGTCATTTCTAGTTTCTTTTTGACTATCGTCTGATTCTAGCATGTCCTTAAACTTAACATTGCAAAATATAAAGAGATATAGGACGGGGTGTATTCTTCAGCAATGCAGTGCACAAGTTCTCTTCAAAAACAGATCAAGAAATCTCGCCTTACACTTAACATCTCTCATCATCCAAATTATCTAAATCTTGTTCACACGGGCAATACCTTGAATGAATCCCTGTTATTTTTGTTTGGTAGAGTAACATTTCTTTTTAGGTAAGTTTAAAATTTACTACAAAATGCTCACTACAAAGACAGTTGGTGAGGGTGACCAGCAGAATTTAGCATCACACTGATCATCTGTCTGTACTGTTCAAATCTGTATACATTGTAACTTGCACTACCAAAACGGAAGTCATTTTTTTTCCCTCCTTCTACTGCTTCTTAGTAATCTCTCCATTATAAAAAAAAAGCAGATAGTCATTTCTATGCTGACAATTCCTTCCCTCTTCAAATAGCAAGGGTCCATTGTCTCACTCTCCTATCAAGCTAAAGATGTCTTGTTTAATCTTAGTTTCATCCAGTATAATCTGTTACTAAAAAAGATAGCCAAGATATCCAGTAAATAAATGTAAGTAGCAGTAAATACATAAAAAGTTCCTGTTCTTTATTCTTGAAAGCTTAAATCCTAATTATTCTTATTTATTTTATCAGAGGTGTTTCTAAACGAGTAGGATAGATATACACATACAGACAATATCTCTGATTACTCAAAACTGAAGTAATTTCTGCTTCCAATTTCAGAATTAGAGTTTAATTTTATGTCTGAGTTAATGTAATGCTGCTTTATACAGACACGTATAGAATTATCTGATTTGATATAATGTCATAAATGATATATGTAATTCTCAGTGTACTCCACACCAGATTGGCACATGGCTAAAAGGCTGGATCTCTAAACTGCAGAGAACACTGAAGAAGTAATTATTTTAAAATTAAATCAATGTGATATTAGATGAAAGACTGACAGTAATGGAGTCATATGTAATTCTCGCCATTTCAATGACACCTGCATTCACAGTTAACCTCTCTGCTTCATATTGCCCTACCTTGTTAATGATAATCTGAAAGGAAAATGGATAGATAGAATTTTGTAAAGCTCTGTGCGTTGACCTTACGCTGCTACCCCAGATGGTTATGCTTCTTTAGTGAAAGCAGAATTATTAGCCTGCACAGCTTTCAAAAGCCTGTCTTAAGCACATACAGAAGAGCAATTTTCTGAAGAATAGGAATGATCTCATACTCTATCTGTGACACTCAGCAGTTTCATCTACTAAGCAAGTGTAGGTTCCTCTAATTCACTGTAAAGTATGAATACTCATTTCCTATGATCATCAAGTGACAGTGCTTTGAGTCTCTGAAAGTAGAGATGACCTAAACGCAGATTATGACCCTAGATCCTGAACTTCAGTAATTCACTTATTCAAATAGTTTCAACTACTAGTTTCATACACTTGTCATTTGTTATTCAGTATTTGAGATCATATAAAGATGCATTCTTTCATATAAAACTCCAAATAAATCACTTCCTATCAAGTAATAGAAATCTTTTGTCACTGAACAAAGAAATAAAATACAACGTGAAAGTGTAGTGAAGGACAGATTATTCTAAACTTTTAACCCATGAAAATCTGTAGCTCATATTAATACTGCAAAGTAGGATGGAAGAAAAAAGTAGCAGAGATTATCAAACAGATTTCAAAGCATGCGTAAAAAAAAACCAAAAAAAAAACATGGAAAAATAGGAAAAAAAATACAGAAGGGATAGAAATATCCATGTAGCTTTCTCATACACAAGTGAAAGAATCCACATTTATAGTTAATGAAAGGAAAATAGGAATATTGAAAATGAACCCCCATTATATGATTTTCAAAAAGATTTTTTATTACATTTCAACTCACTTTATAAAGTGAGAACCCAACTGCCTCATTTACTGCTAAAGAGCCACAGATTGCCTGAATGAAGAATGAAGAAAATTGCATGGGACTGCATTCATATTTTTAAAGGTTGGGAAGACACCTTACACTCTGGTAACATTTGTTCTTATTTCATAGCTCTCTTTCTCTTGAAGTTTCATACCCTTGTAGTTTGGGTTTTTTTTACTGCTCAAAATACAATGCAATACAATGCATAGTATTGTAAGGAGTATCGTTTTACTTTTTCATTATTACATATATTTTCTCGGCTTTTATTGTATGAATAAAAGTAAGTTATTTCTCCCAACAAACAGAAAGCAAAAGAGATAGAGCATCAAATAAAAATTGAACTTATTGATTTTCCATTAAAATCAATGTAAGATATGGCCTTGATGAAATCAAAATTAACATATAATGAACAGTAATGGAAGTTCATTTTTTATTTTTAATTACCTTAACAGAAACTAGATTACAATACAGTTTTACTTTTTTTTTCTATTTTGTATATCACGCATGTAAAGGTCCAAGAACACTCTCCAGTCTGAAAATACACCATAGTGTATTAGGGGCTTTATCATGGCACTGCAGCACATGTAAATTCTGACATGATGGGAGCCATACTTATGCTGAAAAGATCATTCAGCTGTCAGATGCTAATTAGACTTTGAAATCCTTGTGGGCATCACAATAAAAGTGTTAATTAATGTGACATGGGATGGCAGCTTCTGAGCTTTGGGATGTATATCTCTGGAAACAGTAAAAGAATATTAGACTTTTTTGATAAAAGGCAGAATTGTATTACAGTGGAGATTAACTTCAGTTTCCCCACATCATAAGGTTTCTTTCACCCTGAATAGTACTTCTTCCAAAGGAGTGACAAAATAAAAACTGCTTAACACACATCAGAATTCCTGGACTTTACCAAAGGCTGTGCAAAGTAGTAAGTTCATTTTGCTTCAAAGATTCTTGTGATGTTTTAGGGCTCTCTAGAATTTAAATAAAGTAATTATGATAAAATCTTTCCTCTTCACAGTGTTTACTTCATGTCTTCCTATTACTCTATTTCCAGCTTCTATTCCTACACTTTCACATGAAGTTCAAATATGCTTCCAAAGGTTGGTGGGAGAAGGAAACGGGAGACAGAATCTGATCTAAATTACGTCCTATCTCACACTTCTTATAACAGTGAATTATTATTCTTAGTCCAGTTTTTCCAAAAGCAGTCTTGGTGGCATTGTCTAAAATTAACATGAACTCTTTAAAGCCATGAACATCTTTTAGATTTTGATGGTAGTATTTATACAGTAAAAAACGTAACATTTCCTGAAAACAAGCTGAACTTTCCCCACAATGTTTTGCTGCAAGTTACTAAAAGCAGCATAGGAAAAAAAAACAACCCTCAAAAAGACTCTGACTTCTCTCTTGCAACATGACACGAACTTTATCTTGTAATGATGTGTTGCCAAAGAAACTCACAAAACTGCCCAATGCATCACTGACTGAATTTCATACCGATGACTGTCAGAAATCAGAGTGAACGGCATTTTTGCAAAGGTTAAATGCCATCAAAAGAAACAAAAACATGCATGTTGACACCTGTGAACTTTGCAAACAAGAAAGTGATTACACTATCAATGCAAGCTGAGGACAATTGGTTTTACTTTAAACTAAGATATGTTTTTTGGATTATTGGAATGGGCTGAGTTCCATTGTAGAGTGTCTGATGGCAGTATGGAGGTGTGTGCTGATCTACTAAATATATGTTCTGCAAAATCCTTCTTTGTTTTTAATTTATAAATATTCTGATAAATCAAATGCTTAAATAACAAACAATGACAATACTGTGACTTTTAGCAGCTTATGGCAAAAAAATAAAGGAAGTTAACCAGACTGATGGAAATAAGCATACGAAAGTAGAGTAATGAGGAGAAAATATTAAAAAAATTAACAAATATCAGTGTTACAATCTAGCATATAAAAATTCATTCTTTAAGTATGAGTAAAATTATTGTATAATTTAATTTCTGCTCACATATATGTAGTAAATTTTAGTAATATTATAAACAGCTTCTAAAAAAACATACAGTAATTGTAGAATAATCAGCCTAAAATTACATTAAATGGAAATGAAAATTTCTGAGTAAAACACTTCTGTTCACTTTAGAAACTTCTTTTTGCATTGATTATCTACGATTTGATTGCATCTGCTGTTTCTATCAGAGTTAGTCTGTATGCCTCTAGCACCAAAAGTCATAGCTCCTAAAAATACTCAGCTTTTTGAGCCCTACATTTTAAAATCATTTTTGTGTTGGATTTCAGAAATCATCCTACTCATCTTTAGCTATCTGAAAATGAAGTGCTCATATAATTTCCTCCTACAACATATGGAGAAAAGAGTTACTGAGAGTGACTCATTTCAGCTTTTTCTAGGTATATGAGACAGCTACAGTGGGTGATTTTCTAGGTGTGTCTCTTTTCCTTCACTTCAAACCTAAATCCTTCACAGACATATTTCTGTTACCTTTAGAGCCATTCAGAAGAAAAAGTACTATCACTGGGAAGAAATCACAATGAAATTCTGATGTATTTCTTCACCACCAAGCATTATGTAATACTAAGTGAATGATACAGCTCCAAGCTCTGCTTATTCTATTCTTATTCTCCCTTTCTTAAGCTTGTGCCTCAGCTCACTGAAATCCAGTACCTAGGCATGATACAACCTATTTTCTGATCCAGTGTGTCAGACAATCTGTTCTTATTTGCAAAAGAGAATTAAGCAACTCAAAGTCAGTAAATGAAATAGAGAACATTACCTCATAGCTTGTCAGTATTTTTCCCATAGAAAGATTCAGAACATTCACTTGCATAAGGCTAAAGGCTTCACTATGTTCATTGCTTTGGTGAAGTCTTACTGAGATCTGAATACGATCTATTTCCTTTGCAAAAACACTATTGTGTGAAGGCTTTCCCATATTTATAATTTTGCAAACTAGAACTCATATGAGTAAACTCTACTTATCTTCAGAAACAGGGTTAGCACTGAAATTCAGTTTTATTATCGGTGTTGGGCATTTACTTCAATTGTTGTCCATCTATTTTAAGATACCTTCTCAAAAAACTGTCACAATATGTCCTACTTATTCACCTCTCCTTCTAATTATATTCTTCTCACTTACAGCCTGTGCACTGCTTCCCTGTATGGTTCTGCAGTTTGCATTTGCCACTTTAATTCAGAGGTTATTGGTTGATCCAGCTGCAAACATTTAAGCTGGATCAACTGGTCTCTTCCTTTTGAAAACCAAATTACTATCAAGCTTCTCTGACCTTTTTTGTTTGTCTATTTTCTTTCAATCTCCAGCCACAATATGGCCAAGGCAAAAACAATTACAAAAAGAAAATCCAAAGCCTAAAACCACATACAAATCATGGAATGGAAACAGCACAAAACAATCTTCCACAATCCCTGTGGAAGATTACAATACGTTTACTCGCAAATTCCCACCACAAAGTACTTTTTTTGACCAGTAGTGGAACGTACCGTTCCAGCTTCCACACCCAGTCTTGAAAACACCCTTAACAAAGTATCAATGTGTTGCACTTAGATAAAAGCAGAAATAAACAGAAATCAATTAAACACTTTTCAAAAAGCTAATAACCTTTGTGTTCTATCTTCAAACAAAATAAGGATGGTCTTAAACTATTTAATTATTTTTATTAGTTTAACTAAGTTTAATTAAATTAGTTTATTTAATTTAATTAATTTAATTAAATTAGTTTAATTATAAGTTTAACTATTTTTATTAAGTTTAACTATTTTTATATGAAATATGACAACTTTTGGTGCATTACATCCAATCTGATTTCTTCTCCCATGGAACTTAATACTATGGAGGTGAACAAATTGTAAATGACTTCTTAGATCCTTTTTCCTCTGGAAACAATACACAGAATAAATATTTATATTGAAACGAGACCAAATATTACAGCATTCCTTAGGAATAAAGGCTTGTAAAGATTTACCCATAAGATTCTGACATCTGTTGGTAAATTCAGATTTATTAATAGAATATTCTGTATTTGAATACAGAAGAACATCTTCTAATTTTGATTTATTGGGTGAGATGAGAACTAACTGAATTGAAGGCTCACATTTCAGCACACATAATACTAAACTAAATACTTTCATTAAATAAAGATTTACATTCTTGATTTGCAGGCTTTAAACCTGTCTGATGGAAAATAAAGAATAAATGACATTTTTCATCAGGATTTTATCTTGACAAAAAGTCTTTTTTGCAGATATATTTGATATTCATTATGTTCTTGTAACAGCCTCTGCATCTCAAATGTTATCAAACCCTGGCAGAATCTTTTCATCTTAATAAGGCAAAAGCAGACTTTGTGTTCTCAACCCTATTTTGTTCTGATTATCAAGAGGAACAGTTTGATTGACACAGGAAGAGAAAAAAAACAGTTCTGATTAAATCTGAGAGTTTTTATTTGGGCCAGCTTCACAAGGAGAAAAGGTTATCTTTCTGTTATGACAGGACAGATTTTTTTTCTGTCTATTATTTTTTATATAGATGATAAGACTCTTATTTTCATCAATAAGTAAAGGTAGACCTCAAGTAAGCTTTGCATTTGTAGCTTTGGTGAATACTTTCAATTTATCAAGCACCCAGACTGTCTTTTACTTCATTTTCAAAGGGCTTACCAGGAGATAAACAGTTGACACATTTGGACTCGTTCGTTTTTTTGCACTTTTGTATTTTGAAATTTTTACTTAAGTAACTAAGCTTTGGCTGAGACACTAATCTCTTTACATACATACTTTCAGATATCCGTAGTACACTGTTGACTATTGGCTTATTTTCTATGTCGTTAAAGGGGGAAAACAATAAATTACACATTTATTTATAACAGAGAGTAAATGCCTTATAAATACACAGCTAGAAAATAAGAAAATATTGGGGCAGGCTCAATATCATTATTTGACTGATAAAAAGCCCACTAAACAAACCTAGCTGTCCACTGCAGAAAAATTCCTCTGAAGATCTCAGATGCTATGAAGTGGTGTGCAGATTTCTCCATTCATTTCCATCCATGCTATAATCATCTTTTCATCTAGTATAGAACATATTGCACTGTAACCACGCTGAACTAACTAGCCAAGGAAATGTAAGGAAAATTTAAAACCAGATTTGAATTTATTCTTTCCCTTGCTTTTCCCTTGATAGCTCCTCAACAGATTTGGATGCTCAGAATAAATTTGCCCTGCACTCAACTACTGTATTTCCTTCTTTTAGATACAGGAACACAATTTACAAAATAAAATTTGAATGATCTTTAAATGGAGAATTTAACAAAATATGTCCTGCAAGTGTTGGCAAGAAAATTATTTTAAGGTTTTTGAGGAAAATATTTTACATTTTAGAGCTTCAGTGTAGAGAAATAACCAAAAAGTAACATATTAATAAGAAACAATCATTTTTGCTCTAACAATATTTACAAGTGACAAAAGAGATGTCTAAAAAATATGGAGTAACAGACTGTAATTCAGCAAAGGAGGCATAAAAAAGGATCTATAGTTCCAAAAAAAGGCAACAAAGTGCGAATTATACCCTTAAAAAAAAAAAAAAAGTTTGCTTTTGTCAGCTTTGTTCTTTTTTCTTTCCTAATATGTCTAAAATAATTTTAAAATTCAATATTTTTCCCTTTTTAAAATAAATATGCTTATCCCTGTGGCTTTTTATGACTGAGCACTTTAACTTTATTTGCAGTAGTCTCTAATTTGTCACAGAGAATGAACAAATTCTTATAATATTCAATATGTAAAAATGGATTGTGCATGTTGCTATTGCTTGTGGTGCATTTACCACAAGTATTGAATGCTCTCTGAAAATAAAACTTCAAAAGAGCTCATTTTAATGGTAAAATTTTACGTTCTCCCATCTATCTCAAGAAGAGTAATGTTCTTCACAACTAAGATTACTACAGTTCACTCTGTGAAATTCCACAGTTATCATACCCTCATGTGAATTTAATAAAGCTTAGCCTTAGCTGCTCTTGAACAGCAGCCAAGCATTTGATTTGTTCTATTTCATTTTATTCTTCTATATGCATCTTGTTACCATCTGGAATCATAAAAACAAACAGTTCAAGCAGCTAATGTGTTAAAAGGGGGCAATGACATAATGAAATATTTCCTTCCAGTTCCCTCCAAAACTCATTTTTTCTTTCATATCCATTTCAGAACTCACATTGTCATTTACTAATTCCAGAAGGACTTTGTGTAAGAGGATTTTCAGGACAGATGTTGGAACCCTTACACAACTGAGCACATGCTGTCTTATCCATGTTTAGTGTTTCAAAGCCAAAATACTGTAACTAATAAATCATTCTTGGTAGCTGATTGAGAGCATGTAATTGCACCATTGTTTGTCTCATGTACAGAACATATCAAAAGAATATTTCCCCCTCCAATTCAGTTTTCTTTTTCCAATTGCTTTTCAAATTGAATGCACTTCTCTATCTGCTTTTAACATTCAACTTTCATGATAAGTTTCTGAAAAGGTTTGATCCACTATTTTATGAGGAAAGAAATGATGGTATGTCAATTTACCAATGTTTACACTAGTAGAACTAGATGGAATTCAAATGAAAACTTTCAATATTTTTATAAATTAAACATAAAAGTTGGTGAGTGACACAAGCAAGCAGAAAACAATGTTACATTGGACTGTACTCTGAAAATGCATATGGATAGATAAATTTCAAATATAAGTAAATTGAATTCATTTGGCATTTATCCATAAAAACAGACGAGATTCTGAGTTCTACTAAAACATCTATATGTACTTGATGGTCCAGAAACACTAAGAATTTGAACTGACATAAAAATATATTACTTTTAGAGAATTCTGGAAGAGACTTAGGGTTCTGGCAGTTGTTCTTAGTTTTATATTTTTGTCCTTTTATCTGAAACATTTACGTAACTGAAAAATATATGAAAGCTGAAGCCCAAAAGATAAAACAACCCTTTGGATGTCAGAAAATGGAATCTCAGTAAATGTTAATACAAATAATGTTAGTGGAAGAACTTAAACATCTCAAGTATGTATTTTTGTAAAATGGGATGCTATGTTCTTTTGGGATAATTTTATGTTATGCTAAGTTCCAAGATGAGGTAAAACATCAAAAGAGTCATAGTGCTTGAGTCTTTGATAGTAAATACTGCTTCCTGGAGGAAGTAGAATCTCAGAAATAGGATGAACAGGAAAAAGTACTTTCTTGAAAGTAATGGCAAGGAGCCAAATTCTCACAAATAGAATTTACAGCATTAATACAAAATTTATGTGTGTACATATCAATGGAGTCTATATTAGCTCTAACAGGAAATGACAAAATGTGTCATCACAATACGAAGAGTGGCAACATAATACAACATGCACTACATGCACTACACGAAAAAGACATGAAGATGAAAAAGACAGAAGCACTACAAGACAGTTGAAGACGGCTCAATATCTATAAGAGAAGAGAATGGTAGAGCTACAGACAAAAGTCAGATTGTGAGTAAGGAACCAACTTATATTGCATCTTCCTGATGTGAAGGTGTTTGGTTTTCTCATTCAGAAAGAAGCATTTGAGACTGGAAGGAATTAAGAGAGAAAGGTCACCTGAACATGCGAGGGCTTCTTTAGAGCTGAAGTGAAATTTTAACGTTATCCCACTAAGACATTTTCAACCACGAAACCAGGGAGAGCAAGCTTCCAGTTTCACAATAGAAGAGTCAAAGTACAGTTGAGCATGTATAGTTTCTGGGATACAAAGCACATCTTTATCAAAGAAAAAAATAGATATATAATTCAAAGAAAATGAATGATTGTGATCAGCTTTAATGACTTCTGTTCAAAACAGACTTTGATGGATTGTCTCCAAGGGACTCGAAAAAGTTTCACAGGTACTCAAGTACTTCCTATCTATCTCTAAAATAGTTGCATACTTTTTCAATAGAACTTAAATACAGCAAGAGAAATTCCAATTAAGATAAGGAAACACTTTTCGCCATGAGAAGTCAAATAGGAACCAGTGTTTCAGAAAGGTTCAGGAATCTCCACCCTTACTATTAGTCGGGGTAGACTGCATGAGGTCCAGAGCAGACCAGTCAATATTTGAGCAAGAAATACCTTAGAAAACTTTCTGACATAAAAAATTAGACATGCAAAATTATCAGAAAGATACCTTACTTTTGTGTGTCTGTATATAAGTTTCTATAGCTTTATAACGTGTAAAATAGGAGCTAATAGGGTAAATATTTTGTGTGAGGAATAAAACTCATAGAAACTGTTTATCTTACTTCAGTGTGTCTTATGGGACATACCTCTGAAAAGTACTAGATATTTGTATTTGGAAGATTAGCCTAATGTATTTTGAGGGAGGAATGTAGAATTTTCCCATAGGATTTCTCATAAAACCATTGTTCCCACTCAATTCTAAAAATATTATAGATCTAGCTGACTCTGCATCAACTGTAAGACAGTAAATACAGCAATGCTGATTACTGCCGATAACAGTCTCAGACATACCTTTACAAGCAGCAGCAACTCTCAGCTGCAGCTCTTTCTGCGTTTTGAGTATAGCATGAGTTGGGAGAGAGATTTCTCCTATAAATTGCAGTGGTTCAGGATTCTAACTTTGAAATCAATAGCAATCAAAATCTCAGCAGGCTGTAGAACTCATTACCTCCCTTCTGCTAAGCTTGAGAACATAACCCAATATTTTTCTCTTCTCTTGAAGATTTGTTTACAAATATACTTATTCTAGATTGAAAAACATTTTCACAGCTTCAGTTTGATCCACTGATATATTGTATCTGTTGAACCCCAAAACAGATGCTTTTGAAACTGAAGATAGAAAATGCTTACGCTTTTATAGTATACATTACGATTCTAAATATGTATACCTATACATTCATATAACTGGTTAAGAATATGTTTTTACTTTTAAAAAATACATTTAGAGAAGTGAAACACAACAAAGACAGAAGACAGTTGCAAGAATCAGTATTATTATCACAGTCTATTTCTTTCATATATTTCTTTTACATATTAACTATAACTTAGGCTTAAAGTTAAGTTTAAAAATGGAGGAAAGGTAAGTCATACAACAGGTTTTTTTTGTTGTTGTTTTTTTTTTTTTGTAATATCATTAACAATTAGATAGTTTCATCCAGTTAAAATAACAGTGAAATCTGTACTATACACCATTCAAGTCTAAGTTGCATCACTTTTTCACTTTCAGTTTGAAATACATTAATTTTCCAAGGGTGGGAAAAACATTTCTAAAAATCAATAGAAATTGGTCATGTAATACAATTAAGATGTCTTACTTTCAAATCACATGGTAAGCCTGACACAAACCAAACATTAAAATCATGTTTGAATACAAATCTAAGTGTTCACATACAAGTTAGAAGGCAATCCGCAGTTAGAATTTGTGATCCTTGCTACTTGGTGAGAATAAAGATTTTCTTCCCATGAATTGCTTTTTTCCCCATAAAGTATGTCCAAGTAGTAGAAATATTCAGGAAAATGCATATTCTAGTCACTCAAGTACTTTAAAAGTTCAAAGTGTGAAGTACACCTGTCTGTTGCTCATTTGCTTATCTGAAATATATGTGCACTCTAGCGTCATCTGTCCTTGTCTCGCCAGGAGGAGATTGGAGAGAAAGAAGGGAGGAAGCAACAATGGATCGACCCATCAATGATTTAGATAAGGATCTAAGAAAAGTATGCTTGTTGAGTGCTTCAGAGTGAAGTTGTCTACATGCCTGAAACTTATTTGTGATTTACGCACCCAGATAAAAGGGGAATTTTTGAACTGCCAGACACTAAAAAAGAAGAAATATTTTTGAAGAAAGATGTTAGATTCAAGTTTCATGTCAAATTCCAGTGATCAGATCATTAACAAAGACAGACAACATCACAACCGAGTTCATAAGCCGAGGTAAGTTCATCCATATGACAACCATGAACATCTCATAGGAGAAGAAAGATGAAAAACATAAAAAGGACTGGAATTCAGTTGATAACTCTAAGGTGCTCTTCAGTAATGGGAAATCAAACCTCAAATCTTTGATAATCATCATTTAGCTTTTATTGGAAATAAGTTGACTGAGCTTTAATGAACAACTTCAATTTAAAAATAAATAAATAATAAATACAAATGAATAAAGGCTGTTTTAAAGATTGTTGAAGCCAGAAATACTCCTGAAAAATTCATAGTAAAACAATTATTTAATTTCCATCTATATTAATTTAAATAACTGAATTTGATTTACATATGTCTCTTCATTAAACCTGCAGAGGCAGATTTTTACATTGGAGAAAATATAGAAGCATCATTTTCATGATATTTTCAGTGGCAAGATTTAAGAGAACCTATACAACAGAAAAAGAATTAATTCAGAATAGCAAAAGAGATTTTCCATAATACATTCCAGTAACCTTAGTACTGGAATGAGTGAAATACTCGAAGAAAGAGAACAGAAACTCGTAACTGTATTTATCATATTGTATCATAACCTCCAAGTTAAACAAGAGTCACTTTCTAATACAGTTAGAACACAGTACACTCTCAAAGGGAAGACCAACTTCAAAATAATGTGTAAAGTGAAATCCTAGTGCTTGACTATCTTTCATAGCAGGATACATTGTGTACTGGGACAGGCATAGAACCACAGGTTTTTTTTATGTAATATATTGCCTGCAAACTGTGCTAACTGAACATGAGATATATGTGTATTCATTCACCCTCATGCTCTCTTTACATACACATGCACAGAGAATACATACATACACAGACATATATATGTAAAGACATAGTATATATCTCTCTCTATAAACACTGTATAAACACTCACACATATATGTAAACATTCTTAGAGGATGTGCAGATCTTCGAAAGTCCTGCTTAGAGCACACGTAGTTGAAGAAAATGCAGACAAAATGTGTGTACTGGTAAGGAATATGCTTGCTAGTAATCTTTGTGTGGTAAGTTTAGTTTAATAATTATAGACTCTAACCACTGTAAAAAAAAAACACACACTGGTATATATATAGAATTGACAGTGTGCATGCACTGCCAAAAGAGATCAAAGGTGTGTTTAAAAACAGTGCTTCTTCAAAAGATATATAAATATAAACTTTAAACAAAATTTATTTTAGAAATAGATGGTCAACACATAAAAGAAACAGTGCTCGATAATTTAATATGAAATCAAAAATATATGCTCAAAAAGTCTTGTTAAAAAGATTTTACAAATAATACTTAACATCAGGCTATGCCTTAAATATTCGCACTATGATAAAACAGGAAATCACTAAAAATCTGTAACAATAACAACAACAACAAAACCAGACTGCTTTACAGTTACATTAAAAAAATAATTATTTTTACATCACAAACTGTTTCATTTTTGACAGTACCCTACTGCTTTTTAGCAGTATTCAGTGAGATTCAGAAGGATATAGAGATATCCTCCAAAGTCCAATGTACTTTCTGATATGACAGGCAGCTTTCATACAAACTATAGATTGTGTGCCATAGTTTTTCTTCAAAGAGTCTCGTTTGACATTAGGTTGGTTGAGATCAAGTGGCACTGAGCTTTGGTAGACACATATTCATATGAAATCCAGGCATTGACAATATGACACGGGATGCAGAATGGCAAATATAAGAGCCATCTTTGGCTGCTGGCACTGCAGGTCTAAAAGATGCGAAGCAACTAATGCACACTGTAAAACTATCAACAAATAAAGAACTGTCCTCTATGCTAAACCAGACACTGCACTGTAAATAACCAAAAACCAACTCTATGATGTCTATAGGCACAGATATTTCTGCACTGGTGACAAGGGTGGTGATGTGCACCAAACAAAAGGATAAATCTCTAAATAAGTTTACTGAGATCATTAAGTAATAATAATTACGGTCTAAATTGCAAGAAAATAACATAGAAACTGTGACGGATATTTCCAGGAAAAATATAATGAATTTTCAATTTCAAAAGCAGCATTTTGACAACTCAGTAATTCTTGCTCTTCATTTACTCTGACTTACATGCAGTCAGAAAAATCATTTATTTAGGTGAAAGCACAAGAAAGAAATTATATTCAACACGGAAGTAGGCCTGGCTTTGATTCAGGATTCTAATATTCATTAAAAAATCTAAATATGGAATTTTTTGACTGATCTCCACTTATCCTTTACCTTTTTTAAAATGTGTAGAAATTAATATTCAGCACATATACACATTTGGTAAGTACACATCAGGCTTTCACGAGACTTTCATGAATACACTTAATCATCAGAAGGAAATAAAGCTCTCCAACAAGTCTTATACTAGCCTATGAAAGAACCACTCTTTAAAAAGTGATATTTAGATATAAGAAAACAAAAATGGAAACAGAAACATATGAAACTGAACTACTTAAGAGGTTGCTGGTTTTTCCAATAGTGCATTTGAAGAGTTATCATATTTGGCTGAGCTAGCTCACGAGAGAACTAGAAGAGAGATTACCGATTTAGATAAACCAACCAGTTGATGAGCCTCTATTTCATACGTGTGTCTTTTCTAAGGTTAAAAATCAGACTAGATTCTTCTAGAATTGAATGATATGACCAATGAAATACCAGGAAAATGATAGATCTTCAGCTTGGCTAAAAGAAAAAGAAACAGAAATCTCCTGAGAAATATTTTTCTCACAAACAATCAACATTCACCTCAAGAAACTGCAAGCACAAGTTATCAAAGGTTCTTTTCATACTCATTGTAAAAAGTAGGCACTTGTAGAGGGTATGCAGCCCTCTAGCATGTAGATGAACCAAGTCCAGTACCTCAGCTCATTATTCCTCAATGAAAAGAAAAAAAATCTCAAGATAAGCATTCCTATTATTTGGTGCTTCTCCTCCTAAACAAACATGAATTTTACATGCACAAGCTTTTTCATAAAGGAAATCAAACCTAACTGCTGCAAGTACAGAAATCCAAATATTCAATTAATAAAAGAAAACACAACAAATAAGTCTGTGAAATCCTACTATCTTGAACAACTCTACTAGGCCAAAGGTTAATAACTCTTAACAAATATCCTTGCATGCTTCCCATCACCCAACTATGAGGAACCTAAGCAAACAACTGTAATAACTATAGGCAGTACCCATCTTTAGTTACACTAAACAATACTTCTTGAATAAACTTTTCACTATGTCTGGAATGGAGTATAAAACCAAAACAACTGGCTAAGTTGTGGCATTGAATCAATAAATATCATTACTGTATGTCTAGCCACTGAATGTGTAGTTTAATTTGAATCGTAAATGCTGCAAGGGTATGGTATGTTAAATAGGAATAGCAAAACTGTCTTATAGATACATAAACATCTTTCCAAGAAAATCATCTCATTATAGGAAGGAATTTTTTCCTGTAACAGTCATAGCTATAATTACGCAATACAATATGCTAAATTACAATACGTACTTAATTATTAATAGAATTTATTTTACAGATCAAATAGCCAAATACACAATTTTGAAAGAGCCAGATAGCAATGTGGAGAATACTATAGGCAACAGTCATAGTAGACATTCTGCAGTCTAAGAACTGAGGCAACGTGAATATTAAGTACAAGCCTATAAATATCTTTACATCAAACATACAGGAAGGTGTAAGAATGTCATGTTGTAGTCTAATTGACCAATCATTAATAACTTTTCCTTTAAGTTATATATACTGTATACATCCCATTTAGAAGTGTTATTCATTTTATTCTAGCAAACTAATATTACATGTCTTCACATAAGTGCAGAAAACAGGGTTCTTTATACTCCTTTGCTTCCTAAGAGATTTTCTATTGCACGTGAAATGCTAATATTATAGATGATACATATTAAGCGTTATTCTCTAAAATATACAGGAACTTACAACCAGGCTGCAACCCAAGCAATGATACTCAAACTGTATTTGTTAAATGAGTCATACTAAATTAAAAAAAAAAAAAAAAAAAGTAAAAAAAAATAAAATTAAAATAAGAAAAGTAATAATTTGGAGAGAAACAAAAAACAGAAGGCCATATTTTCCCCTATGTGCTGGGTAACTGCAAAAAATTATAGGTTCCAACAAATATTTATCATTTCCTATTTTATCACAGTGAAAAGCAAGACACTGGATCTATGATTTATAAAAATAAATCTAAAAAAAGTATTTCAAAAGATTAGGTGTATAGCACCTGTTATGTGTTATCTAGATTTCAGCAAGCAAAATGCAAATTAGATTCTATTTTAGGAAGTGAATATTTTTGAGTTATTTAAAACGTGATCATTTATTACAAAATTTTGTGGGTAAGAAAGTATTCACTGTTCACAACTAATACTGTGCCTATGAAATGAGAAAGCAGTGATTTGATCAATTCCATTTATGAATCATAGCAGCAATATTATCATTAAAAATATTATGGAATATATATAAATAACACTTGATTCTTAATACGTGTAACAATGCTATACTGTGACAACATTTTTTTTTCTTTTTAATGCAGGGAGTATAAAGAACTTTACATTCTCCTTTCAATCTATGAATAAAATTTATTGCTCCCTTTTATTATACTTATATAATCAAAACTTCTACTTGTTTCAACTAAAATAAATAAAGAAAAAATCTGGGACAAGAAGTTGGTTACAAGCAAAATTAGAAAACAATAGATTTATCATAATCGCCAACTGCGATGAATGCTGGGTCACATTACTTTTTTCTTACTAAAACTACATTATAGAACACTGTAGCACAACGTACTAAAATTTCGTTGTCTTTTGCTTTTAAAAAATTCTTGCCCTTGATACCTTTCAGTAGGGCAGCTTGAACAGTTCATCGTCACTTCCAAACCCCTCTGGAGATCAGACGATAAATTTCTTCGGCAATCAGAGAGAGGACAAAGGGCTTTCTCGTGCTATTTCCTTGTTTTCATGTTTGCTGGCTTAACATCATTGTGTACACGTACGACTTCAGTATATAACATCAGATGCGATGGCGTTCAGAGCTGGCAAACAGAGAAACAGCATGAGAAAAGCCCTTTCCTACATAATTTTCCCCATATATTGTAAAGTTTGCTTCCAACTTTCAACCATGTCAACCAAATAGTTTGAGAAGTACCAAACTACTGCATTTCTATGTAACCAACCACCTTTGGTGAGTGTTTGCAGGTCTCTATATGCACACAAAGACCTGCACACATCTACATACACATACAACAGAAGCGTTAAAACGGGAGACACAAAAATGGCTTCTATGTATGTTATTCTAGGTTTTTTAATATTTTTTTCTTTATCAGCTAAAAACTCTAAGTGCTGTATCAAGCATACAGCTATCAGAAAACTAGCGTACTACCTGAAATACATTCTACAGGGTTTTAGTACACCATTCAAGAGCATAGTTCCTAAGAGTATAAAATATTTTGAAGAGTTATTTTGCTTCCTTAAGTTGTACTTATTATCAACAGAGTTAGAGTCTTGAAAATTCACTGAAGCAAAGCCATTCAGATCAATTATTTCAAGGAAAAAACCCCACTATCAATAGCAGTCACCAAGACACTAGCCACTCACTGGTCAGGAAATTGCTATCAGCTGAAGATCATTGAGTGTAATACCTTCTGTGAGAAAATAGGAAAATAAATAAGTGTGAAAATTAAACTAAAGATAAATCAGATTTCATTGTTGACAATGGTTGGTAGCCATAAGTTTCTATTAAAAAAAAAAAAAAAAAAGGAACTGAGAAGAAAAGAGTAAACATTTCAGCTTCACCACAAAAGCATGAAGGTGAAACATGCTTAATGTTTAGAGAAAATCATATGTATTTATACTGCTACTATCCCAAAACAAGCTGCTATTGGATAGAGAGTTGAGTATCATTCTAGACTGAAAAGCAATCACCAAATGTTAATGCTGGAACACTGCCTACCAACTTCAGGACAAATTCAAATAGTTTTTACTTGATTAAAAAAAAAAAAAAACAAAAAAACAAAAAACAAAACCAACCAAACAAATAAACCCCACAACCTTTGTTTTCTCCAAAGTATGTTTTATTGCTCAAGAAAAATTGAGATGCTATACTGAGGGACATGCTTTAGTGGGGAAATATTGTGGTGGGTGGATAGTTGAACTGGATTATTTTGGAGGTCTTTTCCAATCTTGGTGATTCAGTGATTTTATGATTCTACTTAAAAGCCACATTCAAAATCGTTCTTTTTTTTATTCCTAAAAGACAAGTGAATTTATTTTTTGTTTTCTTTTCACTTGCACTTGGTATTTGTTTTCTACCATGAAGTGCAGAGTATCAATTCCAGACTTCCTTCCCCATGTTTTTTTCAGTAAAAAACATATCTATGAAATAAAAATTGACTTTTCTTTCACAAAGATTTACACAGAGGAAAAATACTTCCTCATCCAGTTTTGCTTTAGTAGTACTACATATCTAATTAACTGCTCACTAACATAAGAGTCTGCAAATTTCACTTATCCTTCAGTAACATCTTTTTCTCCAGATACGAATTTCAGTTCTTACTGAAATGTTCATACACAGGATCATACCAGAACTACCAGCAAAATTACCAGCTAGAAAATTAAGAGAAAATAATACAAATACTCAGAGTTGTAGCAATCACTTCTGAGACAGCATTTGAGAAGGGTTATACCAACAGATATTTATCTGACATTGAGAAGAAAATGTTCCTTGAGTGTAATTTACTCCATATTTGTCAATGCTAAACACAGCATTACCTTTACACCCTTTCACTTATCAGAAGCATCAGCATTGCCTATTGATGATTACAGGATACTGGATTAAACTCACTACTGTCACTTATTACCTAAAATTACCTAAATCATGCATCTAAAGATCTGCATATCACATGAGTTTTCAGAGCTTTTTGTTGTAGGAAAGTGCAATATTCTTTTAATTTGCATTCTAAGCACACTGATCTCATACTAAGTGGAAAACAATAATGGCATTTCACCACATTTCAAATCAGAAACAGAAAACCATATGCATCATAACTGTAAGCCTGTGTAAGCAGTTGGTAGTAAGAAAGTAGCCCCCAAAAGGCAGCATACCATAAATAAGGTCTACTTTCTAATATAAATTTAATGTCTATCTCTAATTATTTTCCAACAAACAAGTTCGGCAGAGATCACAGCATTATTTGAAATCTCTGTTCATACACACAGGTACATTCACACATGATAGAATTCTTGCCAATAAATCAATTAATGAAGCTTTACAGTAGTAAATACGAGAAAATCAATCTTCATATCTGTTCATTCCCACTATTTTTTTCTGAAGATGGCATAGTGTACAAATAGTGGAAATGTCAACATATGGATGGGAGTCCACTGCAAAGCAAAACATAAGCACCACCAAGTACAGAAACAGAGCATGATTATATATTTGTCATTCAAAAAGTATGTTCATATATATATTCAAACAGTTCAGAGAATGACTATATATTCCAGCTGTACCAGCTGAAGAAATGAACTGAAATTAAACCAAGTCCTGCCATTACTGCTTTCTGCAGTCATACTTTTTCACTAACAAAAGGCCAGAAAAAGTGATAATAAAAAAAATTAATGGGACCCTTCCTCAGTCAACAGCTGTTTATTTTAGGATATTTATACTGTTCCTATATGTGCAGTAAAGTTTTTTCAAATGAACGAATGTCACAAATAGCATTAAATGAAAGAAAGAGACAAGAAGGAGGAAGATACGTGAAGTTTTAATAAACCTTTGCAGCAGTTGTTTCTTAGAACCCAGCTGCCAGAGGTAACATTGTATACTATAATTATGAATGCTTTGATTAGATACGTTGATCCCTCGACAGGCATTCGAATTGTCCGAATGTTGTTTGAAACACCTGAACAAAGATTCCAGATTTTAAAATTTGTGATACATATTATATGAATAAGTGATTGAAAAGAACGAAAACATCCTTTTCAACTTTCCAGTGCAAATGAAAAAAAAAATATATATATATATATATATTTGAAAGTATATACTTCATACAGCCTTCTCTCAGTAAGGTAAATGTCAAAAGCAATTGAATTTGAATTACGAAGCCTGTGGACAGACAAGCTGTGAATGTATGTTCTTCTCCAAAGAAATACATTCTTCTGAAGACAATGAAAGTTAGCTTGATTTTATATCTTACTTAAAAAACAAACAAACAAACAAACAAACAAACATATTACGAATAAGAAGCTCCTTCACAGTTTATCATATGATAAAACTTCCTTAATACATCTACAGCATTCCAAAGGAAAGCATGCTATTCTGAAGGTACCAATTTACTCTCACTAGTATTAACTCCTAACGTGTGACTTCAAAATAATATTAGTATCTCTTTCCATTACCCTTTCCCACACAAAAGAATCAGAGAAGCTTACTCTCTCTTCTTCTATGCATTATATTGGCACCACACATTTCCCTCTTTAGCTTCCTGCAGTCAACAATACAGTGTGTCCTCAGTGGCTTCTGATTCCTTTCCCACAAAACTTTGAGCTTTGCTACTGCAGTATTTATTAGCCCACTGGGCTTTTTAGTAGAAAATCCCTTACATCCTCTTTTGCAATTATTTTGAGTCAAAATGTTATAATGACTGTCATTTTGTACATCACTTCTACAAATTTAACAGAAGATTTTTTTTTTTAATTTAAAGACCTTTGATATCATTCTGATTTAAAGCTTCAAAAAACTTTTTGTCTTTAAATCACTAGTTCAAATGTCTTGCATAGACAAAGCTAAGAACTACTCAGATGCAAGGCTTGTTAGTATCAATAACCAATTGAAAATAAATAAATTCACGGCAAGCATAATCTTTAGTTTTCTCCTTCAGAGAGATTTTGGCTTGTAATAGGGAAGTATGATAGTAATTATTACGTAGAATAATGTTTCTCACACTAGACATCTTTCTTATTTTCTCAAACTAGCACATCTGCCTTTTTAACTGAAATTATCCCACTTCTCCTTGCTGTCCTGCATTTTCTGAAAATTCAGAGAGTGCACAACATGAAGGTATCACTAACCACAAAGATGCCACTTGTCTACAAGGTTGGAGAGTAGAGAGCAATACGGCATCTGAAAGACTGGAGTAGAAGTTTCTTTTGTTTCACCTCTTTACTGGCTAACAGTGACAACACAAAGTAAGTCTTTCCTGAGTGTAGCTTCACAGAAGATAAAACTACACAGACCATAATTATACAAGAAGAAAAAAAAACCAAACAGGTTAGGAGTAAGACTCGCTTTTATAAAAAATACTGAAATTAAAGAAATATAGTTTGTTTTGCTTATCATAAAACACAATGCTGTAATTACAATCCAACACAAAGGATTAAACTTGGCCTCTCTTGCCCAATTTATATAAATGCATTAACGTTTTATTACTTATTTAAATAAAATGCAATTAAATCACGTTTAAAGGCAAATGTTGTTTTCCAACTAGTAGAAAGGACCAATGTCAGAAAGGAGTTGCAATTTCTCCAATAATGTGGTCACTTTGGTATATGAAAAAATTAACCTTTTGAACACCATACTAATAAAATCTCTGCAACAGTTATATCCGGTAATGAATATTTAAAAACAAGCAACAAGAAAGTTCTATTCTTCTCTCACTGACAGGAAACCTCTGTAAATGACTTTTAAGGTATAGATAAAAGAAAACATTTTTTTCCCAAGAGACTTCTGTAGAAGATAATTGCTTTCCATTCTACTTTAAATGTCCCTTCTGATGGAAGAACTAAGTTCATAAAAATCTAGAGTGTCATGAGCTTACCTTCTTTTTTAGTAGAATTAGTGCATTACGAAGCCTGCTTTTGAACAGACAGTGGAAGAATCTTTTTGGCTCGGAGGAGATATACTGGAGTCCCTGTACTCAACTGAAAAATCACTTAGATCAGGCCTACAGAGCACTTAGATCAGGCCTACCGAGATGCTGAAAACAGCACCACCCACTTCACCATAAGGAAAAAGATGAACAAGCTAATAAGAAACTTTTCTAATGTCCAATTTAAATTAACACATTCAAATACCTTTGGTACAAAATATTCAAATCTGAAAAAGTACACATTTTCTACTGCTGTTATAAAAATAAGAAATTCTATTAGTTTTTCCTCTACTTAACTGTTAGTGGAACTCAAAACTTCATTTTGTAATACACAGCTATATGGGTTACCACAGAAATTTGTGTTGTTAAGGGGAAAAACATTAAGTAGAACAAGCAGGCCATCATGCACTTTTCATGTACATTTTGTTATCAATGTAGCTCACAAAACAAAGCTCACAGAAAATTTAAAACCTCAACTGAGCAAAAAGTCTAACAGATTAAGTCTTGCTGAGGATTTGTTCCCCCAAAATAATATTAAAATATAATATCAATGATATAATAAGCTCTTCTGAAATATTTAATTATTGATTATTTTAAAATTTGACTGTGAAAACTGTTTTCACTGAAAACATTGTGATATTCTTAAATAAAAACAAATAGCCAACATTTATTATTTATGAAACTTTCCAAAATATATATAAAAATTATATTTGATTTTCAGTTACTTACAGCCTTTCTGTGTCCTGTAGGTTCTTATTTTTAATTTTAAGCTAAGAAGTCTGAACTGAATTTTTGAGAAGTTAGTATCTGGTTTACTAAGCACAGGAGCAAAAATGCGAGAGCAATTATAGCAGTGCTTCTTACTTTCCCGCAGCTTTGCCTATTGACAGTGCCATTCCACTCAAGTACTCTGCTACTTTTGAAAATGGCACTGAATCTCTCAGATGAAAATCTTTGCCTGCTTTTAGTGACTTTGAAGTGAAGCTATGCCCAAATGATGGCTGCAATTCCAGACACCATTAATATTAAGGACTACATATGAGGTCCTGTAAAGCTTTATTGTTTTCCACCTGGCCTAGATTACTTCAACTCTTGAGCACACAATACTACAGAGGACAGTACCATAAACCCTCTTTGTTTCACACAGCTGCGCAGCGTATGGAGGTAATGCAGGAAGTGCCATACTGCCATCTGCAGTCCAGAATACCCACCAATGCAATAATTCACAGTTTGATTTCTTTGCAGCAGTCATTTTAATTTTCCCCTTAACACTGAAGAATCTCAAATTGTTTACAATTCAATGCTTCTATCAAACATGACTTTTCATAACTTTTAATCCTTGTGGAAAATTTTATTTTTAATTAGAGAAAAATTAATGGAAAAGAAAGAGGTGAAGGAAAAAGAGAGAACCTTAAAATTTCCATTACCTGTCTGGTGTGAATGGGGCCTGGGGTCTTGAAGCCTCCTTGACAGCTGCATTCAGAAACACTGTAAGGGTCCGAGCTGCTTGATGAGCACTTGGAGAGTGAGTCACAGCCCACCACAAAGGTGTTATCCAGAGGCAGTTCCTGAATGACGTGGTGCTTCTTGGGGGGTACAGGAGTCTCAGGTTTAATTTGAAAGGTTGGCTGTGGAGAAGCAGACTTGTAGTGCTTTGCTAAATCTGGGCTATCAGGCTTAAATGTGGTTGGTGTAGTGGCCCAGTTATATTTTCCCATAGTCTGTTCTTCTAGTTCTACAGGAATGTCTAAAGTGCCATTTATGTGTTCATGGCCAGGATCATCAGGCTTAGATTCTTCAATAGTCACAAAGTTGAGAAGAAGACTTTTTGGAGAGCGTTTCTTCTTCTTCTTCTTCTTCTTGATCTGCCTATTCTCTTGGTTTGGGGAAACCCACTCACCACTCTGCTTATTTTTCTGGACAACTTTGTGCCTGGGAGTCTGGCGGCACCGTACTAACGCAGTAACAAAAATTACCAGAATAACTGTCATTGTGCCTGCAATAATCGCAATTATGATCTTGACATAATCATTGGTTTGTGGGGTTATCTCACCATCCCCAATGTTCTGGCCAACTGGAGTTTCCATATTCCTGCGCACTAGCTCTTGTATGTAGGAACTATTGGTGACTGTCTCATTCACAAACAAATGCACAAGAGCTATAGTATAAAGAGACTCTGGTTGCCCTAGGTCATTGACTTTTATCACCAGTCTGTGCAAGCCATGATCTGATGTAATTACCTTCTCTTTCAATGTAATATTGCCTGTTAATTGGTCAATTGCAAACAAGCCCCTTGAATTCCCTCCTATTATGCTGTAACGGAGCTCTGCATTCATTCCTGTGTCATTATCAACTGCAAAGACTTTAGTAACAACAGACCCTGGACTGGATGTTGTTGGAACCAACTCATATGAATAATTTGATGAAGGAATTACAAAAACAGGCCTGTTGTCATTTACATCAACAACATTGATCGTCACTTTGGCCGTTGAGGAACGCTGCAGTCTTCCTCCATCCACCGCTTTCACCTGAAAAGTGTATGACCCCTGCTGTTCTCTATCAAAAGTAATATTAGGTCTTATTACACCAGTAAGTGGATCAATAATGAAATTGTCTCGACCATTTAATATAGACAGAGTGACTGCAGCATTCTCTCCAGAATCAGCATCTGTTACTGTGATAAGCCCTACTGTGCCATACATGGGTAAGTTTTCTGGAACATAGAAATTATATTCATTGTGTGTGAAAGCAGGGCTGTTATCATTCTGGTCCAGGACTGACACTGTCACAGTAGCATTGGTCTGCAAGGGTGGCATCCCATTATCCTTAGCCAGTACAGTGAAAGAGTACCTGTCTTGTTTTTCTCTGTCCAACTTTCTCACTGCTGTCAGAATGCCCGTACGTCGGTCAAGGTTGAAAATAGGGGGTGCATCAGAACCCAGAATATAGCTGATCTCAGCATTGCGCCCACTGTCAGCATCTGTAGCACTTATCTTGGTTAGCTGAGTACCAGGAGCATTGTTTTCAGGGATGGAAAGACCTATGATAGGTTGCGTGAAAACTGGGGCATTGTCATTTTCATCTTTAATTTTGATCAAGAGCATTGCAGATTGGTTTAAGGGAGGTTTACCTGAATCTGAAGCTACTATTTTAATAGCATATTCCCGTGTGGATTCATAATCTAGAAATGTAGCTGTCTCCAGAAGAAACTGATTATCAAACACTGGCTTTAGTCTAAAAGGGACATCATGATCTGTAAAACAAGTAACTTTTCCATTCAGATCAGCGTCCTTGTCCATTACTGTTATCAATGCAATTTTTGTATTAAGTGGAGCTTTCTCAGACAAAAGCACTGTCCCATTCACTGGATTAATGATGTACCTAGTGTCTATTGATGGGACATTGTCATTAATATCTGTGACATTAACAGTCACTGTTGCTCTCGAGGGAGTTGAACTGCCATCACTTGCCAAAACAGTCAATTTGTGTACAGGAGATTCTTCCCTGTCTAGTGGCTCTCTTATGGTGATGAGACCAGTGGCATTATCAATGGCAAACAGCTTTTTGGCCAAGCTGGAGATCTGATTGCTGAAATAGAAGTGGATTTGAGCATTTGAGCCCAGGTCTGCATCAGTGGCATGGAGCTGAGAAACAGAGGTGCCCACTGGAGCATTTTCTGGAATACTAACTTCAATGTCATTCTCTTTAAAGACTGGGCGATTATCATTCACATCAGTCACTGTGACTTGCAGGATCGCAGTGCTAGATCTTGGAGGACTTCCACCATCTTCAACTTTAATTTTCATCACATAGGTATCCTTCTGCTCTCTATCCAGGATCTGCTGGACAATCAGTTGAGGCCACTTATCTCCCTCAGGTGTTTCAATTATATCAAGACCAAATACATTCTGACCCTACAAGACATAGAAATAACATACTTTAGCACAGTAATACATTTAAGCAGAGAATCATCTCATTAATGTTCTGAAATTATCACAAAATATATAAGCGTTACATAGGAATTGCCACTTTTATATTTACTCCTAGTTTGCAATATTTAATTTTACTTTAAGCCCAGGGACGTTAAAAAAAGCTTCAGAAGATACATGGAAATGAACTGATACTTTAGAATAACAGCGTTATGAGTATTTTCTTTGTTTTTTTGGGGGGCAGGGGTACACAACACATTGTTGTGGGTTTGTTTGTTGGTTTCTTGGTGTTGTGTTTGCTTATTAAACCAACTGCTCTCTTCCTACAGAAAAGAGAAAATTCTTGGACAGATGTGATTTGCTTTCTATCCTGTACCAGTGAGTGTGGAGAAGAGAAATGTAGCCAAAGTTCAACAATGTCCAAATGTAAGGTACACTAAAGGATTTAAACAAGTCTTCAATTTCAAGGAAAACAAGAAAGTTAAAGGGACTGTTTCATGGTTCATGGGACAACTTCAGACATGATCTGAAGCCATCATAATTTAAAAAAAAATAAAAAGGAAATTGTTTACAATTCAGGCACTAGATAATTCAGACAAAGCTAAACCATAACAGTTTATTAGAAATACGTAACAAACTCCTTAAAATTATTCTGTTATTCCTTATGATTTGCTTTATATTTATCTTTTCTTTTTACCTGGATTGTTTTGGGTAGTTTTTTTTTTTCATTAAAAAAAAAAAAATCACAGAACTGTGATATTCACTTTGAAAATAATTACTTCTTTTCAAAGGGATTGTTGAACACTTAACAGTCCTGTAATAGAAAAGAAATACCATGTATATTTGACAAACATGGCTTCCTTCAGAATACTTGTGTTGAAAAGAACATGCTAAAATAAATACAATAAAACAAAACAAATTCTGTATAAGAATGGACTGCTTTGTTTAAGTGTTTTGCCAGTCAGAATTTGACATAAACAAACATTTATTTCATGGAAAAGAACTATCCATCCCTATTTCAAACATAACTGCACAACTTGCACAGTATTTGTGACATTATGTTGCAACCAAGGGCAGTCTAAAGTGAACTGGGGCACATTCTGAAACAATAAATAAAAATACAGCCTTTATTTATTCAGTAGAAGAAATGAAAATATTATTTTTAAAAGAAATGTCTTCTCAAATAGCAATTCTACACTTATCTCTCTATGTAGGCAAAGTGTGGGTTTCCTATTCACCTTCAGTCAGCCTAGCAGTTAGTTGTAATAAATTGGATAACTACTAAGAAATAATGAATTATATATGTTTTAATATAGAATTCCAGAAAAAAAATGACAGAAGTTGGTGGAGGGGGGTGGACATACCAGCTATCTTTTACTTCTTTATTTGTACACAAATTGACAGATGGGCACTATTTATTCTGTTATTAGATCTCAGAACTACAACAAAAAATTCACAGACTTTCAATACGTTCAATTATACAAATGAATACGCATTTCTGCATTTCTTTAACTATCAAGTCAAAAGCAATTTTTCATTATACCATAAAATTAATAGATTTGATTGTCCATAACTACCAGTAAACTAAAGGAAAAAACAGTAAGAATGCAAAGAACAATTCCAGGTCAATTATAACCATTTGAGTAATTTTTCTTTATGGAAAAAAAAAAAAAAGTTACTTAACAGGATTTCTTGCTGTTCATTAGAGGATCATGCATCTTTTTAAACTACTAAAGCAAAAGGATTTCTTTTTTTCCTAATTTAATTCACATTGGGACACAGTTAAATACAGTGATATGCTGCATTTTATCAAACAAATTTTCTGAGACAGTGCTCCCATTCTAAACATTCCCAAAATGATGAAACATTCAAGAAGCATATTTTGAAGATTACAAATATCTAATTCTCTTCTTTATGAGAAAAGAAATTGAGAGTTAAAAAGAGAAACAGGAAGAAAAACCTTCAGCTTAAATTTTTACTGTTGAAGTAAATCCATTTATCATCACCAAAATCTCAGTGAAATCAAAATTTCCTACAATCAGGTTGGTTTTTGGACTAAATCTCAATCATCTCATTATCCCAGTGATCTGAAGGTTTCACCTACGCTAGAGTACTGCTGTAAATCTTTAGAAGTATAATAGTACTTATATAGTACCTTTCACCATTAAATTAATTTTAGAAATAACCTGTTAGTTTATTTCCATGGCTATATCAGAGAGTAAAAAATAAAATGCTGAATTTTATTCTAACAACTTCAAGCAGAACAAGGTTTCAGAGTTAACACCAACTTTAAGAAGCTCCAAGTTCTGATCACCATATTATTTATCAGTGGTTTAAGCAACTTGTAACCTTATTGGATTTTCATAACATCCTTTTCAGTTGATTCATGCCTAAGATAATCTCTGAAATGATGAAAGGTATACTTGCTGAACACTCCTTGCCATATATTTACCTGATCATTTGTAATTGATCCAAATGTCCTTTTCGGAGCTGTTTTGGGCTGTCATGTAAAATAAAAAAATTAGAGAGTTTTAAGCCAATTGTAACATTTAGGTAAGTTAATAAATACATAATCAATTAAACATGGATATCTAATGTGATAACCTAGAAAAGTTTCCAAGTATTACAAACAGGACTGCATGTAGCAAGGTGTACCTAGTCTACATCTAACTTGCCTCTAGACATGCACGTGGCACTATTACACTCTCTCATCACAATATTTCATTAAATTCATTATTTGTTGACTACATTTGCTTTGTAATGACTAGTTTTTGTTTGTTTTTGTTGTGCTCTGAATTTTCAAATCCACAGTAAGAAAAGAACTCGGAAACTTCAAGTTATACACCAATCTAAACTAAAATCTGTGCAGTCATAAACCTAACATGCTTCACCCATACACAGAAGATAAGGACATGATGTATTACCAACATCTACATAATAATTCACTATTTTTCAGCTTCCAATAACAAAAGTGCCTCTACAAAAGTTGGTCTGAAAGTGACAAACACTTCTACCAAATTACTAATCATTTCATTTAAACTAAACAAAAACAAAATTCAAAGCCTTTTTCTTTTACTTCTTCACTCTTTCCAAAAGAAGGAAAGTTAACAGCTGCCAGTAAGGCAATTAGGTAAGTAAGCCTCCCTCTTAACCTTCTCCATAACAATTTTTGAGACATTCACATGCATCCTATTAGACAGGAAGCTGATACCTTTAACTGTCCTTCAGGTTTTGTATATCATATTTATGTCTGAGACATGCTGTAAATTCCCATACTGCATACTGTCCTGTCCTGCAATATGCCCTTTATATTTCAAGTAAACACTAGATTTATATCTCTAGATATAAAATGAAGGAAAAAAGAGGAGTTCTTAGGAATTAATATACTTAGTAAGATAATTTTTATGTTCACATTATGTATGTGCAAGATTTGCTCCAAAAATCTAAGAACTAAGAGAAAGAAATGACCACATTTTAGTTATGTAATTCTCTAACACATCACTGTGCTTCTGGATGTAACAAGTAACAGTTCTGAACCAGCTCCTAAATCACAACCTCATCTTATTTGACAGCCAAACAAGACACCTTGGGCTCATAATCCCACATTTTAGAGCTCTCAGATGAATGCTGACTGGGTGTTAGAGCAGTGTGAATCCATAATGCCCTCCTATTCACTACCTGCACTATAACTGTATCAGTACTCTCAGGCAGAAGGGGATTCAAACTGACAGCCACTTGTATACAAGAAAATAGAAACAACTGAGATGTTTCTGAAAATTACTTTACCCTAAAGCAGAGGTTGCCCAGGATCCTCAGCTTCTAGTTCTTTTAGTTTGAATTTATCATGATGGACATTATAGATCTGGCTCATGACAAGTGGAAAAAATAAAATTAAATAGGCAAAATCTTTGTTAGGACTTGTTTAACAAGTACAAATGTTTGTGAGTTAAGGTTCATTGAATTATTTTCTTCTCTGCTATTTTCATGATAATTTCATTTGAAAAGGTGCATGATTTCTATAAACAGGTGGTATCTTCACTGCACCAAATTCATATCCATGCTTTTAACAGAAAGTTATTTAGCATGGGTAACTTATTTGATCGGAGGCCCATATGAACTGAAATTTTGGCTACAAGCAAAACCACTGCATCTTCCTTTTATGTTTATGTTTGAGGACAAAATGTTGATAAAAATTTTCGTTTGAATGGCATGATAGACCTCTCATCAGAGACCCAAAAATAAAAAAGAAAATAAATGAATAAAATCCCTTGTCCTCCAGATTTATATCAGGAGGCCATTCTTTCACATGGACACATTTTTCCCAACACTAACAAGCAGCTTTTTGGGCTTGAAGGTCTGGAACAAGTACTGGTAAAATTAATATGACTGTAAGGCTTTCTTAGGGCCTTCACTCCTTGGAAAGTTCTCTAAAACTCAAAAGAGGAAGTTTATGTGGGAGGTGTAACAACTACATGAGCCTTTTTGCTTTTTAAAGACATGAAGCTGTGTTTTTCAAACAACGAAACTCATCCTTTTTACATTATTCTCAGAAAATAACAGTGGAGCCAGTGAATTAAACTGTAAAAATATGTGACATAACACAAGTGCAAGATGTCCCTTCTATACGTATTGGAAGATAAATGACACTGCGATTTCAGATTGATAAATCAGAGACAGCTGCTCAGAAGAAGTAACAGAGTACTGAAAGTAGTTCCACAGAGACAAAATTCTAATACTCATTAAATATAAATCTTTTGACTATGTTAATCAGGGAATGCCGGGGATAAACCAAAAATGTATTTTTTTGTGTTGGATTTTATCAGAAAGCCAACTTGTCTTCTTCCTCCTCCAGTATTACTGATTCCCATTTGTGTGATTCAGTAGAACAGCAGTAAAAGGAAAAAATGAAAATACTGTGTTACAGTATGGTAGCAGTCCCATTTTGAGACCCAACTCTGAAACCCTGTAATACGTGTGTGCACTGAAAATTTCACAGTGTATGCCATCACGACTTTTGATGTAAGAGTTGTGTTCCTGAAAATGCCTTCTCTGCAAGTTGTTTGGAATCAAAAATCTTAGAAATGTATTTGATACACACATTTACAAGTATTCATACTCAAGATGGTACTACAGACAGAGATTATTATTCTATTTCCTACTTCCAATGCAATTCAATAAAACTGCACAGAAAGAAAAATAATTTATTATTTTATTACAGCAATACAAAGAGTTCTATCAACTGCATGTATGTACATGTAAGCAAAGTCAAAGATACTGAAATAAGACAAAACTCCCTAAAAAACAGAATAACATCTAGGATTGAGTCAATTATTTCACAGACATGTGAAAGACCACTCACTACAAAAAAGTAGTTTTCAGTTGTTATAAGGATTAGATTAGTATCTCAAAATCATAAGGTCACACAATAAAACTAGTTGGATATGTCATGCATTCTACCTCCAGATTTTTTATTCTACTTCCACCCTCAATTAACTTTACTGTTACTGTAAAGAGAGGCACACTATGGATATATATGAAAACCCCACTGTAAACTGGAAAATTAAATGATATCAGTTTTGAAATTCAGTATTATGGAAAACCTAGACTAATTTACCAAAAGCAAGAATGATAGCTGGAATGCAGAGCTTCCATGAGGGCTAAGTGGTATTAAAGCTATTCCTTATTATGCTCCTAAGCACAATCTGATTAGTTTTAACAACTGCCCAGCAGGAAAATCCAACCAATCACTCTAATATACCTATTAATGTACCTCTTTGCATTTAGTTTTCACTCATTTCAGAGGAAGGTACACACTGCACTACAGTAAGAGTTGTATCTTTTGATTTTAAAGTGATATCAAATATTCAAAATAAAAACAATATTAGAAAATCCTGACAATCACAATATAACTTAATATCTTAAAACCATTTCTGATAAATGAACTTATTCCACTAATACATAAGAGGCAGCAAACTGGTTTTGAGTTTCCATGGGAAATGGGATGGAGAGGAAAACAGAAAATACTAATTTGTTTGTACGTTTAAATGTGCTACAACAAATAGTATTTAAAAATACATCACGGAAATGAGGATAATATTATATGGCTAGGGTTAAAATGAAGTGAAAACTCAAAGAAAGTCATATAATATTCCATTCTTAAAAATACAGAAGAACATCTTGACTCAAAAAAGAAAAAAAGAAAAAAGAAAAGAAAATAAAGACAATATGCTTGATAAGGCAGAGAAAAAAATTACAATAATTTGACTTTGGAACATCAGCAATAACCATGGCAATAATACACATCACATTAATAGAGACAGCAATTATAGCACAGTGTGATAAAAATGTATTTCAATACTGACAGCTGATGATTCAGAATTCTTTCTTTTCACCAATGTTTCTTTTTTGTTTCCTTAAAATTGTCTGAAATGCTCTTTGCTACACGTCCCAGCGTCAAAAGCTCTACAGGACTTCAGTGTTCAGACCCATTTATTTCTGGGCTAGGGAATATAAATTACTTTGTAATAAACCTTTCTTTCAAGAATAAAAATAACCATACTAATGCAGTCAAGTGCCACAATCTACAGTTGACAGTGGATTTAAAAGTATTATTTTGATATTTATAAGTTTATAATTTTGGACTTAGCATTTTTCTTCCCCGTGTTTCCTCCTGAAAAGAAGAAAAACATTCATACTATGTCTTTAGAGTAACAACTACAAGAATTATTAATTCTCTTTCACTATCAATCTGAGATCTGAAAGCTAAATTTAAAAGTCAAGAACATTATAATTGTATAATCTTCTTTAATATTTAAATTGTCTAATTAATGACATCTAAAACTAGGAGAAACTGTAATTCCCTCTACTATATTCAAAACATATATTAAAAACTGGAAATCTTTGTCACCCCAAAAACAGAGCTCATGGAAAAATAATTTGGGGCAAAAGAAAAAACTCACACATGTGTAGAGAAGATAACTAGCCTGAAGTAACTCAGAATTTTTAATAGTAGATTTGGAATATTACTAGGATTTCTATGAACCCTGTTGGAAAAATAATTCAAGCTTTCTCAAGACAGACATCCAAAGTATAAGTAAAAATTTTATTGCTGGTTGAGGTACCCATAGAAGCCTTTCTTGTTCTTTCTGGCATCAGAATCTGGCATTTCTGAACAGCCAAGTACAGAGTTCAAGCTGAGCCTTGGCTTTCCTGACCTCATCCCTACAAAGTCTAGCAGCTTCCTTACACTCTTCCCATGGTACCTGTCCCTGTTTCCACTGTCTGTGCATTTCCTTCTTGACCAACAGGTCCCAGTTCATCCACACTGGTTTCTTGCCTTCCTTTCCTGACTTGCTATACCTAGGGGTGGAGAGCTCTTGCACCCTGAAAAAAAAGTCTCCTTAAAGATCTGTCAGCTCCACTTCACACGCTTGCTTATGAGGACTGTCTCCCAGGGTGTTCTGTTAACTAATTCCCTGAAGAGCTGGAAGTTAGCTTTCCTGAAGTTTGGCTTTCTAGTTCTACTCTACTGTTCCTCTGGAGGGAGGTAACTTGTAACAGAAGAGGTAACTTGTTACACGTTACTCAGCTGGCATATCTGAGGATAGACAGTAACTGGAAACCTGCAGGCCACGCCTGATCCCTCGAATGGCTGCAAGATCAAGGCATGTCCTGCTACCTAAAGGTCCATTTCACTACAAATGTAGATTTGGTAGCTCCAAAATAAGATAAAAAGCTATCAACTAAACTGTTATAACTGCTTAATACATTGTAACCGGAGTAGTGTTTATCTGTTTAAGGAATTACTAGCAAATGTTTTTGTCTTGTTTTGTTTTTGTTTCTACTTGTATGTGATTTACCATTGAGAGAATTACAAATTCTTAAATTGCCAATTTGTCCATACAAATGGAAGTGTAGTTTTTCCTCAATGTCTTTTGGAAGAGTTTAAAAAGAAGGAAGTATTTATCCCTAAATGTTTCCTGTGCAGTTGGATTCAAAGGACTATGTAAGGATATCCCAAGTCTATTATGCTCAGAAAGCATCACCATATCTGTGTTAACATACTGATCTGTCTGGACATCAGCAAATGATAATATTCACATAAGATAGATGAACTGAAGATCCCCATTTGACAGATTTGTGCCTTCTAGCCCGAGTCTATCATCTTGCCCACATAGAGACATGCTAAGTTATATATTATTGTTTCATGACAGCTAGTGTGAAAATCAGAGCCTTGAATGCAAAAAGATACACCAACTTGTCCCTCACCCTAACTCACTGAACTTACTGTGCCTGGAAGCAAGACTTTCTCCTCCAGTCTTCAGTCAACCCCTGAAAGGGTCGTCAGGATAACGGAACCTGACAGTTTTACAGTAATGATGCCATAAACCACCCTAAAGGAGCCTTGTATCAACCAACAAGAAACAATTACCTTGACTCTTGACTCACTGGATTCAAACTACCACCGGTTGTTAGCAGAGTTTTATCTACTTAGAGACAATAATTCACAACTATAAGAACGTAAGTCAGATTATTTTCCTCCTTAAAAATAAGACAGCGACTATTTCAAAAAAAAGTTCATAGATGACCATTTACCTGCCGAGATCTCTCTGAACAAATTACTATTGAGCAATATTTTTATTCTATCACAAAACCTTCTCATAACGAGATATACTTCAATACTTCATATAATAAGGAAAACTGATAAACTGAGGGCTTTGTAGGAAGGTGGATATTGAATTACATAATAAAATAATGACAATACTGTTTTGATGGAAAGTTGAAGTTAAAGTATTTTGAAGAAAGGCAACTATATTGGAAGACCAATCTATTAATGTATGAAATTTGCTTACATATCTGAGATTAAGCAATGGCAAAACAGTGAGAATAAAAATACGTTTTGCTAGATTTCCAAGGGTAAAGACAAATATAAAGGATAAGAATTCTACCTACAGATACTTATAATGCAAATTTCTCCAATCTTCCTATGATTATTAAAAGAAAATAAGATCAAAATGAAAGTTATTTGTCCCTTTCATATATTTGAAGAGGAGCTTTTTGAGACTTTAGGATGTCACTTAGCACTCATAAACATGCCTCAAGTTTCCACATCTCATTTTATAGCTAACTTCAGCTCATGTCATGTCATCCACCCACTCAAAACTTTTCACCTAAGCTAAAAGCTGAATAAACTCTCTATTCTGTTTGAACTATTTCTCATTATTTCAGAATAATTTATATCTCCTAAGGAAATTGAACAGGAAAATTCTGCACATTTTGTGTTCAAGTGTAAGAGAATTGCTCCAAAAGTAATACCTCCTGTTTTATTATGTTGGCCCAGGATGCTAGGGAGGGATGGCAGTAGAGGTTGAGCCTTCCAGGCAATATTCTGTTACATTTTGTTGCTATGAAAAAGACACCAGCAGAGGGGCAGTCTGACAGAATGACATCTGATGTGGATCAGTGTACGAAGTACAGGTAAAACTGAATTCATCTATACAGAAGTAATTGTCCCCATTGACATTCATTGACACCTGCTGAATGTTTATGAAGACCAAATAGTGAATGTGAGCATCCACATCACAGTGGGTAGAGAGTTTCAGCAGCAGCAAAAACTACACGAAAGGTAAGTCACATTCCAGACAGCCAAGCACAGCTGTCACAACACAAAATGAAGAGCATTTTGATCAACTCATGCACACAAATCAAATAATTGCATTGAAAGAGTTTTATAGCAAAGAATTTTTCTATTAGATAGCGCTATTGTGCTCTTTGTATCTGTTGTAGTTTCCATGGAAATAAAGACGAGGCATTACTTCTAGGACTTATGTGTCTTCACAATGGTAACGACCTATGCGGACTAAATGAAGCTACATTGTAACATCAAAGAAATACATAGATCCATAGCTGCAACAGAGAAAGGGCAAGACGTTTCAATTTTGACCCATTCCTTGTAAGTACTGCAGATTTCAAAAGAATGACTTTGCATCATTTAAAATACAGACTGTGTGTCCTAGGAAACCTTTCTCTACTGAAGGGCAACTAAAAGTTACCTTAGAAAGACAACACATCCAACTCTCCATATTTATTAAATTACAGGCACTAGAGGGTGACTTTAGAGCTTGGCAGGAGTGTACTTCTAGAGCAAAAAAATTCCTAAATCTACTTTAGAGCCTCCTAAATTTATTACCTTTCCCACCTTTGCTGGCACATGAAGTAAGAGAAGACAAGGCAGTGTTCTCCAAATATGTGAAGTATAATGCATAAGAGCTATTAAAACGAAGAAGGAAGTTAACGTGTCCTGCAATGTTACACTTTAAATAAAGTCCCTATGTTAACTCAATTAAGGGATTGTGAAATAAGAAAAAGAAATCAGGAGCACAAAAACAGGAGGTTTAAGCAGCTGATGATTGGTTCAATGCAGACATTCTGGTGAACACCCATGCTGAGATCTTTCAAAGTGGATAAGCATCCACAGGCTCTGTTTGCGTCACTGTTCAACTTGTTTGCAGAGTGCTTCCTACTCTTCTTTTTAATGTACTCAACTACTAAGATCATACTGGTATCACACTAAAAAGCAAGCAGGTCATAGGGAATTTCTGTTTTCCCAGCTTTAGTGTCAGTCTTTTTGCCTATAAAATTTATAATTCTGTTTATGACATGATTTTCAATACTGATTTCATAAATCTAAATTTTCTATTCTAATTTAACTGCAAATCTAGTCACACTCTGTGATTTTGATTTAACTACCTTCCTGGCTTTCATTTTACATAAAATATATCTTCTCAGATTCTCAGTTTTCACAGACAAGCAGTGACATTAGTTACTTGATCCCAAACTCCTGAAAGGCTCAGAAAAAAAAAACACTAATTCCAAGAGAAGTCTAGAAATCTGATGAAGATTTGTAATCTCTGTCTCCCATAAGTCATGGAATTGATAAATTGTATCAGAAAGCAGGGAAAAGCTTAGACTGAAAGACATTGCAAGAGATGATTTACAGTACCAATAGGTAACTCTCCTCATCAGAGGCAAGACTGACGTGTTGTGAGACTGAGTAAGAATCTATTTTGTCAGATTATGGATGTATGAACTGACAGCTACAAAGAGATTATTATATAAATCTAGAAGGAATCTACCAGCTGCTTCTGATGATAGGTAAATACAAGAATAATACTCTGACAAGTAAGAGTAATGGAACTAAAGCAGTAACACCAACCTAATTTCCCCTAAACTGACACAGATTAAATAAGCAACAACAAAGTATCAGAACAAAGGATTAGCTCACATTAGAAAATGCTCTGCTCCTATAAGAGCAGAGTTCTGCTTTTACTCTAGCCCATTGCTAACTGCATGTTGTAAATACGTACCATGGAGTTTATGTGGTTGTGCTGGTTGACAAGAAATGCTCAGGGGTCAATAACAAGGATTTAATTTAAGCAGGCACAGATATGGATCCATTTGGAAGAACAAAGTTGACTCTCCACGACAATTTTCTGAGCTGATATATAGTTCAAAAAACTGCTCTGAAACAGCTCTCATTTTTAACAGTCAAGAGAATAACAAAATGCTTCACATGGCAATCTTCACAGCTAAAGCAGGGGCCTGTGTAAATTCCAAGTCTACTGATCAGGTTATACTAAACATTAGCTTGCCTTGAACTCACTCAAACATGTGCTGAAACACTGTAATCAACAACAGCATGCAGGTATTTTTAACACTGTGATGGTATTACTAGACACAATGTGTAAACATTTTATATACATTCATGAGCAGCCTGACCACTTGAAGAAGCAAACAAAGACCTGTGGACCATGTAGCTGCTCAGGGAGGCAATCACATGATACAAGAAGAATAAAATATGCACCGTCAACTCCCATTTTATACTCAACTAAGACAAAAATCACTGCTTTCTTATCTGGCCATTTCCCTCCCTGAACTACTTCACCATCTGTTGTAGCTGTCTTCTCCATCACCTCCTACTATCAATGTTATGCCATTCTTCCTCCCTCTCTAGACTTAGGGCATTTGTTCACTGTAAATAATTTTCTTTTAAAAATTATTTTTAATTAAGTTCATCCTCCCTCACCTTGTCCATAGTAAACACTGTACGGCATCTGCTATTTGAACACTTAATGTTATCCTATCCATAGTCGGCTTTGGACATTGCTGTAGAGCATTGTGAACATTTATAGCTCCATGCACAATTTCTTTGGCTAACAGCAAGGTGTACTGTATGACTGTTTCCTGAAATCTTCTTTACTGTGATGAAAAATAAAGCTTCATGTATTGTTAGAATATCACCATTTTTAGGTAAATCAGTATTTGTAAATTTCAACTCGAACAACTACTTGATCAGTTGCTAGAACTATCACACTGCTATCAAATCTTCAAAAATGTTGCAACTGCTTTTCTGAATAAGAAAGCAACTCAAAAGAAATCCTAAAGACCATATTTGGGTTTTCTTACAAACACTGAGATGAGAACTAAAAACACTACTTTGCTTAGAATTATCCTAGGAGCCTGTCCTCCATATGACTCCTCAGTAGGACAGGAACAAATGCAGAGGTTAACAACTGTTACCTTCTCAGAGTTCACAGCTTTCAGACAGTGTACTGTTCAATCACAGACACCTGGAAAGGTTTGAAGTTGTCATACCATGAATCAGTTACAAAAAAGTCTCTTTCTATTCACATGTTTTGAGAAAATGCAGGAAGGAAAAAATATGTGAATGCTAATTTGAGTGGTAATTTAAATTGTACAAAACTGTGAGCGTTCCATTAGACAAATCAAACTCTGTGTTACAAAACTTGCTAGTAAGTCTGAACCCAAAACAAAAGAACAACATTTTAAGATGTTCTGTTTTCTTTTTAGAAAACGGTAGGAGTTTCAAATAAAGTGAGTCACCTAATTAAATGACTTTGTAATTCATTAATGATCTGTTTTGCAAAAGAAACTGAATACAACAATTAAATGCAAACTTTATCCCATACAGGAAATACTGTAACATTTGACTATTTGAAATAAAATACAGAGTTGATGAAAATGTGCTAAAGCTACAGAAATGAGTTTGTAGTTAGCAGCATGGTGTCTTTAGAAAACTGGTATGTCAAAAATCTCTTTACCTTTTCTGAGAAATAGGCCTGGTTCCATACAGACAGTAGAGCATTTTAGCTAAAATTTTTAAAGAGTGAAATGCAGCTAAAGAGATTTCCCTTCATTGAACAGCTTGTTAATTTGCTATTACTTTCTCTAAAGTATGTAGCAACATATTCACTCTGTTGCTGCATGCATATTAAAGCTTCAGCTTTTGTGCTTCCGTGAAGTGACATGATATGCATATCTAATCACCTTCCACCTCCATGCACACTGCCCTGCCTTCACATCCGCTGCTTACCCCAAATCCCCACAACACTGTTACATTACCCCTGCTAAATTCATCCTGTGCATTTGTATATGCTGTCACTTTTCTGTATGCTAATTGAATAGTGAAGGAAAACATTAACACATCAGAAGACATGAGTAACTTCACAGTGTAACCCCAGCAAAAGGCATAGAGTAATGTATGAGATGCATTTTGGAAGAAAATGCAAGCAATATCATTTTGTGTTCATTCTCCCTTGTAACACTGTTACCCATGGAAAAAAAAATTCTCATGCACCTCTTCCCTTCCTCATTCATCTCCCTAGTCTTCCACAGTGAAGGATGGATCTTTGTTTATATGCTCTGTCCTGACTGCTCAACAGCATCTTTCATTTCTACCACTTCTTTCTCCTTCTTTTTTGATCAGTTTTGATACTAACACTGTAAAAACTACCAGGAATTGAGTAGAATAATACACTGATGCTAGTATTCCAAACAGCATCTATCTGATGAAAACTGTTTTTGGGATATACAGATACTTTTCAAGCTATGTGAAATCTCTGTCTTATTTAAAGACAGCAAAACCATAACTCAAAAATTACCTGATAAGAAAGCACACAAGAGAAAAATGCAATTAAGTCAAAGATAGAACAGCTATTACAGAACAGAGTAGTCTGTTTTGCTATTTCATGGCTTCTCTGTAACAGAGCTTCATCTCCTGGGCTAAGCACTACTGTTCAAATATAACAGTCATGCAACAGGGAGGCACAAACCCACTTGTTATATTATTATGTTGCTGGTGATGAGAGCATATCCTTGATGGTGCAAGAAGATTATTAGCCAAAGCTGTACAAATAATTTGAATGTCAGTGGACAGTTAAGGAGGACATGCATGTTTTACAGTTACATAGCCACACACACACAAGCAGTTTTCTCCAAGAAGATGAACTACAGTGCTCTCAGGTGTATCGGATAACATTTCAATAGTTATCCGCAGTGTACCACTACCACAATTCACAGTTTCATATTTCTAATGATTTGATGAGGACTGACAGTAGTTGTGGGTCATCAGTAACACAAAGACAGACAACAACACATTAGAAGGGAAGAAACTCACCTTAAGTAGTTCATAATGTTGAATACCATTCACACCAATGTCTGGATCAATGGCAGATGGAACAGAATAGCGAGAATTAATCGCTGTGTTTTCAGGGATAGAGATGTTAATAACTGTAGATGGGAAGAGGGGGGCATTGTCATTTATATCCTCTATTAGGAATCTGATCTTGACCAGTCTGAAAACTTCATCAGGCAAAACGGCAACCTCCACCTCATAAAAGCAGCGATTCTCACTAAAGATGCCAGAGCACAGCTTCTCTCGGTCTATGCGGTTTGCAGTTGTAAATATCTCACCAGTGTTCTCTTCCACTCGTACTAGTGGTACATCCCCAGTCTTATATACAAGCTTGAACTGTAGCGGCGAGGAAAGGGGGACATCTGGATCCAGTGTTAAATTAAGATCCTTAAGCAAATTGCCAATGAGGACATTTTCAGGCAGTTCTTCCCGCACTGTATAGTTCTTCTCCTGTGCTCCAGATTGAAATACAATACAGGCTAATAAGACTGCCAAGAGGTAGGTTCCAGACAGCAAGTCCATTTCCAAACTGACTAATGAAGGTTCGTGTAGAACACCAAGAGTAGCTGGAAAAAAAGTAAAAGAGAAAAAATCTTAAGAATATACAGAATATTGTGGTTCATAAATGGCGAAGGCGTGAGAGGACTAACTTTCCCACAGCAAACAAGCTGCAGAGATTGAAAACCCATCTAATAAAATGGTATTTGACTCAACAGTCCTTCAGAAAACTCATAAAATATCTTGCATGTATTTTTACTTACAACTATTTACTTAACTCAAGCAAAGAATCCTGGAACAGAGTTAACAAACACAAATAACAACAAAGACAAATAATTATTTCTATAGCCAGCTTCAGATTTTTCTTTCTTTTTGAAGAAAATCTTTTCCTTTGAACCCCCTGCCATCTGTCCTCAATTTTTTGTCTCCAATAAAAGTATATACAAGGAGTTTGGAAGCAACCATCTGCCGGGAACAGGAGCTTTTTATACCTTCTGCTTAGAGGTGGGAAACTAAGAACACCCATTTACCTTGCCTCCCAGTTTTGGACTGACAAAATTATATATTTGTTGACCAAATTTATTTGCTGCTGTTTTTAATAAAGGAACTCTGAGACATCAACACCTTTAAAGTGAAACACAGATTTATTTAGGGTTGAGTAAAAGAACATTATGTACTTTACGTTCTAATTTCTGAATAACCATATATTCTCCTCTCTAGATCATTAGCAACTGAACTAAATTTACTGAAGTAGAATGAGATGACTTTAGGTATATAGAGATAAATACCTTCAGCTGACAACCTTCAGAGAAAAACGCTGCATAGTTCCATGCATAGAATATGCTGCTTTGCCTAATCTTTACACCATTCTGCCTTCACAGAATGCAGGATCTTGAATACTATTTAAGTAAGATAACGTTCAAGAGTTCTGGCTAAATTTATTTTCATAGTTAATGAAATTTCAGATCCTACCTGCTCAGTGTCTTTTCCAAATATAGCTGTATTCACCCATTTATATTATTTTCACTGCTTAGGTTAAAAACATTAACTTTTTCCCTCTCTTTTCTGATGTTACTCTCAACTCTCCCTGTCATAGTATGAAGTGATTTACAACTGTGGGTCAAGCTGCATTGGTTTAAGGAATTCCTAAAGCCAGTATTTATCTTCACCTTTAAGGTACTGCCTTTCAGCAGTATCACTTCTAAAGCAATTTAAATTAAAACATTTGACTTGGCAGTGAAACAGATTAGGAACACAAATTTAATTATTCCATTTCAACTCTGCAACCTGCTTTTCAGTAGGAGTAAGTAGCAGATAAAGAAAGCAACTTCTAACATTCCAAAGTGTTATCTTTCTACATCAACATGATTTAACTGCAAAGCATTTTCTGGCTTTGTGATTATACATAAGGAGCAACATGTAAGAAAAATCCAATTCTGCAAGTCCTCACTTATGAAAAAAGTCATTACCAAGAAGAGTTATTCAATTAACCTGAACAAGATTACAGACATGGGTGAAAACTGGATATGCAATCTATGTGGCACAGGTGCTGCATTACCTGCAGTATTTCGGTAGTTCAACATAAGGCATAACACAACACTAAAAAGGTATTCAAGAATGAAGAAACAATGTACTATAAACAGCCATTTTATAAATCCATTATGATATTAAACTCTATTTACATATGTAAATGAACAAGTCATCAGCAGATACTGGTTATCATTAACAGTAACACTATGGTAGCAGCACAAATTTAATGAAAGGATTGTGGTGATATTGCACAAATATACTAAGCTAGCTAACAATAGTTCTAAGCTATGTTTGCTGTATTTGTCCCCAACTCTCTAACAAACATCACACCTGCTAAAGGAATTGCACACGTATACTCAAGCTGCAGAAGGACCTTATTTCAGAAAACTACATTTTGTACACGATTGTTTAAAAAAGAAATAAATTGACCTTGTTTTCAGAGAAAACAACAACAAAAACCTGTACGGGATACTGAGATATGGAGCTGCTGAAGACTGTAGGTTAGACAGGAAACTGTGAAGTGGAACTTCCCATCATTACATTACAAGGTATATTTTTCCCCACTTTATTTAAGGATAACAAATGTTAAATCATTCAATTAAAGCTATTTTTGTTTTGGAAGAAACATAGTAAAACACTGAAACAGTAGGGCACTATTACTGTAACCATGACATAAATAGTTGTATTGCTATGTTTCTTATTCCCATAGCTTTTCATGAAAAACAAAATGGTAAAGACATGAAGTACACAATGTTAAAACTCCTAGAAAAAAAAGAAAGAAAGAAAGAAAGAAAGAAAGAAAGAAAGAAAGAAAGAAAGAAAACTGGCCTCATGACAGAAAAAACCATATATATAGATACACACATATACATATATATATATATGTATATATATATATAAAACCTCGTAATTCATAATTCTTAAACTTGTGGAGAATGTACTACATTTAAATAGGTTTTACCTGCCTTTCTAATCAGTTCTAGGAACAGTTTTGGACCTTTAAGAACTGTTCTACAGCCCTTTAAGGTGGCAAAAAAAATTAGTCAAGTTTTCTGTTTAGACATATGATGGAACATCTTATGCCATGGGAAGAGTGTTGTTCTTTAAGCAACCTATTTATATAGTCATAGCTGCATGTTGCCTGTCATTTATGTCATAGCACTGATAGGAATACTATGGCAACAGCAATGCAAAGAGAGGAGCAGGAGGCATTTGCTATCAACCAAGCACATTTCTGAGAGACCTTTAAAAAAATCAAAGTACTTCTAAAATTCTCAAATCTTAGAAGAAAAGGAAGGCAAAAGGAATTGCAAATGGAGACAAAAGAGCCACATAAAAATGGGACATTAGGAGAAATTGTCTAAAGAGAGCATGTGAATGGTAACAGATGGTGGAAAAAGACATGAACTCAGAAAGACAGGCAAGATAAAAATACAAAAAGGAAAAAAAAAAAAAAAAAAAAGGAACCGAGCAGAAAGTCAGTACATGTGGGGAAACAGGCTCTCCTGATGACTGAAATATAGAGGCCAAACAGAGTAGACCAACTCTGAAGCACTTTCTATAAGCTCCAACATTTACACTTCTAAGGTGAAAAAATAAGAAATAGAACTGAAAGAGGCAATACTTAAAAACTGTTTAACAGGAGGTAACCTTGAGCTTTCCAAGCTATTTTCCTAGCTTTCAAAAGAATTCACTGCTGTCTCTGTATGCTGAATTCTGAACTAGAAAGATAAATTGCCCAGATGGACAAGGTGGAAGGCAGGAGGGGAAAAAACAATTACTAATCTACTCCAACATCTGAGCGTCTATGTTCATAAATGCAGCTGTTTGGTTGTTGTTTTGTCCAATACACTAAATATTAGTGTCATAACCTAAATATTATTACAGCAGCCATCAAATCATTCCTTGAGAAGTAATGAGAATATAAATATTACAGCTACCTCATGGAGTAAAACTTGAAAGTAGAATTCTAAACCCACCCTTTACACACAAGACTCTACCTGCTCCCTCCCAGTAAAGATTCCCAAACCTTAATAAAGGACTGGACTAATGGATGCTGCTGAGGAAAATCACAGATTGGTAGCAAAAGCAGCAAACAGGCTGTAAAGGCAGCACTATTTCTTGATATCTAGGGTCAGATTTGATGAATAAATATGATCTGATGATACCTTGTAGCAAGTACAACACGTTTGAAGATAAATGCACCATAGATTGCTTTAGGAACATTACACTGAAATCCAAAACTTCTACAGTATCTAAATATTGAAAAATTATTATATTCATATTAATCACATGGACAAACTGAGTTAGTATATCACTTCTTTTCAATATAACATCCCTTTCATTTGCTCCTAATCAACTTGGGACCCTTTAAATAGGCTCAATTAAATGGCTTTGTTAAAACAGTGTTTCTCAAAGCAAAAGATCCCTGTAACATCAACTCTCTTTTTCAGACAGTACCATGATTATAATGCTATTTAACTAAAGACTGAGCAATTTGGAAGTATTCCAGTTCACAAAGGCTCCCTCTGAATAAAAAAGTTCCACACTGTATTTCAGAATTTTTTGAATCCTGTTTGATGTTGGTATGGATTACAACTGTATTTGGTAAATCAAACTGACAGATTGCTAGGAATGCTCTTTTTGTCATGTTACTTTTTGTCATGTACTTAACTGCTTAAGTAACATCTACCTTCCTCATCACACATATCATGCTCTGTTTAAAGAACTTACTGATTTTTATAACAGTTAACAGCCCTTATTGGTACTTTTTATCATCTTTGATGACAAGAAAAAAATAATGTAAAGCTTTAGCCGGACAGGAATTCCCCTCTTCTTTATAATGCCAAGAGAACAAATGATAACAAACATTCTTAACTTTCTTTCACGCTCTGAACTGTTTCAAAGAGAAATTACTTTCCAGCCCTTACTATTTACCCACATAATACACTCCTCACATAATATATTTTGTGATCATATTCAAAGAGTAAAGCCTACCTCACAGAGAAACAGACAGTTTGTTATATTCTCAGGGCTTTCCAATTCATTCCCTTATATGATTTTACTCTCAACCCACTAAGGGACTGATTTATTCTTTGATCTATCTTTTATTAGTGTGATGGTACTGACTTCAATGAGGTTACTTTAATTTGATTCTTATCCAGTGATGAACTGGAAATTTGTCTCACCAGGCAAAACTCCATCCCACAGCCACTGAAGGCAACAAAAGAATTAAATGAGCGTAAACTACAATTGCTTACTGTCCTATGGACAGTTTTCACTGTTTAAAAAACAGTATTTGCTTTTTTTTTTTTTTTCCTCCCTATTTATTTTACTTTTTACCTCCCCCGCCAGCACTCTTACAGGAAGTCAGAAACACTCTTTCCTTAAAGAAATAAAGTTGATGAGAAAAAGGCAGATTACTGTAGCTCCATGAAAAAGTTGCCAAGGTGTGTAAATCAAGAAATTCTTAGATTCCTACTGAAACAGAATTCTACTTTCCTGATACTAATCGGCAACTAAAAGCAAGAGTGCTTATTAAAACTTGTCTCAAGATGCTGAAAACAGCGGGCAGAACTACAAATACACAACAGGCAATAATCACACTGCATGGACAAACTGTACTCAATCACATTGGTATCTGGCATAAACAGTAATTTCTTCTAATTGTTCCAAATGAATCCCTGTAAAGCTGTTTTACTAAAATGGTAAGCACAGACCACATTTGGGAGAATGCATCTACCAACTACTGAGCAAAGACTTTAAAAATATCCTTTAATTTCAAACCTGTGAGACTACGAAGTTTATTTATATACCGTCAGCAATAGGAAGCAGCTGCTCCTGATGTTAGCATCAGAAACAGTTTTGATCTAGAGCTGAACAGAAAGCTAATGGTAGAAGACAGAAATAGTGGAAAAGATCTCCTTGATTATAAGTATGGATATCTTTATTTTAAACATATCAGTGTCTCTAAGAAAACAAATAGCTGTATAAAGGTCTGAGTGCCACAACTCCCATGCCAACACATTGCTCTACAAGTTTAAAGTATACATACATTCACTAAAACTTTTACTTGAAAAAAAATAACAACAAAAACAACCCACGTTATTAATAGCACGATGCACAGTGTCACAATACACAATGTCACAATACACAATGTCACTACCTTTTTTTATTTGCATTTCAACACAAGAACACCACTTCACATTAAGTGAAATTTGCTTTAGAGTTGTTCCTTGAAAATCTGTTCGTGACTCAAATCTGAAAATCAGACGTCTACTAAAGCAAGCAAAAGTACCATCCATGTGCCAGTGACAAAAGCACACGTTACCACAATAAGAAATTACACGAACATGTGATTGCTGGATTTCAACTTCAAGCACGTTTTATTTATTCAAAAGGGAAAGTAAATCTGATTTTAGTCATTTGTGTCAAATCCTTCGAAATAGCGATTGTCAAGATCACCTGTTTCATACATAATGCATTCTGCCTTATTGACTTACTGCCAGTTCATAACTTTCATTATTGAATAGTAGGAAAATACACTTCACAGTATCTACAAACAATTCAGCATTTCTGAATAAAGACAGGAATACTGCTTACAGCTGAATGCTATACTGTCTATTACCTACTCACAGCAAATACAAATCTGATGAGAGGCCAGGCACACGCATAATGACATTTCTTCATTGTAGACTAGCAGAAATCAGCTGCTTTCTTACCTCAACCCCTTTCAGTTCAAGACACTGAAGTGACCTGGCTGCATTAACATAAACCTCTCAAAAGATCCACTGGTGAAAACATTGTTCCAAACACTTTTAGAAATAAATACACACAGATACCTCTGTTTCTTTTAATAAAGAGCTGTCGTTTAAAAAGAAAAACTACTTATGTTTTGAAATTCTTGCTAAATTTGAGATATATGAAATTTTGCACCAGCTGAATCATTTCTGAGAAGAAATAAAAATGTAAATGCTCTCCTGGGCAGCAGTATTCATGTATTAAATTTCGATTAAAATCAGAGCCTTACCTTTTTTCTACAAATTACTTTTTCAATCGGTTAAACTTTCATATTTCCATCAGTTACTCTCTCATGATACATTCCCAAAAGCATAAGCTTCCTGTGAAGTCACTCTCAGATTTTTTAACATGTTTTTAGAGTATTCCCACAAGCCAAAAAGGAAAAGACTGTTGAACTTTCTCCATATTGCCTGCTCAGCAAGTAATCAGTGTGCTATCATGATGTAGGACCAGTATATTGCATTAAGAAAGCATTCATAAAATATATTCCAATATTTGTTTATTCCAGTTTTCCATCAAACTGTCTAAAAATGGACACTTCTGTTTCATTTCTGATGCTGATAGGCTCAGGAATGACCACGTTCCAACATACAATCTTCATGTATTTACACAGTCTTTACTTAAAATAATTAATTGCTCAAAACTATAATTAACTAGCTAAGAAATCAAAGGCCTTCTGCTTATTTTCTAATTTCCCAATTAAATGGAAGAAAATAGTTCAGGTAGTTTTAAATGCACTTGAAAAAACTTCAAAAGAAGCAAAATGGCTCCTATGCAACCCACTGCCTTTAAGCAGAAGTTTACACAATACAGAAAGAAAGCAAACTTTAATGGTGCCCCAGGTCCTGCAGAATCACTTCAGTCGGAAGAACACATTCCTCACTCACTGGCAGCACAGCTACCAGTTCTCATATGGGATTTTTTGGTTCTTTTTACAGATTGCTTAAATGGAAATGAGCTTCAAACTAGAAGGTACCGGTCAAGAGTCGAAAGCACAAAGCATAACACAATAGAGGTTTTCCATAGTTCAGCGTATAATTCTCACCAATTAACAGCCAAATCAGCATTTTTGCCTGAAACTGCCATGCAGATACAGCACAAAAGAATAAATATTTATAAATAATAAATGTAAACACAAGCCTAGAAGCTGTAAGAATACCAGGCACAAATTGCACAGCAGAAGAAACAGTCTCTGAAGTTAACAGCTTGCTCACTACTTCCCCAGCAGCAATAAAGCATGGCAGGATGGAACAAAGAAGATTCTGAGAGAACATGTGAGCATGGGTTTTGCAAGGATAAGTCAACCCCCTGGTGATAAGAACCTAAGTCAGAACCACAGACCTTTTACAGGAGAGAAAGCAAAACAAAAGCATTAGGCAGACGCCTCTCACACGCCGTCCAGGCGTCCTTCCCAGCCTGAGCTCAGGGGGCTCCAGGCTCCCCGTTCCCGCCAGGCTGAGGGCGTGCAGCAGCATTGCAGCAACAGCCACCTCAGCGCCCGCCTTCCATGGCCGCCTTCGAGAACATTCGGCGGGCACTGCCAGCTTCCCGCTGCGTGCTGCACCTCGTGGCCGAGGCTGCCTGCACTGCCCTGTCACGGCCCGCTGAGAGAGTGGGAGTAAAGTAGGCACGAGTAAAGTAGCGCTAACGTCAGACACTGAAGCACCACTCGCCTGCAGAAGAGCAAACCTGTTCTGTTGAACTGGCACAGGTTTTTCACATCATTTTTTGCATGCCACCAGCTGACAAAGAAAGCTAGGCTAGAGGGCTTTGAAAATTGTTACATGAATAAGCACTTACACTGTGGCCCTCTATGCATTTTGGCCCAAGTACCTGAATTCCTTAGCATCCATGGGAGAAATTATGCTGTGCTCCCTTCCCCAAAGCTCCTTCAGCGCGATGGTTTTGGTGCAGACTTTCAAGAAATAATCTCTGTATTTAGAGTCTGTGAAGCGCTTTGGGGATCTTTCAAGTTGAAAGGTGCTAAATGCACAGAAGGGGTCAGCAATAGCAGCTGCAGCACTGTGCGGTTTGAGAAAAACCTGTAAGGAGAAAATGAACCACCCTTCTCCTAATAACTACAGAAAATAAAAGTATCTAAAAGGAAATGAAAAGCTGCTTGTAATAAGAGTGTCTGAGTTTGACCTGAGTTTGTTAGAGTTAACAGGATTAAGGTCAAGCCTCACGTCTTCCTATCTCACGTTATCAACAAAACACGTTTGTCTCTCACGCTCTTCCACCAATCACATTAAATAATACCACTATTTCCATCTGACACAACTCTGTTTTTAGCTATTTGTTCTTTCTGGTCTAAGGAGGAATTCTCTCTTTGCTGTACCTTTGTACCATACAGCAACATTTAGTTCAATGCATTGATTGTAATGGCTATTTTATACTCTGCTGCAAAATTGTGTTTTCCTAATGTTTGATGTAGCTTTTAATCAGGAAAGGCATTGGAAAATATGCAGGAATTGCAACAAACTTTTGTTTAACACTTTATATATTAACGGCGTAGGACTGAACTGTTAATGACTCAGTATTACCATATGCATGACTAATAAAGATATGCCAACTTTTGACAGGTGAATTAGTATAAATTTTTGAAATTTTTTTCTCTTATTAGTAAAATGTATAATGCATTTTTGTTACATAAGAAAAAAAATCTAAAATTATGTAGTTTCTATAGATACAATTAAAAATATTTTCCCACTATTAAAGTAAAAATAAAAAAAGCAAATACCACTATAATCCTCACTCTCCTGGGAAAATACTTTCTAGTGCCTAGCTCCTCTCAACCTGACAGAGCCCCAAACTGCTCTAGAAATTGCAAACACATGGATCGCTCCTCAAAGCACTGAAAATCTGTGCCAGGAGCACTAGAGTAAAGTGGTTCTGGAAAGGGGATTGAAAACTAGATTATCCAGTGGAAGTGGCAGAGTGTAGCTCTTTAGACCTGGAAGAAGGCAGATGCCAAAAACAGTTGGACTACTTGTCCTAAAAATACTCAGTAAAATGCCACAGGATGGAACATTATTATAAAAATACCTATAAAATCTATTGCAGTAATTTGATGTGCTGGGCCTGATTCCCTATTTTAAATTTTCTTTTACCTAGTATAGTAAATGTGCTATAAAGAGAGGAGAGTTTCCTGTTGATTCAGATTTCCTAAATCGACTCAAGTCCACTGAAATTAGTGGCTTCTTCTGCAGGATTTAAAAAATGTGCCAGAACTGTAGCTTTGGAAATGGAATGGATTATCTTAAGTGTAATGTGAGAGACCTCACACATCTCAGCAACAGAACTTTATTAAATATTTACATACTGTTATGCTTCTGCATTGAACACTTCATTTTACATTCTATTACATATGTTAGGCCAGATCTAAACAAGCTATACTGTCAACTACAGCCTGCCATGGTAAACCAGATGCTTAACAAAGTCTCAGAAAAAGAATAAAAATAAAAATAGAGATTTTACCAAGTTCTGTAAGTTTTTGAAGACACTGAGGCTCCTTTCTATGAAATTGTACTGAAGCAATGGAAATGTGCTAGTTGCATTTTGTCACTCCCTTCTTACTGAGAATTACAACAATTACAATGAAATGAAAGTTTTTAGAATGTGTACAAAGTTTTCCTGTCTAGAAATACACGTGTTCATTGACTTGGTGTGGCCAGTCTACTGCCAATGATCACAGAATCGCAGAACATTTAGACACAAGTGACAGTCACGCCAATGCTTCAAAAAATGTATGAAAAAGCTGATTCTGCATATAAATCAAGTGACTTCAACCTTCACCCCTGAATAAAGCTTATTACTTGCATGTATAAGAGAAAAATAAATAAATAAATAAATAGTGCAAAGGAAAAAAAAAAAAACAAAAACCCCAAAAAGCACATACTGGCCAATTAACTGAAGCAATCACAACACAGAGAATCTTCAAATAACATGGGATTGTATTAAATGCTGGTATCATTTCTAAGTTTCATCCTGCTTCTCATTATGATAACACTCACTGTTTCACAAAAAAAATGACCAAATACTTTTCAGTAATTTCTGGAGATTAGATGTTTTTATTAGTGTTGTAATATAAATGTCATGAAAACGCGGCAAACAGATTATTCCTTTTATCAGCTAATTATGCCTCCAAATCTAAGACCTACCAAGCAAATTGATGTTTTTCTTTATACTGAGAAGCTACTGTGAATGACTTAAGTAAGATCAACACAAATTACATAAGGACATAATTATATGTTGCTTCATGAGGGATAAGAACAACAGTGCCAAGATTTACTGCTCCATCAATTTCTGGTGATAGAATTAGAAATATTGATTTGTGATTAAGTGAATAGAGAAAATAATATTTTAAATCTTTAACCCCAACAATGTTTATGTAACTGTCAGTCAGATGCCTTCTGACTTCCAGTAAAATTACAGGTGCTCAGAATTTTCAAAATTCAAACCCAGAGTGTTTAGTAAAAAAATATTGCTGTTATGTTACCAAAATCTATCCAGGTTTCAATGTTGTATCAGCTTTGATATGTATTAAGTATCCTATAGCAAATTTCCCAGAGAAGAGTTCAGCTACAGGGATTGGAAGTATTATGGTATTATTGTATTTAAAAGTAGCCACAATTTCTGTAACAACATAATTATTAGAACAAAAATATCAGATGGCTTAACAAGACTACTGGAATAGTTTGCTGGAATTTAATGACTCTAGTCCCATTTATACTGTAAAGTATTACAATCTATTTTGTACATTCTCAAACGTGAGACTATTAAAAAGAGTGATGTATTGTCTTACATCTCCGTGGGATCTGCAGTCCTATTTGTCCAACACAATTCTGCTGTATTTTACATGACTCTGCACATGACACCTATTTTCTCATAACTAGAGATGATGGTTTCCTAGAGGCAGTGTAATGTCTCACAGTGATGTGTTTCTATGCATCAGTAGAAGTATGCATATCATCTATTTGCTGACTACTGCCAACACCAGCATTAGTGATGAGATTTATTTATTTATTTGGTTGTATGCCACATATCACTATTTTTTTTTTCCTTTTTCTGACAGCTTGAGGAGATATATTATCCCTCAGTGCACAGTGGATGAATGCTGCATTGTTTCAAATGGAAAATCATTCTCTGTAATCCAAGGAATACTGCCAAGTCTGATTTTTTCAAATCAGTTCAAGAGGTTTATGTTCAAACTTGGCTGGAATACGGAGGCATACAATTTTTGATCAAATCACACAAATACAAATACTTGTAGTTCCTCTTCTGTCAGGATGCAATGCTTTCTTGTTACAAAAGAAATGAGAACTCTTCGTGAAACATAACGTGTCAAGCATACTTTACCAAAGATCTGATGGTGTGTTCTACTTTTACTCTGATTAAAAAAAGAAAATCACCTTGAAATCTGTTTATTTTGCCCTAGAAAAATATATTCAGTCACCAGAATTGTTTAAATTCATATGATTTCAAGAAGATTTCAGGAGAAAAATGAAACAATTAATTATGCTGCTCACACAGCTTCCTTTCTTATACTATTAGACATCAGTGCATGGACTGTCTGTTATTTGTTAGTTTTATCAGAGAGACATTAGGGGAATGCAGTTTAAAAAATATGATGAATTTCCAAGTTGATGACCAAAATAGCGCTGTCTGGAATGCAGATTATTCTCAGATGTATGCTTTTAACATGCTCTCTGGAAAACAGTAAGAGCTTCACAATCTCCTTGACTACTAATAACTTAGAATTCCATCAGAGATAGATAAAAAATCATTAGAAAAACAGCCATTTCATTAATCTTGTATTTGACTTGAAAAGAGAGATATGAATAAATATATTGAAATAAAATTGTAGTTAAGTTTTTAACCATTCAATTGAGCAATGCAACTATTTTTGTTTATCGGTAGCTTGTCACCAAAATGTTTGTTTCATAAAATTTTAAATAAAGAAAAATACACTATTTGTTGTTTAATTTTAAAATGTCCAAAAGCTGGCCATTTCAAGTCAGTACTATCTTTACTGATACTAGTGAAAGTCACCAGTGAACATATGAAAATGTTAAAGTTGCTCAAGAGTTGATCATGTTTTATTCCACCACAGGACTTGTGCTGCAAGAGTTAAGGAGTACTGGTCACTTCTAGCTTTCAGTTGCTGAAATATATATATGTATGTATATATATATTTTTTTTTAAAGGTGATGTGAGATACTGCATTGTGTATGCTGTTTAATTTTCTTTTGTTGTTGCTTTGTACACTGTTATCTTAGGATCAGATAGAGTATATGTGAACTGTTAGTTTTTAAATCTGCTCTTCTGAAATCATAAATAATACTGACCCTTTTCAAGTTTCTGAGCATAATTCAGTAACCCAAGCAGATTCCTAAGACAAATGTTACTACTATGTTGTATTTTCCACAGGAGAAGCAAGAGCTTTGAGAATAAACAGATCAGTATTGTTTCTTTCTGTGGGCAACTTCAACCTTTTGTGGTAGTAGGGAGGAAAAAAGTCACATGTAGGTAGATGTCTCAGTGATGTCAGCACTGGTAAGATACTGCAGGGTGAGAGAATATTTGCAATGCAGATATGAACAACATATAGAAAGGAACTAAATATTAATTATCTGCAAGAAAAGAGCAAAATAGATGTGCACTAAGTTGTGTTTAGGCAGGTTGTACTGTCTTTAGATTCTCATCATACCTTACTTTGTATATGATAGTTTAAATACAACTTCCTCCCTTGGAAATGAAAGATGCATTTTTATTTATTTATTTTCATCCAGAGCTTTTGCAAATTGTCTTTGTATAAGTCTATATTATTATGTTTTAGCAAGCAGGCCACCTAGTGCCTAACAATAACAAATACTCTATAATGATCTTAAAAGTTCTGCAAGAATTAACAGTTCACTTGTTTGACTGGATTTCAAAATAATTTTATCCTGTTACAAATCTGCAAAAATAGGAGAATTAAGATTTTTTTTCTGTTGATTGAGATTTTGACAATTTCCTGTAAAGTTTTTGAATATGAGATACCCAGCTTTTTCTTGTTAAGAAAAACCAGTTAATTTTATTTAAAAGCTTGTTTTGTAAGTAATCAAACTGCTTGTATGATTTCTACATTTTTCTGAAAAAATAAATGCCAGTCTTTTTCTGCAACTTGGATTTTCTAATAGTACCAGACAGGTAAATTCTCATTTCATCTAGTAGATTGAAGAACAGATTTTTAATAGTGTGAAAGGTATATCTGATATTACCATTGCAAAGGCTATTTCCTCTTAATTTCATTTGTGTCAGTATTTTAGAGTTCAGTTGAGCTTCTTTTAAAATAGTTGGCAAGATTTCTGTAAACATCAAGAGATACAGTGCTTATTAAGCTTTCCATTTCATCTTAGTGATATACTGCTTTCTTGTACATGGGAGTGAAAATTTAATAATCTCAAGAAGAAGCCAATAGTCCCTCAAAGTAAAAAAGACTACTCCATTTCTGTACTCAATTATAAATTACCCTTTGTGCTTTCCTTGGTACAGTGAGACTTGTGGTAAGGCTATATTCAAAGTTATTAGAAAACACTGAACGTACCTTATTATTCAAATTCTATTAACTAATTTTCAAATGTTCTAATTGGATACGTCACTGTGAAAGTAAGTGAAAGAAGAAATGATTTAATCAGAATCTGTGTTTTACCCCCCGTAAGCTTCAGCAGGACTCAGGTTCCCACAGCACTTGGAAATACATATCCAGTGCTGGATAGCTCATCCAAGTGCTCTTGAAGTTCAAGTCAAATACTATTTCAAAGTCATATTTACTCTGGAAGCATAATACTCTGAATCTTCTCTTTCTGGTTCAATTTGTAAACTTACTTCAGGCATATATTTTTGTATATATGTAAATATGTTTGGGGGTTCAAGAAGTTCACAAATTTTACTTTTTCCAGTCTTGAGCAATCAACTGTGGAGATGAATCCAAGGAGTGAAACTATCAGTAATGGTTGCAGGAGTGGCTGCACTATCAGTGCTCATCCTTTTTCCTAGCAGTTTTCCTTCCTTAAGTGTGACAACTATTAAAGAACTTCCTTGATTTAACTATATATGTCTGAAGTAGAGGACGTATGACTGTTTTGTCAGTGTGATGTCCCTTGGGTGATGGGTTCTTTCATTTACCTGAGTGCTTGTGCACATTGACAAGTACGATGCCTGCAAAAAATGACAATACTACATAGTACATCCGTATCCAGCCTCCTAGATTGCTTCATGCAACCGTAAGTCTGCTAACTCAGACTTTTTCACCAGCGTTCTTCCAAAAGAACCATGGCCTTTCCCTGGAAAGCTTTTCTTTTTTTTTTTTTTTTTTTTTTTTTTTTTTTCCCCCTGATAGGGAGGGAAGGGTCTTCAAGAGAGTCAAGTCATGCATAACAAGGCTTGTCCTATTACCAGGCTAATCTATAAGGCTCAGTCTTTATTCTTTCTATCCTCAGCATAAGACCAGATTAGAAATAGCAACAAAAGGTTTTAGTTTTCTGATGAGTTAAGTAAGCTGGAGGGAGAATGGAATGGGCAGTTGTAGTTTCAACATTGGCATCTGGTCTAAACTTGAGTATTGTATGCTGCTGCGTGCAGTGCAGAGGTGACAGCATATCTATGTATCAAATCTAGTCCTGCAGGAGAAACACTGGTGTTATTTGCAAAGTGGTTAATTATTTATAATTCTTCTATTTGAGGAAATGGCCAATAGTATTAGCCACGCAAGCTTCTGTACACTAATGTAATTAGTCTTATGCATTTTAAGACCAGATAGAATGGTATTAGAGAGAATGGAGGACTATTTTAATTGGATGATGGCAAAATCCCTCTAAGTACTATGGCTGTCTCCTGTATTCAAAATCCTCTAACAAGTTAACAGATTCCAATTGTTTTCTGAAGTAACAGTATTTCTATCTAAATTATATTAAATGTGTCAGCTCATTTCTTGAGTAAAAAATGATAAAAGCATATTCAACTTCTGCAAAGCCGATTGCTTTAAAGAAAAAAATAAGATAATTAAAAGCTGTTACAACTGACAATACAACACTGCAGCTTCAAACTTCTCCGCTAATTACAGCTGGTAACTTTTAATAGTAACAGTGAGTCAGATTTGACATTACAGTAGAATCCCAACCTCTTCTTTGGGAGAAAGACTCTTGCGAAAATACAATTGCAAGGTGAATATACCTAGGCAGGACAACTGCAGGCTTTGAAAAGACAGCAACCACTTTCATTTCTACTCTTTCTGAGAAATCTAGATTTATTCTCCTTTGAATGCAGTCTTTAACTAGGTCAAATGTTACAAGGTGGAGCTGATCCTCTGGCAATACTGAGGGGTCCACAAGAAGACCTTCTTCTATGGGCAATTTCTGAGGCAAGCATTGGGCTGATAAATAGCTTCATACTGTTCCTGTTCTTTTTAAGTACTTGCATGACAAGACACAGGAAAAGCATTCTGAAGCAAACCATGCTTCTTGATCTGGTATTAATTAACCTTTTCTTAGTTTAGTGTTGAACTTCTACAGAAGCCAGAAAAATTCTGAAACTGCTATAGCTTAAAAACAGTGGATGTTTTTTCCTCCAAGAATAGAGTCTACAGTGTCTTTAATAGAGATTAAAGGAAGAGCAAAAATGAAAATTAAAGCCAGGTAGGCTTTTACTGAGCTGTATAGTAGGAGCTGTTCCCTGGTCTCCCAGTCGGCCAAACTGAAGACTGAGCCTGTATGTTTCTTGTGAAACTGATATTTCTTTCTACAGAAGCAGAATACAGAAGTGAAAAAGTCTGAATTCCTCACCACCAACAACTAGTGAAGACTCTCATGATGGTCATTTTGTCTTTTTTAAAATTAACTGTAGATTTAAAATCTTAAAGCTACACATCTCCATACTCTAAGGATGCTTACTGACCATCACGTGAAATTAGAGAGTGTGTTTTAGGAGCATATATGATAGACATTAACCCAAAATTCTTTTTAAGCCAAATCACTTCTAAGTGATTTTTATCTGTCACTGGGAATTTGCTTGTATGAAGAAGTCATTCCATCAGATTGTATTGGTAGTGCAATGCACAGAAATCAGAAGAAATCTTAAAAAAAATTATTCCCTGGTTCTACTATGCTTAAATAAATGCCAAAATCATTTTATGATCAATACAGTGGAAAAACAAAACAAAACAAAAGTCAGTGTTTTAGGCTTGCCAAATTAATGGTTAATTCTTTGTAAGCTTTGGCTTTATGCCTTATTGTGTCAGTTTCTCAGATAAAGCAAAATTCTCTTACTGAGGAAGTTTTTCGGCCTAAAGATAAAAGCCAACATACATGTATGAAAGAACTATTTCTTTAGGGTTTGATTTACTACAAATCTAAGAATAAAAAAGGGCATAGAAACATAATGGCTGGGTTTTCAATGTCAAAAGCATGTTCTTATTTGTGGTATAATTCCCAAAGAGTCAATTTTGAGAGGGTGAAAGAGCACAATGAGAAAAAATGAAGTGTTGACTTACCATTCCTTAATAGAGATCTTCCTTAAGATCCACCTACTTGTATATTTCACACTTCTGTCATTATATAGATAGTAAGACTGATGAACCACCATCCTGTTCATACAGTAGGACATCAAGACATCAGTTAGGTTTCCTATGGCAGTCAGGGATCCACAGCAAGGCAGATTTTGTGCAGCTGTCTTGCAACATTCCTGCTTATTTAATAATTATTTCAAAAGATGTGGCCATTATGGAGTGAACTACATAGAGCAATTAAAATGGGCCCATATGTTGTTGCTATCTGCTATGAAATTTCCAGAGAACTTAAATGGAAGGAATGTAAAACCATTTTAAGGCTATGCTTGTCTGAATATATCCTGTATAGCCTTGCTTATCTCACTGTCTTATCAGGCAATATTTAACTATCCTGAATGTATGACACTCACTCTGAAGTGATCATGGGGAAAGAAAAACATTGTTAGTGTAATTTCAGGTCTCATCTGGTTTTAAAAGTAATTAAAGAGAAGGATTTCCTTCCATTTAAAGTATCCCAAGAGTAGAATTTAGTGGAAAAAACTTCGAGGAGCAAATGAGGAAAGTTCTAAAATAAAAATACTCAAGGGATTGTATCTCAGACACAAATATTTTTTTAAACTTACAGGTGCTCATAATTACTTGTAAGGCAGAAAACTAATTACAGTACTCTTTAGGGAGTTTAAACATGGTAAATACTGAGTTAAATAAGCCTAAGTTTTTGAAAGTTATTTGTATACATTTCTTATTCAGTTGTCACTGGTACATAAATGTGGTTTTTCTCTTCCATTTTATTTTTAGAAACAAATATATTTTTACATTATAGAAGGACAAAAATTATGAGACAGACCTCAGTTCTTCTAAATTGCCTGCTTTTCAGTGTTTAAAAAACTCTTCTTCTTATGGACAGAGAATACCTCTGTGCTTCTTGAATGAATCTGTGAAATCTTGTTTTTATCAGCTACAAAAGCTGGTATATCCTGTATTATCAGAATATATTTAAGCCACAGAACTTTTTTCTTTAATGTGAATTAGTGTCTTCTTATACTGTGATAAATAATAATGAATTAAATATTTTTCTTATATAACTATGTAAAATTGTCATGATACTAGAACACAACATATGATCAAAAAAAAAAAAAAAGAAAAAAGGACTAGCCTATAAAATTTAAGTTAAAAAATTGAGAGCTATTTTTTTTTTTTTTTTTTTTTTTGAATACGGCTTCTGCATATATCGAAGCTACTCTTGTCTTTTATATGCAATGTATTTAATTGTTGTTGAGACAGAAATTACCACAACCCCAAGGAAAATGTGCACAAGCTACAAGCCATATGTTTCTCTCTTTAGCTATGTTGGCAATATATAGAGCCGAGAAGCAAAACATCAGTTTTACTGTATATTCCTTTTCTAGTGGATTACTACAGCATGCCTGAATTCATCAATAAGTTGTAAAATTAATCAGAATAGATTAGAATTAAGTATGCTTTTTGTTCAGTAAACTATGACTTCTCAGTACTGTAGTTTATCATATATGGTTTCTAGTTGCATGTCGTTCAGACAGGATGCTAGGAGCTTTTAATAACTCCTTTTGTACTGACATTAGTAAAATAGAAAGGATGGGAAAAATTAATTAAAATAAATATTTTACATTAGAGAAAAGTATGGCCCACTTCTTTCAATTTCCTACTTGACTTTTAAATAAAAGTATTTTAAATAACACAAACAAAAGCCCACTCTATAAAGCCAATGTTACACAGATGTAATTAATTTCAAAGAACAGTACGACACTGTATATATTCTTCCTATGTGTACTGATGTTCCATTGACTTGGGCAAGATTCCCATTGGTGTTGTTCAGTTGGAGTCAATGCTGATTTTGGTGTGGTGAGTGAGAGATGCACTGTTACAGCATTCCTGGTCTTTGGCATAAACCAAAGGGATTATAAATATTATTCTCTAAATGCTAGATTTGATGACATTGGATAACTCTACTTGCCTGGGCCCAGTACATGTGTTACACTGTTTTAAAATGCAGCACCTATGTGAAATCCTGTGAGTGAACATTTACAGACCTTTTCAGTTATCAACTTTGTTTTGGTACAGCTAAGAAATTGGTTAGCTCTGTCTCTAGTATTTTTGGGTAATGTACTTACCACACTTAGATCTAGACTCATTTGAATTTGTAACAAGTTGTCTCTTTATTAAAACCAGGAAGACCCCCTTGTCAAATCCTTATATGGTCAAGTGGTAGTTAATTAGCAGACAATAGCTAACACCTTTTTGCATTTGGTAAAGGTGTGCCTAGTAACACAAGAATGTTAATTAAAAGACAGATTACTGCATATTGTTTGATTAATTTGATGTTCTCAGTTTCTCAGGAAAATTAACCTTTTTTCCATTTTTCTTTTTTAAGTAAGTTTACTCTGACTTTTAAAATACACTACTTCAGCAATGGTGGTTAAGCAGTCACTGCAGAAGGATCATATCCAGCTCTTCTACAGTGTGGACAGCCAACCTTCTTAGAACTAGGTTCATTAAATATGTGAGTCACTCTTTCAAAAGATGGATGTATTACTGGGCCTGTGGTTAGCCCATGAGGAAATAATGTAAGAATATTGCCACAGAATCATAGAATTGTAGAATCATTTGAATTGGAATGGAACCTTAAAGGTCATCTAGTTCAACTCCCCTTGCTATGATCAGATCGCTCAGACTCCATCCAGCCTGACCGTGAATGTCTTCAGCAATGGAGCATCCACCACCTCTCCACACAGACCTGTTCCAGTGCCTCACCATTTTGTAATAAAATTTTTCCTTATATCCAATCTAAATCTCCTTCTTTTAGTTTGAAACCATTTCCCCTTGTCCTACCACAACAGATTCTGTTACTGTCCCCTTCTTCCTTATATCCCCTCTTTAGATTCTGATACTTCAGTGTCTCTGTGGCTGAACCAGAGACCATGGCACAGAATTATCAGACACAGCAGGTGGATCTGCTAGTCACAAGCAGACAAGGCCAGGGATGCTACATTCAGTGGGAACTTTTCTTTAGTGGCATTGAAATCACAATACCTTGTCAACATTCGGTTAGGGTGTGGAGGTCAAAAGAAGACAAGTAGTGGAGTATAGACACTGGACTTAAAAGTGGCAGACTTCAACTTAGGTGGGAAGCTCTTTCAAGTGGGTGAGATCCTGTGTGAGGCAGCTCTGAAAAGAAGAGGGTCTCAAGAGAGCTGGCAGACTTCTAAGGGCAATCTGCAAGTAGAAGAACGCTCCATTCTAATAAGCCAGGAAAATGAGCAGGCACAGCAGGAGACGTGCTTGGTTTCAGAGGGAATACATGTCTGAACTCCAGTACAAAAATGAAAAACACAGGATATGAAAGTGGAGACAGACATCAAAGGAGAAATAGAAAAGACCTCGCCTTTCTGCCTCTGTCTTTATGGAAAAGGTCTTTGTGCCAAAAGACAGGCTGCAAGGACGAAAAGAACTACTGGCACAGGAGGACAGAGCAAGGCCCTGTACTGAGGTACATGGTAGAAGAACAAGAAACAGCCATAAGCTGAAACAGGAAAGGTTCTGACTGAATATTAAGGCAAATAGATATGTGTATCACTCAGGATAATGAAGCACTGGAGCAGGTTGCCAGGGTGGAATCTATCTGTGGATGTTTTCAAGGCCTGCCTGGACAAAGCCTGCAGCATCCAGTTCTGAATTCACTGCTGACATGTCTCTGAGCAAGTGAATATTGGTCTACAGACTCCCAAGGTTCCTTCTACTATGAATTATTCTATGATTCTATAAAAATTTAATCGCAAGGATAAGATACAGGTGTAAATATGAGCTTGATGTGAAGGTAGCAGTACTTTCATTTCTTTAATCTTGTGCCAGGATAAAGGTCTAAAAAACCCACTTTCCCTGCTATCACATTTGTGCCTAGTCAAAGAACCCATGTCAGTTCTTTTAATTTCAGCCAGCGGTTATCAAAGACAAAAACTTCTTGAGCATTCTGCACAACTGAAAAAGCAAAAACTGCTTCTCAGAACTATTTTAAATAATTCTTAGCAGTACAAGGCTTATTGGGCATATTTTTCCTTTCTGCTAATGAAAATTATTTGAACCATGAAAATAGGTTCACCTTTAATTTGAAATACTGATTCAAGGGGAAAAAAAGGTATTATGGATTTATTAAACTAGTCAGCATACCTTGAAAACTGGAAAATTTCCTAGCAAATGGAAAAAAATATTTCTCTCATGCTGTAAGTAGCTCTTATTGCCATAGTTAAGCGCTCCATTTTCTATTCAGTTCAAAAACAATGCTTCACTGTTTGTTATAACTATACATTTTCAGCAAGAAAAAGTATTCATGCTTATCATCCAGTAAGTTAAAATAACAAGTCTCTGTAAAAAAAAAAATCTACTTGCCACATTATCAGAAAAAATTACTGTATGTAGTATTCCAGATTTTGAAATGTCTGATTCAAAGCTAGAACCTACATAACTGCTCTAAATGAATTTCTGCTAGCTGTGATGGCAGTTTGTGTCAGTTCCCTAGCCTGATTACTAGTGTTACGAGGAATATTTATATGATCCCTCAAACACAATGAAAATGTCCAGCTGTTACAGCTGTGCAGCTTAAAAACTGCTGTGCTTATAGTTAGAAAGCTAGAGGAGATTGTTAGGTCCACCTGATCCCTTTCTGCCATATCATAATAATCACTTTAGGAAATGATATTTGTGTATTGTGCATCTGCAGACATTAAAGTTTGTCCACTGAGAAACAACAAAATTATTCTACAGATAAACGGTAATAAAGCAGAATAAGTCTTCTGCCTTTATATATGGAATTAAATATTCAGGCTTCTCAAATCAGGAGCAATGTTCTAAGCAGAGATAAATTCAGATTTATCTTTAAATTGTATTTGTGCAGCTATTAACATATTATATACAATTTTCTTGTATAAATGATTTACAATCCTGCTGTTTCTCATAAACAAGTATGCTATTTAATTTAGTTTGTTGTAAGGTTAAATATGTTGGGTAATGAAACCAATTCATGTTTCTATCCACATACAATTCCAAGGAAAACAAAAAGAAAATTCATGATTTCAACTTTATGGCTGCAAACTTTTTAAATGGGCATAATAAATAAAGGATGCCATATCACTGGTCAAAAGTTAGAAGCACTTCAGAAATTTTCCTTGTACTACAGAATGAGAGAGAGAAAATACTCTGGACTTATCTGAAATTATAGCCAGTAGGCGGTTGCGCTTTAACTTTAAAAAACATGTCTGAACTTTATGACTTTCTGCCTTTATCTTCCAGCAAGGTTTATTTTTGGTTCCTTTCCGAGTGAAAAAATGGACTATGAGATTCTCTTCAGGTTTAAAATAATTAGTAAACCCTTAGAATACTCATTATAAATAGATCAAAGCTTCAGCCCAACCTCAATACAAAGGCAAGCCTTTTAGATCAAACTTGAACTACCACCCAGCCCACATATGTCCTGCTGATATCTTACTTTGGGTTCTGTTTAATTATTAACACCAAAATACTGAATAATTCACTATTTAAAGAAAAATACTAAGAAACTTAATTTATACAACTTTTATACCAATTATATTTTCTCCTATTTTTTTCTTTCCTTCTTAATCTGGAGTGTTTTTTGCCGTAAATTTAATGGTCCAATCCTTCATTTATAGTCTAAAGGAAGTCAAGAAAATACAAGCAGGAGACGTTAAGCATTAATCAAAAGAGGAAAATAAAGATGTTGTAATGAACAAACTCTCTACCGACAAGTACACAGAATTCTTGACAACACTCCTTGATGCTCAGTTGCCAGGGAAATTTTGGATGAAGGTAGTCTAATGTGTCACAAAAGAAAGACAAAAGTATCCCTGGATGTCACTGTCATCTGCACTATCCAGGTACATCTGCTCAGTAATCTAAAAAGAAGCTGTTCTATGAATCTGAACTCTGGAAAGAACCTAAGAGTTTTCTAGATATCAAAAATTTCTCTCCTTCCAGAATCTGTTGCTTGAATGGAAGTAATCAATAAAAACTGTGTAAAAAAGGTGTGATAAACAATTTCAGAACACACTGAAGCTGAATACGGTACAAAAAATCCTGAAGTAGCAAAATATCTTAATGTCTGCTCCTTTAAAATATGAACAACACGAAGTCAGAAACATGACATTTAATGAAAGTTATCTTCAATTTATAAAAAATCATATCCTAAAGGTGGTTTATTAGTCAGTTGACAACTGATATGGATGGCACATTCTTTCATGGTCTCTTTGCAATGAGTATTTCAATATTCACACAGGTACACTCATCCTGGCTGATGTTTGCCTTGTGTGCTTAGTACTCATAGCTCAGAGCAATATCTTTGGTATTAAAGTAGCAAATGCTTTTATACAAAGGAAAATAAATCTACAGATTTGTGAGTTAGCATTTTCAATTTGGAAAGGCATGTGTAATTTAAAAAAAGGGTCAAAACTTTAAGATCTTTATTTTCCTCTTATTTTTTAATTTACTACCACAACTTAAAAATCATTACAGAGATATAAAAATCTAAATATCACCGGATTTTTTTTTTTTTTAACACCTTTATTTTTTCCTTTCCAATTTACTAAGAATGTAATTCATGAAATTCATAGCAACTCTTCTCATGCCAGGACCAGAAATAAAGTTTATAAAGTATCTATTTTTATTTCATTCCAGTTATTTAGGAATAAATATATTTATTACACCCACTTTATATTCCTTGATTCTTCTCGTGAGGGTTGTGTATTTACCTTCAGCAATCAATCCTGATTAGAACTTTTCAGTTCTCCAGAATCTTAATTTTAAAGCTCCAATTACTTTCATTTCCAAAGGATTTATTTTATCCCACTGTTATTTATGTCAGGGAGAATAGGAGAATATTCTCAATACTGAGAATCGTGACTATGAAAAGAAATAAATAAATGGAATAAAAATGTTTTTAAAATAAATCCTATGTCATAAAATTAAATTCACCTAAACAACAACTACAAAAAAGTAAATACATCTTCAGATGTAACTTTCTTCTTCATTCACATTTTCTGTCATTCCTGGAAAATTAGTCTTGGGAGCTATTCTACAGGACTCAAAATTCAAGCAGCATGAAGAGGAAAATATGCAGGACACAACAGTTTCCCCTAATTCTCCCAGATAAAATACAGCCATTCAAAGTTCAGAACTGCAATCTCAATAAGTATAGCTCAGTATTCCTCCAGTTTTGTTCCTTCTGCACTTGCTTCAGTTCACCATATAGATTTAAACAGCTGCGCAGTGTATAGCAAGCACACAGTGTATTACTGTATAGCAGCTGAGACTAAATAAGCAGATCTTTCTTTGGGTTTTTCATCCCCTGCAGAATAAGATGCCTCAATTAATTCACATTGTCTGGTATAATATATCTGGCAAAATGGGTCACCAAATGTTTACCACAGGTTAGAGAGCCATGTTAAAAACATAAAATATTACATACTTTTACCTTAGAAACAGAAAATGAAATGAGGTTGTGGTACATTTTGAAACTGGATGAGTAGAAGCTGCAGCATATTTTAATTTATATGAGAGTGAAGATTTTTGTACATCACTTACAATGATGCACCTGAAACCATATTCATATTAACTGATAGTTCTAACAGCTGTAACTCCTCAAATTTAAGAGTAGCCTTTAAAGAAACAAAGTCATTATCTAAATGGTTACGTTTTATTTAGGAAGCATGATGCTAATTTTAGTTACTCACAGAACTAATACTTATGCAATTAATCTAATTTATACACATTCAGATGCATTCACATTCTTATTAAAGGCAGTAATCCCACAAAAAAACAGTAAAACATTAAAAATTATTCAGCAGTTGAAGCAGAAGTCAAACAAAAAGTATTTCCTCTGAGACATGAATAACTCATGGAATCTCATCCAACTCTAGCTTTCAGTCCAGCTTCATGCAAGTCTTTCAGTCAATTTGAACACACAAGGGTGTAGTTACACATGCCTATCTCATTAGCATTAACTGATGATGGAAAAGCAAGATAGCAAGATACAGTTTTCTTATTTCTCATGAAACCTTGAGAATTCAATCACTTTCACAGGATGTAATTCTGCCAGTAATTGTGGTGGAAATTCCATGAAAAAAAATAATAAATAAAGATATCAAATTCTAAGAATATAAATAGATTTTGGGTTAAAATGTATCATTTCCTATTCTGTGTGCATTGAAATCAGCATGGCTAAGTATAAATTGAGTAGGAATCTAAGGATTATTTGTTAGTGGCAAATAAAATGATATTCACCTGACGTATGGGCAGCATTATAAAGTAAGAGGTTTTCAAGGTCTGTTAAACTAACAAATGTGATTTTTCTTCTCTTTGATTTGCTTTGTAAAGAATACAAGATCATAACTTAACTTATTGGATTCTTTGCTTACTGAAACTGAATTACACACTGGTTGCCACTTCTGCTACTTATAAATGGTCTGTCACATAATCCATTTCTAGGTCCTCACTACTCAGTGCTGAGTATTGAGTATTCGGCACTTTACATTACATAATTTTAGTGACAAAGCTTTACAATTCACTGCAGTCATACAGTCAAGGAAGACTTCATTCTAAACTTCAGATAATTGGCTTTTGGAAGTTAATCTTCTACAAATTAACACTATGGACAATATAATTTCATATTTCCTCAGGATGTAAGTTCATTTAAGTCAGCATAAGGGGAGAGGTGTCAAAAGAAGGACATATAGGCTATGTCTGTTCACATCAAACTATTTTCAGAGTACCAAAATGTATGTAAGGAGAAGAGCTCACCTGGGGACGCAGGCAAGATGATATGAAAACATTTTCATGAACAGAAACACATCATTTTAGAAATGGCAGTGTCTATATATAGATAAAATAAAAATAAATAAATAAATTTAAATCCACTAACTTAATGCAATTATCTTTCTAAGTTCCTTAAAGAAAAGGATAGTCCATGTTCCCACTAGTTATTTCCTTATCTATCTGCTTTTCCAAAGCGATGCATTTTCTAGAAAGCTCGAATAACTTAACTGAGTTTGTAGCAAGGGCCAAGTCTTTCACTGATGTAAGAGAAGCATTAAGTCTTTGGAATTAAAATAGTATAAGATATCTGAGACACTAGACCCTTCTTATTGTCATGCCTGTCTGTATAGAAAGCTACCATAAGAGAAATGCCACTACAAGAGTCCATTTTCCCATCCAGAACCCTACAAATTACACTGCTATGTTGGAAACATATTCAGGTGATAGGAACAAACTCTAAAATAAAAAAGATAAATAGAAGAAGAATCATTTGCTCTATCAATTTCAGCTCCTAACAGCAATGAAGAAGACTTCAGTGCAGGTCTTCCTAGCAATTAATAGCTAGATGAGCTCTCTTGATTACTGCAAACTATCAGCTTCTTTCAATGTGTCATTAATCCCCCAAAACTTTATGTTAATTGCTATTGCTTAAGCTATACTCATTTTGACTGAATACCATATTGTGCCACGTTATTCAATGCCCACAGGTAGTCTTGTGTGACTTAAGATTCTGGCTTTTCATTGTTTTCTGCCATTATCTCCCACTGCATTTCACCAATTACTGTTGTCCTTCCATTAAACAGACTGTGAACAGTTTGAAGAGGGAAAATTCTTTCTCACCCTTGAAAGTGACCCCAAAATAAATCAAAACAGGAACCTGTGAATATAGGCACTTAAAACAAATCGTAAACTTAGTTTCAGCTAGAATGGGAACCACATGGGGATTTAAAAGATTGAAATTAGCAGGTGCACTTGCACGTAGTATCACAAAGCAACAGCAACTCTGTTAATATTTTACATTCGCATTATCTTCTAAAGACAGTTCGCCTCACAAGACATGCATAGCGTAGTTAATGTCAAATATGTCAGCTCTAAATTCTTGCATCTGAGAGTTTAAATTTGATATAACAAAATCATGTGTCTCTATGGGATTTTGATGGAATTTTGAAATTTGTCAGTTCTTTGCTAGCAAGAGAAATGTTTATATTAATCTACTTGGGAAGGAAAAAATAAACAATAAAAGTTCTAAAACATGTAATAAAGGGATTATGTTCATCAAAATTTTAACCCTTTCCCACTTTTTTTTTTTTAAATAAGATATAAATAGTCTGTATGTACATAGACAAAAAGAACTACATGGTATGGTATTTGCAGTAGCAAAGTCCAAGACTGTTAAGACCCACAAACTCTATCCTATCTTCACATACTCATTATAGGAGTGAAAATCCCTGTAATAAATAATCCTCTTAGAACTCTCAAAGAATTTCAAGAGTCGTACTCAATCTACACGTTATTTAATGAGCATATTGGTCAATGAAGGAGGAGGATAGGCATGGGACCAGATAATTGTTTTGACACGATCAGCTGAATTTTATCACAATGTCTATATGTTCGATTTTGTACATTTTTACATTTATCATCAGTATTTGCATTTTATATTAAGTCCTAAAGCTATTTGGAGCTTACACTAAGATTATTGCAATTTGTGTAAGATGTACACCATGATTTCTCAAATGGTAAATATTTATGGGACAGATGAGAATTGTGCTGTACAATTTCGTAACACAAATCCCTTTATATTTTTAACTTCAATAAAAGATTATTGATTAAAGTTCACAAAGCTTTAATCTTCTGATAAGTAGATTTGTTCAGATACATATGCAAGATATGTAACAAATAGTATACTGCTGATAAGAACTGGATCTTACAGTAACCTACATCTACAGTGAGGCCTTGGAAAGAAACTCATTATCATGAAAGGGAAGCTGAAACTCAAATGTCATTCATGTGAGAAATAAAAACATTGAAAAAAACTGTTAAAAGTTCCAATGATTAACATAAACCAATGTAGAATTACATGGTATTTTCTTTCTTTGGACTTGTTTCTTTCTAAACTATCATTTAATGTCATATCCCACAATAAAATCAAGTTCAGCAACCTTGCAAGCAAAGAGCATTCTGCTTGGTTTCCCATGGTGACTCCATGGCAAGTCACAGAGCAGTTCATGTTGGAAGAGTCCTTTGAAAGGGCTCTGGTCTAATCTCCTGCACAGGATGTGTCAGTGCTGGCTCCAACCAGATGCTTCTCAGGCTGTGGGCAGTTGGACCTTGAATACCTCCAAGGACACAGATTCTGCAGGGTTGCTGGGCAACCTGCTTCACCACCTCTATTAGGAAAATGATATATATTCCAGGAGTAAATAACAAACGTTAAAATTTGAGTAATGTTTAGAAAATTCTTTTCCTTAGGAGCTCAGACTCATTGACTTTGTTACACATGCTTGAGAACCATGACCTGTAGTCATTCTAGGAACTCTAGGAGCTGAAAACAGTGATTGCCAAAGAAAAATGTGTTAGTGATTACACATAGGTGACACTTATGCAATTGTTATACTGGCTGTCATGTTGAACAATAATCTGTATGTGTTTAATATGCAGACGTGTTATAAATAGCTAATAAATGATTAAACAAAATTGCTATTTTCATAATGAATTAGTACAAGATCTGTTGTACATAATATTTGGAATATTTAAATTGTTTAACATACTCCATTTATACTCCATTCTGCAGCTGACTGTTACAACACAAATTCATCACTGAAGTATTTTTTTTAGTTGTTTCTACATTTTTACAATATGCTAGATCTTGCATAAATGATTTTAAAAAATAATTTTAATTGTCAGGGTCAACCTTCATGCCAGTTCAGGAAAAATAAATAAATAAATGAATAAATAAGTTGAATTGTTTCCATCTTTGGGCAGAATGGAATGGAACAGAAACGGGAACTTGATTGCAGCACAACTGAATATAAACTGCAAGGGCTGAGAATTTGGTCAAGACAAAATTTATTTTGCCAGCTCTCATTTTAGGAAGCTAAATATCATTCTTTCTAAATCTGTTCCTTACATCATTTATACTCTTCCCAAGTTTCCGGCATGCTGTATTTGCCCATGAGACACTTTCACCATGTACAAATTATGTTCTGTATTTCCAGTAATTCTCCCACAAATTTCCAAAGCCTATAAAATTATAATGTGTTCAGTGCTACAGACCAATGTTACAAACACTTGAAGGGTAAAGAGAAAATGCAACCGCAACAAGATCATTGTTTTCCAATGTGAAGGATCTTTCCTAAAGCATCTGTGTGATTTAGCCTCTGAAGATTTTAAAACCTTGCACTCAACATCTCTCCTTCCGTGAAAAGGATGTTCTGGAAGATGGTACTCAAAATCCTTTTTCCATATTTCATGTTGAATCTGTGAGCAAAACACATATAACTATACTCTGCTGCAATCAATCTGTCAGAATCCACACAGAACACAAGATGCTGTATACTGTGGAAGTGTAGGTCACTTGCTGTCTGAAAAAACAGATCAAGATAAGTGAAACAACACTGGTCTTTATCAGGTTCGGTAATATTTATGTCTTAGTGATAATTGACACAATAATCAGAAGTGTAAAAACCCTTAAATTAAAGAATAAACTGTCTCTTCTGACACAAAGCTAAATTCTTTATGAACAGCTCTGCGGCTATCTAAGAAGTATATCTGGCAGTCTAAGTCAGTCCCTGCATAAAGTGATAGTTTATAATCTATTCAGTCGGCAACACAGCAGTTTCTAATGAAAACAAATGCATAGACAAATAGCAGTTTAGCAGCTCTATGGACGACAGCATGTATATAGTTGATGTTCTCTTTCAAGGTGCACTGAACCATAGCAGCTACATATTACTTTACATTGATACATTTTCCAACATAAATTGTCATCACTCTGGTTCTTCAACCATTATTAGAGTGAGGCAAGTCTACTTCAGGTAGAGTTGACTTTAGGGGAATTTATATCTATATTCTTCCTTCTACAGTTTTGTAACATTTTGCCTGAAAATAAGGGCAATGAATTCTGTTCTTGCTTCACCAGATTTTCACATCAGCTACAGGACACCATTTATTTGATAGTCTCTTTGCTACTTCTTAAATAAATGCAAACAAAAGATACATGAGTATTCAATTAGCTAAATATTAATTAAACTATACTATATATTTCTGCTATATTAAAAACAAGTCCTTTTTATTGTATTACCATGCACCTCCTTTATATAAATAAAGTTGAATGGGTGTAAGTTAGGGTAACCTTTCCTGAAGATCTTTTAACAGCAATATCCATATCGTGTAAAATTGCCAACAGGTCATTTAGCTATTAAACAAGCCTTTGATGCCTTTGATCCTAAGGCATGCTGGTGACATTGGGTAGTACTCTGTGGACTATAAGCTTCTCAAGGAGAATTTTTACCAAAATTATTTCTCCCTTAGAATCTCATACACAACAAATAGATCTTCTGTGCCCTTCACATACCTCTTCTCTTTAGTAAAAACTGAATACTTCGTAATAACCGCTGTTTTCGCCAAAGTATAGGACATATCTAATGCCAGAGCTAACTGTAACAACAGCTTCACCCAAAATGTAGTTCCACAGAGGAGAACTAACCTGGCAGTCGCTTTTACAGTTCTGCCATTCAGTTTGAAGCTATTCCACAGCTCACTTTTGCCAGTTAAGTACTCTGCATTAGAGCCATCAATTTTTTCCTCAGCATCTTAGCATTTTCCTTCAACACTGGGGTGAGAATTTAATGTTTTGTTTTGTTTCTTGCTCTCTGATAGCTTAGCAAAGTGTATCAGGGTTTTGTATATTTTTTCTCAGTATTTGCATGTCTTGCCTCAAAGCATCTCTTCATTATGAAGATTCAATGTCATAGATTCCTTGAAAACTTATGCTTCATCTTGGCACTTTGCCTTGGTATTGCAGCACATTCATTTCAGTTCTTTGGTGTTCAGACCATGTATATCTTCTGCTGTGTCTTTATGAAATGTTCAGGTAGGACTTTGTTCTAACTCTTTCTTTCTATAGTTGGTTCATTTCAGCTCTAAATTTTCCATACTTAAGGCAGGGTCCAGCATATCCCAGACAGTGGCCTATCATGGTTATCCTGAGAAATGCACTGAACTCCCTCGCTTTTTTTTTTTTTTTCCTGAACTAATTCTTTTCCCACCTAAAATGGGCAAAATCTAATTACTGATTGAGCATCAGCTCCTGACACAGAACATTAAGCAGTAAGTTTTGCTCTGTTTGTTTTCTTTTTCTTATTCTGACACATCAGAATCTCCTGCAAAAAGAATTATCATGGGAACTTTGTTACTGCTGGTTAGGTAGCCTGTTAGATTGGTTACTCTTATAGTACTATTATTACTACTATTATTATTCTATGCCTACTTTAACTATTCTCATTCTTTTTCAAATCAAATTATGCGATGGTTTTCTACACCTTCAGATATAAAACACAAATAGTTTGAAAACATCAAGCTTCAATTTTTTTCTCAGTACATCTAAGTTTAATTTATTTTTTTTTAATGCTCAGTGTTGATGCTTTCCTTTGAAAAGCAGTGATCGGGGAGAACTAACTATATGTGTGTATACATATATATAGTATACTAACTATTCCTGAATCAGTGTCAACATCATAGTGATTGTTTAATGACAAGAATATCCTAATAAGGAGACATTTATCAATCTTTTTCCAAAGTTGGCCACTTCAATGAGCAAAACATCCAAAAGCTAACACATTAGATCATCTCAGAAGAAAACAAACTGTTCTTAAGCACTGAAACTATATTGTTTCATTTAATGTGCTGCGCAGAATTTATGTGTTTGAAAAACAGATACTGCAACTTTGAATTATATGTAATAGATAAGACCTGCTTTTTATGTCAGCATAGCTCAGCAGACATCAATCGAGATGTGCACATTTATGCTGCTGTAAAAAGTCTTATGCATATGAGTGTTTGCACATATAAATATATTCAGCTCTCTTAACACTGAATTTAATTTTGTAGAAAAATAAATTACTCTACAATTAGATTCCTTAGTATACATGGTTCCGTAAGGGACAGCGGCAGATTTGGGTTGTGGTTTTCCCCCATCTCAGTCATCGTCATACTGGTCAGTAAGATGAAAGAATATCATCAAAACTGTAAGACCTCATCACTGCCCATCTAAATTTTAAAACTTACACGTCTGCAAGTGCTGTACAAAAGAAGCAGGAGAAAAAGAAGGAAAAAAATTTAAAAAAGCAATACATTCTTATTAGACTCCTCACCATGTCCTAAAATCAGCGGGGTTTTGATATAATGGCGACATGCAGCTATTTACAACTTGTTAACCTTAACACTATGTTCTGAGAGCCAAACTGTCTGTGCACTAGCTGGCATTTTTCCTAAAATACTTGCAAGCCTTTGTAAAGGAAACAGTCACAGGGCTTCAAATAACTTTTTAGTACCTACTGCCTTCATAACAAGAAATGTTATGTTGCTTTTAGGGCCTATACTCACAGAAAGAAGGAGTCAGTGTGAGACAGAGAGAGGTAGGGGATAGTGGGTACGTGAAAACTGGCAAAATGCTTTTTGTCATATAATAAAAAGAAATATGAACATTAAATCTAACAAGTTGCAACAGTGACACTGCTTTCAAGATATACCCAAAGACAAAGCAACCAGAAAACACATGATCATTAATCATCTTTTAGTAACTTTCTGCATCACAGAAATAGTTCTGCATGAATGAGCATGTTCCTTTACATTTTGTGATATTTCAGTCTTAAGCCAGAACAGGCTTGATGTCCTTATTCTTGTCCTGGTTTACATTCATTGTCACACATTTAAAAATGTCATGACTGGCAGTCTGCTCAAGAGGATTCTACACATGGGTATTTCTAGTCAGAGATGAATTTTGCTGGGAACATTTCATGGAGAAGCCTTCTCAAAACCCGTAAGTCCAATGTGTAATTTGGACCAAGGATATAAGTAATGACTTTCATAATGACAGCATCTTCATGCATATATAAAAGGAACACACGCATGGTTTTAATACAAAAAGATAAAGGCACTTACACATATCTTGAAAAAAGAAAAAAAAAAAGTTGCAGGTAATCTTTACAAAATACTAACAAATGCATACTAAGAGAAGCATCGATCGTCCTGATGTTGTCGTGGTTTTAGTTTCGACTCCGGAATACTTCCAGTATGACAAAAAGACCAGATTCACAGTCATGCACAGAACATTGTGAATGGCTGTGTCAGCTGCAATACACACTATTCATAATGATGAGGCACTGTGAATACAGCAGTTTTTCATGGATATTATTTGCAAAGGGTGTGACCTCTCCAAAAGCTGAATGAATGCAAAACTACCGTTGTTATGTTCAACAGATGCGGTTAGAATACAGTTCATGTTTTGTTGTTATCCAGGTTTTCACTACATTTGTACTTCATTCAAGAGTTACACTAACAAAACAAAACTAAATCAAAAATTCACCCGAACAACAAACAAATAGGCTTTTTCATGGTAATAAAATGGTTACATGCATCTTGGATGACCAATTTGAAAGTCTGAAGCAAAAAATTTTGAGGAATTAATTTAGAAATGTTTATTTGCGTTTTGCTGTTCACAATATATTCCAAATTCTGCATCTGTAATACTTCAGAGGAAAAAGCAACAATTAAACAAATGATTTCAACACAAATTCTGAGTTTTACTAGTAGTCTTCTGGCTCAGTCAAGCCTGAGTGAATAATCAAAGGTATGAAGTGCCTTGTGGAAAGAAAAGCCTTTTAGCACTCCAGTGCTGTCACTTTTTGATTTACTAAAAAAGTAACTCACCAGAGGATTAAGCTGTTTTCACGGAATTCATTTATTTCATCTAAGAACTTTTATTAATTCATATTTATTTAACTTAGAAAATCAGATTTTCAACATAAGGCTCTCCAAGTTGATTAACTGTGCAATAAGTTTTGTTTTTCTTTCAACTCTAATGCTTTTTCTAACTTAGAAACCAAGGAAATAATCTTTTCAGGCTTCTTTCATAAAAATTCAGGTGTCTGTCTCTCACTATTTTGTTTGGAGATTTTTTTAGGTAACCACATCTCACCTCACAAACAAGACTTACTTGTAACCTTACTTTGTACTTCCTTACTTATTGCAGCACTGAAGATCACTTAGAGATTTTTAGCTTGTAAATCATCTTCCATATTTCTCTTTCATAAGTACAGATAGCTCCCATTCATCTTGTCTTTAATGACTACTCCCAGTAGAATGCTTACAGCTTTTTTAACCTGTAAATCTGATCATCCTCCCAAGAGATTCATTAAAAACTTGAACAGGACTTTCTTCTCTTACAAGAAACAATAGTATTGTTCCTGATGCCTTCTAATAATGAACATATTCCAAGAGAAATTGAAAATCTGTGATTTCCCCCTGGTTCTACAGCTCATAAACATATTATCCGTGATGTCAACTATACATTTAAATCACACTGCTTTGCTTAGCTGGGATTGCAGTGAAGTATCTTTTGAAACAAAATCTGCTGATTCAAACAAAGGAAGGATCAGAACAACTGCCAGGGTTCTGTGTCTGTGGATACCAACTTATATTTGCATAACACTATTTTCTTTCACTAATGTAACCATAAACAGAATCTGTTCATGTGCATGTGCCTTATTGAGAACATTTACTATTAAGTTTCTACAATGGAATACATGTAATATCTTTATAGAGGCAGGCTGGATTAGCATTAGAATAATGTAAGTAGCTCACTTTATATCCAAAGCTGACCATGTTTCTGATCATCAGTCAAGGAACAGCTCTTGCTGAATTACCACTATTTCATACCGGCACATCAAGACATCTCTTTCATTAAGATTTGTCTTACAAAATAGCCCATCCCTGAATTCAAGATGGAAAGAAAGTAATTGGGAAATGTTCCCAGTTGATGGCAAAAATAGAAAACCTAAATGATAAAGAGTAATAGAAAACCAGTTCATCCCTTCCTCCACATAGTGAAAAAACAGCAGAAATGATTTTCTGCTGAAGCTGAATAATTATATTGACATTTTTATATTCAGCACTATCAGGGTTGATCATCTTGAAGCAAGCCTAAGCCCCACATCTAAAATACGTGCTAAAAAGCATATTGTGAATGTCACAGGTCTATTTTTATGGAATACACTATTCCTATGGAATATTCTGCGTTTTTAGGAAATTTTACAGCATACTCTACATTAGCACTTCATGATTAAATTCCCATTGATGAAAAACCACACCTCCACAGGACCTTCTTGGGACTCAAGGAAACTTTGATTTCACCTATTGGCCTTGCAGACGCTTCCCTGTATACCATCTGCTGTTATTGCCTATTTAAAATCCAAGGAATCTCAAAATATTTGCCTGAGATGGTCTATGGTTCAAATGCAATATATTCCTTTACACCCATTTATTAAGATAAACATATAATTAGGTTAAGATATTTTCCTCATTGTAACAGGAAACAGTCCATTGTTGCGTAACAACTGTGTCTAATGACAAAGCAGCTGCAAATAAACTGTAGACAGCAGAGATTTATTGAAATATTTCAGTAAAATCAAAGTATTTTTTTAAGAGAAAAAAAGAGTTCTTGTTCAGATAGAATAAACAAAATGGATAATTAAATGGTACAAGAAAAATAATGGGTGGAAAATACTAAATATATGCATTCAGTATTCTGCTGAGCTTTCAGATTAAATTGGCCAAAATAAACTAACATGGAAGTTTCTAAATTTCACTTAAATTTGTATATGCAATATTATATTCTTTTAGAGATTTTAAAAAATGTACCAATGGCATCATAAGATACAGATAGCACAGAAAATAAGTGGAAGTACCTAAATGAAAAGGAGTCTTAACTAGATTTAACAAAAAGAGAAAGAAAGAAATGTAGTTCAGACTCAGAATATCTTCATAACTACTTTTCAGTGCACAATTTTGGTTTGTTTGACTGCTTTGCTAAATAAATCCATGATAAGCCAAAGAATAAATTAAAGGCTTAATAACAGTAAAGATTCTTCAAAAGGTATCTGGCTTTATACAGTCACATAAGAAAATTTAGGTTTTGTTGCACTAGCACTACTAACAAAAGAAGACAAAAAAGGACAGCAAAATTAACCAAGGCAAGCTAACAAAATTCCTTCTCTCATTGACACATTTTGCATTCTGGAGATTTTAGGAAAACAGCAGCAAAAGTTTAAGGGTCTCCAAATACCTTAACAGTAAAAAGCCATTTAGGATGTCATTCTGCAGATCTGTTCTAAAAGACGTGTAAGTACCAGCCTACAGTACCTGCATGCTCATAGGGAAGAAACTGGAAGGCTTGTTACACAATCCAGTACATCCTACCTATATTATGAGCTAATAAGACATGGAATCATAGCATAATCCAAGCTGGAAGGGACCTATGCAAATAAAATACCCAACCTCCTGCTCAAAGCAAGGTCAACCATGAAGTATGAGCAGTTTGCTTAACTTTTTATTCAGTCTGATCCTAAAAAACACCAAGAACAAGGACAACATGTTCTCCCTACACAAATTGTTCCAGTTGCTTTTCTTTACTTGGTGAACCTAGATCACTCAATTCATTACCATCACTGAATACTATTTAGAAGCAATGAGGCAGTGAGTTAATGATAATTAGCAGAATGAGGAAATTGAACATAACTGTTCATTTTTGGGGTGTCTAGAAAATGGCAGCCCTTTGAGTAATTTAAAAATTATTGGTTTTACATGAATTTTTAAGAACTTTGAATTATTTTAGTGGTTTCTTTCTTCCACCACAGTTACATTTCTGTCCTTAAACATATTGTCTCTTCTAAGCCTTACCTTATTTTCTCATATCCATTCAGCACATACAACATGTTAAGTCTCTTTTCAGAAACTTCATTTTTTGCATTTCTGCAGTGGACATGTAATGTCAATCAACCTCCAGACACTCCTGTAGTAAAGAGCACTTAACTATCAATATGAAGCATCAGCAGAATGCTCTTCATAAATACAAACAAAATTACACTCCATCTAATGTGTCCACTCCAGAAAACCCTCAGGAAAACATGGATTAACAGATTTGTCTTACAGCTCTGAATGTCAACTAACGTAGGTCTTCCAGGACCACGGGAAAAGAATTAGTCTCAGGTTTTCTTCCCCTGGGCTTTAATGTTTATAAGGCTGAGACTTCTGCTTTACTTTTACCTTTTACAGAAGAACTAAATCATGCAGCAAGTTTTACTCAGAAATTGAAATAAAACTAAAAAGTGTTTCCTAGATCAAAAGCAGTACTTTAAACTGTATTTAGAACAGCACTGTACAAAAGCAGTGAACAGGTGACTTGCAGAAGTGTAGATCTGTCTTTATAACCTCAGTTCAAGGAGGCCTCCAAAAATTACATGAGATAGAACACACAGAGACAGGAATAGCAAACAAAATTGAGATCCAAGCCCAAGAACAAAAATAGCAGCTCTGTCCTGTTCACCAGTAAGTTCTTCCTGTCCTGCTCATCACTTCTCTACTACCCTTTGAACAACCAGAGCCACAAGGATATAGCAAGCTCCTGAACTGGAACAAAAAATCCCACCCAAAACACAGTGAAAATGTATCACCTATATGGAGGAGTCCCTGGCTTTTTCACAGAATCATAGGAAAGTTCACATTAGAAGACATGTTTGGAATCACAGAATCACAGAATCACAGAATCATCAAGGTTGGAAAAGACCTAAAAGATCATCCAGTCCAACCATCACCAATACTCCCCAGCTAAATCCTATCCCTCAACACAACATCCAAACGTCTCTTGAACACATCCGTGTTTGGTGACTCCACCACCTCCTTGGGCAGTGCATTCCAATGCCTGACCACCCTTTCTGAGAAGTAATATTTCCTAATGTCCAGCCTGAATCTCCCCTGGCGCAGTTTGAAACCATTGCCTCTAGTTCTATCACTGTCTACACGAGAGAAAAGGCTGACCCCTAGCTCACCACAACCTCCCTTCAGGAAGTTACAGAGTGCTATAAGGTCTCCCCTGAGCCTCCTCTTCTCCAGGCTGAACAATCCCAGCTCCTTCAGCCGTTCCTCATAAGGCCTGTGCTCCAGGCCCCTCACCAGCTTCGTAGCCCTCCTCTGAACACGTTCCAGGGCCTCAATGTCTTTCTTGCAATGAGGGGCCCAAAACTGAACACAATACTCGAGGTGCGGCCTCACCAGTGCAGAGTACAGGGGGACAATTACCTCCCTATTCCTGCTAGTAACACTGTTTTTGATGCAAGCCAGGATGCCATTAGCCTTCTTGGCCACCCGGGAACACTGTCGGCTCATGTTCAGCCGAGCATCAATCAACACCCCCAGGTCCGTTTCCTCCACACAGTCCTCCAGCCACTCCGCCCCAAGCCTATAGCGCTGCCTGGGGTTGTTGTGGCCAAGTGCAGGATTCGGCATTTGGTCTTGTTGAACCTCATCCCCCTGGCTTCAGCCCAGCTCTCCAGCCTGTCCAGATCCCTCTGCAGGGCCTCGCTACCCCCAGGCAGATCCACACTCCCAGCCAATTTGGTGTCGTCTGCAAACTTACTGAGGGTGCACTCAATGCCCTCATCCAAGTCATCAATAAAGATATTGAAGAGGACAGGCCCCAGTACCGACCCTTGGGGAACACCACTCGTGACCGGTCGCCGGCTGGATTTAACTCCATTCACCACCACTCTCTGAGCCCGGCCCTCCAGCCAGTTCCTTACCCATCCAAGAATGTACCCGTCCAAGCCACGGGCTGCCAGCTTCTGCAGGAGAATACCGTGGGAGACAGTGTCAAAGGCTTTGCTGAAGTCTAGGTAGACCACATCAACAGCCTTTCCCTCATCCAGCAGATGGGTCACTATATCATAAAAGGAGATCAGGTTGGTCAAACAGGACCTGTCTTTCATGAACCCATGCTGGCTAGGCCTGATCCCCTGGCCATCCCGCACATGCCGCATGATCTCCCTCAAGACAATCTGTTCCATAACCTTCCCTGGAACCAAGGTCAGGCTAACAGGCCTGTAGTTCCCCGGATCCTCCTTACAACCTTTCTTGTAAATGGGAGTCACGTTGGCAAGCCTCCAGTCTTCCGGAACCTCACCAGTCAACAAGGAGCGCTGGTAGATGATGGAAAGCGGCTTGGCTATCACCCCCGCCACCCCATGGAGAAGCAGTCTAGCCAAACTTGCCTAAAGTTTCTAAGTTACAGTAGATCGCAATTGAAGCCTTAAGTCAAGTCTAGAAATTTTCCAAGAATTCCTTGGAATATTAAATAAGCACTTTTGTATTATGCAAAACCAAAGGAGAAACCTCTTGTTTACTGCCAACATCATCTAACCTTTGAACTTCAAGTAATTCACACCTATCCAGGGCTGAATATTATTCTAAAAAACTCAGTTTAAAACACTGTTGTATGTTCAGGAAAAGGGAAAAGGAATCTGATTTGTGCTAACTGGCATTCAAAACTTAGCCTAAAATCATACAGCTGTCAATTCTCCATCTTGACAGAACTATTCACTACATCTGGGGTTGCCTTTTAGAGGATCCTTCATAGACCTGAGTAACATCTCCAAAATATGAGAAAGAAATTATCCAACCCAGAAAGGACTTGAAATATTTCTTCCTCCAAAACAGTAACAGCCAGGGCTGTAAGAGTTGCATCAGTTGAAGCTAAATTTATTGAAAGAGGAGAAAATGACACAACAGTGTTCCAAAAGACAATGGCATCCTTAATCTCCTTAAAATGGTAATTCGTCTGGTGATGTGACTAAAGAATTATCTGGGCATGTCTAACTGGTGTTAGATTTATCAGCGGACATTTTATTCCCATAATAGCTTACTCAAGCTGTTTCCAAGAGTATTTTGAAATTTTAACTTCCCTCTTCATTATTTGTCTGCCTTCCCAGTCAGACATTTGTAAGGTCATGCTGATGCATATTCCTTATATATACATATAACCACATGGACAGCAATTGAAGCGATTTTCTGATCCAATTTTTTTTAATCACCAGAGTATCCTAACCTGTTCAGAAAGTAGCTTCTGTTGATTGTTTGATGCATCCATCAATCACTACCTTGCAGTTTGGTTACCACTGACAAAGTCAAGGCACAGATCCTTCACAGAAGTGACTGAGTTTTTAGAATTTAGTTATCTTGCAATAGCTGTACTACACCACCTGCCAGCTTCATCTAAATCACTTACTCTAAACTTTTTTCAATTTTTTTTTTTTTTAGTGTTTATAGCACAATAAAACATGAAAGTACTGTACCTGTCAGAATGAATTACGTATAAGTAACTGAGACTGTAAATGTTTTTTGCAGACTGATGTTTCGCTATTTTTTGACTCAGCCATGATTTTTTAAATACTCATTTTTGTTAAGTATAGCTCAGTGAAAATACAGCTGTTAAGTGTAAAGGGGACTCATAACAAAAAAAAAAAAAAAAAAGGCACTTATTCGAGGCAAAATCAAGCTTTTATGAAACTTAGAAGGAAAATATTCCATTTATTTATGTTTTTCCACTGATGTTAAATAACAATAACCAAAACTTAAACCTGCTTTAAGTTACCAAGATAAAAAGCATATGAAGCTATGAAGCAAGCAATCGTTGAACAAATTATATATCTTGTATGAAGATAAACAGTCCGAAATAGCAGTAATATTTTGTCAGTTAAAATTTAGGAAGTAATTTTGAAATACCCTACACAGTAATTCAGAGTAACACCACTCAGACACAAAACTGGAAAGAAATTCATTTTGTATTTTTATAAATTTCTTACTGAATTTGAGCTCTGTAATGAGATACAATCACTGAAGCACTGTACTGTTGCAACTAATTTAGCAGCAGTTACCTTTTTTCTCCAACTTAAGGGATGGTAAAAAAGATCTCAGATTTAGTCTGCCATACTCTAATGGATAAAAAACAAGTTCAGCTATCAGAAATTCACAGAAATTTCATTCAGCTCTTTCTTTCTTTCTTTCCTTCTTTCTTCCTTTCTTCCTTTCTTCCTTTCTTTCTTTCATAAATGAAATCTTATGTTTCTTTGTGTCAGTTTGTCTAACTGGATTTCAAAGTTTTGACTGACAGAAAGTAGAAGATCTCTTTTTCTGATTGGAATACATGCTTACTGTGATTGTCTCAAAATACAACCAGAACTTTTTCCAGTGCTGGCTATTCAGCTTAGCAACAGTTAGGGTGAGCCTTCTGCTACCACACATCTTTCCATCACTCACACTGACATTAAGAGAAGCAATACACACAGAGAAACTATTCTGAATTCAACAGCATTTCTAAACATGGTCAAGATCCACACAAATACATTTCTGGGCCCCAAACTTTGAAATAAAGCACCCAGTGAATGGAAACAGAAGACAGAAGGTAAAAGTGTTAATTAAAACTGTCTCTGTTTAATCGGAATCATCTTCATTCAACTTTCACATAACTTAACAGGCTGGTTGATGCCTAAACTTACCTGTTTAGTAAGACACAAAATGCAGAAAGTAAAATAAGAGTTAACAAGCCCCAAACTGAACACAAATTGTGATACCATACTGACTTACTAGAATGGATTCATTTCTATCACAGCTTTTCTAATTCTTCTTCTGCTCCTCCTTCCCTGTTTAAGTATTTAAAATCTACTAGAACAGAAAAGATTCAGTAAAAAGAATGTGATCACCCATTATTGGTAGAATTGAGTTAAGTTGCCCTTGAGTTGCAATATTTTTCTAGTATCAGATGGTGACTAGTTTTAGCGTTTCCAATATTAAGGAAAAATAAGAAAATATGAATAAGGTACAAAGTGTTACTATAAATAGTCTTTAACAAAACTTGCGCTGTATATATATGTATATTTCTTGAGAACAGACAACCTTCAGGCTCTTTCAAAGTTCAACTCACTTTGAACATCCAAGTCCTATTACTTACATATCCAAACTGCAGAAATCCTTTCAAATGGACTTCCAAAGTGGCATGATAAGTATTACTTATTTACTGATTTTTAACTTCAATTAACAAAGTGATTTCAAAGACATATTACTCTCAAATAATCTAAAGTGTTTTTGTTTTTTTTTCATTGAGGAAGAATATGAATTCTTTATTATTTTATACTATCTTTCTCATTGTTTTAAAAAAGTCTGATGTTATTTAGAAGCTTTCACCTACACATTAAAATGACACTATTTTTTCTATAAGCAAATATCCTTCAATTCTACAATATTTTGCTTTAAGAAACAATTTAGTCCATTCTTTTTCACTTCAATGTGACACCATGTAAGTACAATTTTCTTTGTTTTCAGAGAAGAAAGTGATCATTTTAAAGCAAAACATTTCCATTAAAACATTCAAAAACAAGCAAGCAACTCCCAAACCCTTGAAAATCCCTGATATTTAGTCACCAAGAACATCTCTTCCTTTAGCACACAAGATTCAGATTGTGCAGTGCCACTTACATGTCTCAGAACTACAGACAGAAGGTGTTGCTAGTTCATTTCTCATCGTAAGACTACGAATGTTTGACATATCCCTAAACTCCAGTTAAGAAAATACCATTTTCTGACTTCACAATAGTAACACATTTCATCGATATGAAATATCAGTTTATTTTCTTTCTGAGTCATGTTCACTTTCAGGAAGTAGTCATCTTTATTTCCCCTGAATTGCCAAATATTTTTGCAAGTTGATTTTTTTAAATCACTCTTTTTTCCTCTCCCTTCTAGCTTGGAACACACTGAGTTAATGTTCCATGAACTCATCTCAGACCTACTCTATACAATGCCTTAGAGTTCCTTCAGAGAAGTTCTTTAAAACTTATATGTAAGTAAAACTTAGCTCTTAAAGACATGTACTGATAGCCAAAATGTCAGAAATATCTGATAACTCTGTAAATGTCTTAAAGGTATTTTAAAGGTAAGCGTTGCTAAGAAAGCATAGTTAATGCTGTTCTCCTAGATGTATTGTCTTTTTAAGGGGCTTATACATGAAAAATTAATTAGATAAAAATATGTGAACACAAAGAATGTTACGACAGTTCCATTTTTTAGTCATTGCTATTTTGAATTATACACAATTTAAGTGCACTTATTTAAGGGTATTTAGGAGTATCCTTCAGAGTTTTATCATCAGTAATATCTAAAGTTTCCTCTGTAATTTGCATTCCTCACATATAACTAACATAGACAGTTGTACATTAGTCATGAAGATGCGGATCTCTTGAACATTAATTTTAGGAAGAATTCCTTGATAATTAGACATGCCTGTACATAAGCTGGCAAACACTTAACTTCATGGTTCTGAATACACTTCTCAAAGAACTGGAAACTATTACAAACCCTTAGTAGGAATCCATTTATTCTGATAAAGTCTCACATGTGAACAAGGCAGAAAGATGAATAGAAAATGAATTTTATGCATTTAATTCCCACTTTTCATCTCCAAAATTATTACTTTGTTACCTTGTGTTCTTGATCTTAATTTGAAACACACTGCCACATATATTTTCCAAGGGCTAGTTAAATGACTGACAAAGTAAGCTTGTTAGTCCATTTAATTGTAACTTTAGTTTCATTACCTACATCTTGAATATATTTATAAACCACTTGCATCAACTGTAATTTGAAAAAGCTGCTACACTGGGCTATAGTTCAGATTTTCTGTCATATGAGTCCAGTGTTCTATATACACATTACAGATGCTCTTGCATCACTATTTAATGGTTAACAGTTTAAACCACTGGAGTTCTGCATTTTTCCCTACCAAGATTAGGGAAGGTTGTGGCACATTCTTCCTATATTTAACATCAGTATTTAATCATGAACGTAATAATTGTTTGGTTAAAATCTCCTTCCAGTATGTGAACCCAACCTGCTCATTGACATAATGGTTCCCCTTGAAGTTACCCTTCCTTTCAAGAAAAAATAACCTTGCAGTATACCTAAGTTAAACCAGCGATCCAAATGACCTGTGTGCCTGCTAGAACACGGTTCCATACTTTTTCATCAAGAAACAGGATGAAATGTGCTTATAAAATTATAAAACAATCACAGATACCACACAATTGACTAAACAAGAGCTTAAACTATGATTTCCAGTAGCAGAAATTAAACTCATATTCTGCTCAAAGTCAGGAAACTTCCTTTCTCAGAAGGACCATCAAAAAATGTGACTTTCTAGTGAAATTCCAGATACAAGCTAGAAGAAGGCAAGTGACTTTTTTTTGATAGTTTTTTCTGACTTCACATTTTAAAGGAATCTGTAATAGTGTCATTCTCCAAATAGCATTCTTTTGGTAGACATCTATGTATATTTGCCAGAACTAAAGCTGTAAAGAAGACTGTGTGTGGCTTTCCAGGGTTGTGATCACAAGTCTGGTAGACTGTATATTTCCACGTGTACACATTCATTAATTTAACAAGCTCACATGGAACTGTAATACTAATGGTGAAAGCAGTTGATTAAATGAAATACACTGTGCCTAGAGCACTGCAAACTTTTACTTGGTTTTTTTTAATATATATAGTATGTATACTCTGCTACTTTAGTAGATAGCAGAAAGCTCACAAAATTACTAATTAAATTATTAAAAAAATAATAAAACTATGCCCTTAAGGATGTAACATGTAAACATTGCAGACTACATCACCAGTGACATATTATTGCTATACCAACTTGGAAGCAGAAAAGCATTCCCTTTGACAGCCCTATCAAATCAAAGCCTTATACAATGCAGATGTTCCCCTGGCAGGTAAATGAATCAGGCAAAGTTTCCTAGCACAGAGACCGGCCCTATCTAACCCCACAGTGATGGGTTTTAAAGACAATGGACCACCTCGGTTTATAATTTCACTATTAAATTTGGAAGTCGCCATTAATTTCAAGGTTCATTTGTCTCTCTGAGAACATATTCAGCTCTACTGAGCTGATTACATAGATTCGCTTGCCATGATATAGTCCTAGTTGTATATCGCAACTTAAGTAAAGGAAAACAACATTAATTTCAAAAGAACTTCCCTTGAAAAGTTAAAAGCACTTGTTGTTTAATAGCCTAAGTTCTGCAATTCCTGCAAGCAAAACTTCTATACAACAATACCTTTGATACCATGTTAGCATGTTTAGCTTCTAAATAACTGTCAAGTGTTAAATATATATGTTTCATAATGCAAAAATTATTCAAGGCCCTGTTCCAATAGAAATGCTTTTGCAGACAAGAATATTTGGCTCTCACTGTGTTGGATGAAGAAGTCTTACATTATGTGTGGAAGAACATTTATTTTCTAAGAGTATCTGAAATACATAATATTCAACAGGCCATTTATTAAAAGCAATGACGCAACTCTTTACAATTTCTTGTTTACTGTCAGAACCATGATTTGATTTTATCTGCACTTTTAAATTCCATGGTCTTTTATAGCAATATTGTTTTTTACATTCACTTTCCCTGGACATTAATGAAACCTTCCCTGCAACTGGGGAACTTTTTCTTTCCATTCAAATACAAAATCTTACTGCATAATTGTGAAAAATATTATTTGTCACCCTTATTTGGACATGGGTTTTGTTCTAAAAAGTTTTATAAGATTTAAAAATTTTTCCACAGCGGCAATACTCAGAATATATTGTCCATGTATTCAACTATTAGTCACAGTGTGGCACCTTTAAGATAATTTTAAGGACAGTTTAAACTCCTCTTACAGTGGAGCTTTTAAAAGTGCAAAAGCTACAGAAGCTTTTATGCTTCCTGGCAAGTCACTCTGCTAATTCAGAGCCCATAATTGAAAAAGACTGCCTTTTAAATCTATTTTCCTTATTTTACCATTGGATAATGAGAATGGGAGTCTCCCTACAGATCTTACAAGATAATCAAATTCCCATTTCCACAGTAAATTTCCCACTTCATATTACTTGCCTTTATATATGCAGGGAACATGAATTTTCAGAAGAGACAAGAAACGCTCATCGCTCCTTTGCCACGCTGAAGACTAACAACTGCTATAAATTCCCTCAGTGATCTCACTGCAGAAGGAGGCAATTGAGACAGCAGACTGTTAATCCTCCTTATCAATTTTTATTTAAGGGGCAAAGCTTTCTTTGAATTGGACACCCATTTATTCTATCACAATGTACTTGGGAAAACAGCAAGTAGTGTCTGAGACTTGTGCCCAGTCATAGGCACCGTGTAGCACATGCAACTGAAACACTGACTGCACATGTATTTCCAGTTTGTAACTTCTAGCCTGCAATAGCCATGAAGAGGTCACAAGCCTTGGAGCAACGCCCTCACTCTTTGAAGATGGCTGACTAACTGAGACAGGCAATGATAAAAGATTTGGGGATGCTTTAGAAGAAAGGTCTCAAAGTGTACGCTGACCATCAAGTACCACCCCCGGCACCTGTGACAGAAAGACCTGATTTCTACACTGCTATTCTCAAGTGAACTATCTGGTAAGTGTGCTTCAGTCACTGCATCCCCAAAATCCTTTTAACACCCGTATCAGACACTCAATGTTAATCAAAAAGTATAGTCCTTGTTAGCTTTTTGAGAGGATAACTTAAAGGGTTCAGACACAAGAAAGGTGGCTGTGCTTGGTTTCTGTAAGTCTGCCCTTAGAAGAAATAATCTAGAATAATGCCAAGAGCATCTAAAACAATCTCAGACTGAACCAGTAAATCGAGATCTTACTAATTACTGTGTCAAGACAGGGCTATTCTACTTTAAGAAGAGTCCTACTTCCTCCTTAATAATCCCAGGTCCCTTTCAAGCCCAGTATAAACACCCACCTGGCTCCGTAAGGCTTCCCAGATTGGAAAGAAATTATTTTGTGGTTGTTGTTGTTTTTCTTCTCTAAATTGCTCAGGCTGGCATTATTTTCTACCAAGTTTTCTATAAATTCAACTTTACAGTGCTATATTAGCAAATGTCAATTGTTATTACACTTCATTACTTAGGATAACTTCTTTTCTACCATATGAATGCATTAAGCTTAGATCCCATCTGCAAAACTAAATGTTAAATTACTAAACAAATGGGTGTTCTAATAGAATGATTGACATATCTTAACTAAGGAAGTGTGAAAGACTACAGTGTAAGACTACAAATGCAATACAGGACCGCAGGTTCAGATCTTTGATCTCCTTTTTCGCAGAGGCTGTGATGTATAAAGCCAATTCCACTGAGCAGACAGTACTACACTGAATATAAATTATCCTTTAACTACAGCAAGGCTTACACTCAAAGAAATGCTGCAAGGATGAACAATGCAGCCATGAAGCAATAAAGAGTTCTTCTGCAGAAAAATTACAGACCCAGATCTGCATGGATAACCATGTTTTCAGAAGATAAATTTTGTCTCAGCTGTTACTTGATAAAAATTAGAGTCAATTTTGGAACATTTGTACATACAGAAGTATAACTAATGAACACCGCTTACTTTTTCCATTAAAAAGTGAGGCAGAAATGCTTGCCTTATTTTCCATACTAAGCATCATTCCCCTCAGCAGCATAACAGTTGTTTTGGAAAGTGGATATCAACAGTCTCAATTGAACATGGCTTGAAATTTAAACACATCTTTTCCAGATATCTCCTCAGAAGAACCGTCTGCCTACTGAGCCCACACTAAGCTCCCTGGAGCTTAGCCATGAATATTCTAAACTCATCTCTTACAAATCACAAGAAGTCTCCTTTTGCCAAAATAAAACACTTAAGAGGAATTCAATACACTTAAGCTGCTTTTCTTCATTTCCTTTGATTATTTTAAATGAATAATTTCTGTCTAAACTTTATGCTAAATATACAGCAAGAGAGACACTCAACAGTGAAGCTATTACCTCTGATTTTGTACACAACTCAAATGGGAAAACAAATTACTTGTGACAACCTGAGATGTTTTGTTTTAATCTACATAATTTTATAATTAACCAACTCTTTTGCAGTTATACAAAGATACTAATGAGTATCTTTAGAGGAAATTTCTCTATTGTTTATTTAAATTATAATGTAGGTGGTTCTAAGAAATGGGTCATTCCAAGTCTATGCTGCTTATTTGTATAACAACTTCCATTGTGTGTGAAGAAGTTTGTAAATAAATGAGTAACTTTTCTCCTGTCTTACCTCTTTTGACCTGTGCAGTCTGACAGATCAACACTGCTTCCACCGCTGACAAGTAAAAAGTGAACATTTATCTTTGGTTTAATCTTTCTGTTCTCTTTGGGTTCCCTTTCAACAAGACTCAAAGAAGGTGCTCTTTGTGGTTCATGCCACAAAGTTGTCTTTGCCAGAATAAAATTCAGCAAAAAAGAAGGCAAGAGTAAGCTGATATCCACTACTGTCCTCAGCTCTGCTTTGTTCAATAAACTTGAACATCTTCCCCCTCCTTTGCCAATTGTGATAAGCAGCAACAATTACTCAAAATGCATTATCAACTCAAGCTCAAAAAGACAGGATTAGATGAATTGTGTCCACCTTTCTCAAGCTTACAGTTGTTTTTCATGTCTGAGGGGAGCAAATAAGTCCCTGTTTGTCTCTTGTCACTGAATTCAGAGCTACTTCTTAAAAGCAACTACACCAAGGTTGCAAAAGGAATAGAACACAAATACTCTGATTTCTACAGCCTACAGGGCTTCTGTGTGTGACCAGCAGGCTGTAGGCTTTGTGCCATTATGGCAAAACTCATAAATGAACCATCCTTCCCTTCCCTGAATGGTAAGAAATATTTTATCCTTGCTTTTCTGTGTTCTCCTTTCTTGCCTTTCTGTGGTCTCCATAGCTGAAACCAAGTATTCATTGGACATCACTGCAATGCTTCTCTAACCAGTTCTAACTGCATACAGAGCTTGAGTAATTTAAAATATATTTCAGCTTGATCTCTGCTTTATCCCATTTCAGTACTCCACATATATAGCAACTTTAAGCTTACAGATATCCCTCCATGGTTCAAGAAAATCCTTCAATCTAAGAACTTCATTTACAATCCAGCATAGTTTCTGCTTTCTTGTCTCCCCACAGCAGCTAGACATTTTGATGCAATCCTCATTTAATGCAATCTCCATTACAGGATTATGATCACATCAGTAAAATGCTCCATATGGTTTTTATTTTATTATTATTATTTTTTCATCCCTCTCCCTCTCTCATTAATACCAGGCACTCTATCTAGAAAGAAAGAAAGATAAATAAATGCAAAAACAAACAGAAAAAAAAAAAAAAAGAATATTACAAAAAAACACCCCACCAAATCCAACAGGATGATAGGATGCTCTAGGGAGGTTGTGGGGGGTACACATTCAACACAATGTAACAGCCAACGCAAACTGCCCATCGGAGGCTGAGCCCACAGATCTCCTCATTCCTGAGCTATGCAAGTTAGCTCTGTCCTCGCTGTTGAGCACAGACCGTAAAACATTATGTTACCAGACTAAAAATAAATATATATTTGCTATCACTTGCCAGCTCCATGTGCTTTCCGCAAGAACATTTTACTCGATCGGTTCCATCCTATTAATACTGCTGTGAACAAACTGCTGATGCCCTGCTGGAGGGGGATACTGGACACGAGCTCTAATATGAAAGGATGCGAAAATCCCTCTTTTCCCCAAGCCCCTTCTTACCTTCAATGCCGTGGCTGCAAAAGATATCCCTATGCACGGGCTCCTCAGCACATCACCACGGCGGTTAGAATAGCGAAGGCTGCCCCACTGCATGCAAGTTGGAGTGCTTTGCAACAGCAAATCCTCGATCCAGAACACAAGCTGCTTCTTCCCGTGCAGTGAACCGAGCACGATTCATAAGCGACTTCCAGATAGGGAACAAAATAGTAAAAGAAAGGGGCGGGGGGAGGAAAAA
>JAPSGF010000012.1:15682790-15705871 GCA_035772895.1 Perdix hodgsoniae | reverse complement strand
ACACACACATGCCTAAGAATATGTTAAAATGAAAATTGGTAGTTTTCCTGAAAGAATTTTAAATATTACTGGGAGACATACTGACCTACATGGTGCTTTGTCCTGAGCCAGAGCTCTCAGCCACAGGAACAGCATCTGTTCTCAGAAAGGGAAGCAGGCAGTGTGCTGGGCTGGGTGGGTGCCTCATAGTGCTACTTGAGGATGAGCTGCAATCGATCCCACAGTTCCTTTTGAACTAGGTTGAAACACGTGGCCAAAATTCAAAGTTAGTGTGTATATTAAGTGAATAACAAAGTTGTCATTTCACTTAAAAGTAACTTAAAAAAATAGCTCAGGGCATTGATGGCTCACTTAAGTGATTTGGGAAGCAAGCTGCTACCTCTAAAAAGGGCAAAAACTCTCCACAAAATAGGTTTCTCGTTTTTATGAGGAGTCAAAGGCAGGGTAGGATTAACTATGTCCATGTAGCATCACTTTACTAAGGACAAAAATATTTCCTCATATTGGAAGGTATTGCCGCTACCCTTGATTCAGATCAAGGTCTAAATCCTGAAATTGCTTGTTACTCTAAGCACATGAGGAGGCCCCACAGGAACTATTCACATGTGAAAAGAACTAGGACCAGAGCCAAAGTTTTGCATACTGTGAAGGTCAAGCTTACTTCCTTTGTAAGACTTGCACTTTAGAGAAAAACTCTCTGAAATATGGTTTCCATACAGAAACTTCAGCTGATTCTTCTCCTTCAGTTATTGGGCAGGATGCTGTATGCGCTGTGGCTGATTTAGAGTGGTTTATGTAATTCTGGCCCCTGCGACTACAATGCTGGCTGGCTCCAGGCGCTGCCTTGCAGCTCTGGGAGCTGTCCCTGCCTTTCCCGGATTGTTGTTTCTATGTTTTTCTGTTCACACTGACTTTTTGTAAACTTCTCAGAACAAAAGGAGAAAAGCCTCATAGATATTATACAACTGTTGGCTTTAGAGCTGTTATAGAATAACCTCTTCAAAAAATGCACTGGGCCTGCGATGAATTCTCAGCATTTTTGCAAAGGTCGTATGAAATATATTGCTTGAGCGGCCGTACTTTGGCTACTCAGATAAGTCATAGGGAGACCACAGCAGATGACAGTCTTCAGGAAATACTGTAATTCTTTTTTATGTCTCTATGCAGGAAAATAAGAGACAAAGCCTTCCTTTGACTACTGGGGAGGGGATATATGTGGAGACTGGCATAGGGAACAAAAGGGAGCTACTCTTGCAGGAGTAACGGATAAGGTTGGAGGTCTTTCTGCTGAAGGCCTTGAGTAGCTTTGCTTTGTTTCTTTTTGCTTCTCTTCAGAGCAACAGAAGAATGCAGAAAACAAATTGTAACTGCATTTTACTACATCTTTTAATAGGATTTTGCCTCAGTCCCAAGTTATTCTCTGTGCACATATTTGAAAATTAGTTTCCATTTTCTTCTTTTTCCATCATGCTCATTTAATGGAAATGTAAAATAAATTTCACTTGGGATCCCTGAGCACTAGAACTGTTTTTACTTCTGCTTTTTGATAATAAATATTCTCTAGCTTTGCCTTTTGTAGGAGCAATCCTTACCTAGGTTGCACCATACTTCATAAATGTCAGTTGATACTCTATCTGAACTTAACACTGAATACAGTGATTCTTTTAGAGTTCCCTCCTTTGCAGTGAACTGTAATTTATAATGGCTGAACAACTTTTCTTAAATATTTGTAGAAAAACTATTTTTGCCAAGAAACTTACGAATCACTTTTCTTTTTTTCCCCACTTAGATTGATAAATACCTGAAATGTGAGCTAATTGAAAGCCTAACTTCAGAGGAGCTGGAGCAGAACTGCTATGAAACGTTCTGCTGCAATCATATTTTTACACCACTGAAAATATTGCTATCTGTTATCAAATGAATACAGTACAAATTAGAAATATCAAACATAGATGGCTACAGCCACAAATCTAGATGAACAACTGCCATGTGGCAATACGTACATATTCCTGTCATTCCAAGAGCTGGAGACACCATGCATCTACAGCCAATGTGTAGGAAGTTCAGACTCTATGGCTTCAGTAGGGTTATGATTTCATGAAACATACCTCGCTGGGTGAGAGCCAGGTACCAGAGGTGGGTATTGTCTTGCGGGGTTGTTGCCAAAATGATTACAATATGGAACTTAAGAAATCCAGTCCCTAACAGCAGGAGGTAGAACATACAAACTTCATCATCCCAGTTGTCAAGTGACTATGTTTTATAAATGTCATGAATAACGTATAAAACAACTTATTTTTTGTACTGAACATTTTGAGAGTTCATGCACCCACCCCAGAAGGGCATACTTTGGGATGGGTGGCAAGATGGCAAGCTAGAAAGATTCAAAGCTGAACACAGTGCACACAAGGGAATCTGTGAACCCAGCTCCCTGCTTAATTACATGAGAGCTGGTCAGTAGCCATGCCAGCAACAGTACCACTGCTATTTTAGCTCACTTAAATGAGATAAACATCAGACTTAGTCTCCAGCTTAGGAATTCCTGCATACCTTTTGTACAATATATATTTGTCATGTCTTTGAGAATAGTAAATTATTTTATTAATAAAAAACTGCTCAAAGCACTCATTTAAATTAATTTTATAAACTTAACAAGTGTTACTCTGTGTTCTCTGCATTTTTAAGAGTGTTTGGGGATTTATGTCTTGTAAAATAGAAACAAACTAGGAAAACTGAAATATATTGTGTCTTTTGCTGTACTTTACAGCACAGCTTGTGTTTAAGACGCAGTCTAGACATGTAAAATGCTACAATAAACAATATTTTTTTCATTATTTTAAATTAGTTTGTACAGGAAAGCTATAAATTTCAGAAAGATGCTCACTAGAAGGATTGTGTACCTTTTCAAATATTCAAAACAAAAGATACTAAGAGGCGATTATATTACCTACTGTTATAAATATAAAATCCCTTCAGAGTTAATGCAATTACCAGTGATTTCCTATAAAAGAAAAAGAAATAATAACTTTATTTCCAAATAACTTCAGGATATTTAATTTAGGATTATGAAAAGTCACACTCTGGGTGTTTTTCTTCTTTTTTCCATATTGTAGTTTGTTGTTTAATCATTTCAACATATAAACAAAATTAAATATTATTTAATATTCATTTCAGGTCTTAACAATGTCGGTTGGTTTTAAATATTTTCTCTTTTTTTTTTTTCTAGTTTCAGCTGAGTTTTGCGTGCAGTTGAAGAATAATATTTGTCATGAAGATTTCATCTAACCTTGAAGCAGAATAAATTCTAGAGACTCAAGACCTCATCTAAATCAAACTGGAATCTGTATTAAGCTCAGAGTAATTTTCATTGTATTTATGTTCTACTTTTTTTTAAAATTTTTATTTTGCTAACTGAAAATAGCATGTAAGAAACACCAAGCATAGAGGACTAAGCTGTATTCTTCTCTTCAGGATAATAAGTAAGTAAATAAAAAAATAAATGAAAGAAAACAAATCACTGAATGAATCTACATGACTAAGGTATATCTGCATACTTTACAGTACTGCAGGTTTATAGCTGAGTTTCTGCAGGATTATTTCCTTCTACCTACAACCTAATAGACTATGACAGTGCTGAAAACTTCTGAGGAGCTAAAATTGGTAGGACATAGTGAATAAAAGTCTGAGGCAGGCACACTGGTGGATAATCTGTACAAATAGTTCTGGCTGTGTATTGCTGCAAAGCACTTAATAATTCCCATTCCAAATATTGCTGTATAATAGTAGTGAGTGAGGTTGTTCAATTGGAAAATGCTTGGGATTGTTTTGGAAGACAGGATTATGCAGAAATGCATGGCACTGAGATATGGATTCCTTTCCTTCAATTTATATAACAAGAAGTTTCTTACTAAGTTTTTCACGGGATTATGTAACATGCCTTTCAAAACAAGAGCGTGAAGAGGTTTATTGACAAGAATACTAAGGATTTAGTTCGCATTTAATCTACACTGGTAGATTAACAGATCACTCTTACCTGGCTTTTGTTTGACCTCATAGGACATTATGGTCTATCATTTAAGTGTTGGCTATTACTTGTGGACACTATATCTACCTGCTGAAAAAATAGTTTTGTCAAACTAAATCTGAAATTGTCCTTATGCGTGGCTTTTGTTTTTCATCAAGACATCACCTGTACTTCTGTGAAATATCCATAAAAACTAAATCATGAGATACATGCAGGCAGAAAATTCCTATTCAGAACAAAAATAATTATTTATAATGATATATAGCAAATAATTTTTTGATGGTAACTTCCTCTCATTTCTAGAATAATTTTTTAACTGCTGAACAAATATCTATATTTGTTATCCTACTGAATGCAGAGAAAAGCAGGCTAACATTTGCTCTTGCCAGATGCTTTGAGCTCTCTCAGAGAGCATGTGGCAAACTGAATGCAGGCTCCTGTTTGTTAAGAACTGACTGGTGGTGTTTCCAAACCTGACCACAAATGTGACATCCAGTTATGACTGGGCGAAATGTTAGCTTTCTCTATTCCAGTTTATATGGAACAAATGTAATATAAGAAGTTAATAAAACTCACACTGTTAAAATGCTTATGAAAATTAAAGATATGCTTGTAAAAGGTTTTAGAGATAGTGTGAAAATACCCATGAGTGGTAATGGTCAGCAACTCTTAGAACTGGATAGAAGACTTTGGAACCGTAATGATAGTGAGAATGTAAGTTATAGGTACACCCAGTAAAGTGGCTGTGTGTTGGTCATATCAGGACATTGTGTCTTACTGTATCATAAATGAATATAAAGAGTGATATACAGTATCGTGCAGTAAATAATTTAGTGATTTTTGTGTGGAAGTTTTCCAATCATCCCACAAAGAATGCTCAGCATTTTTTGATAATCAAGTGCCTTTAACAATATCAAGCACGGGATGCACTGTCCATTTTTAACAGCAAATCTCATACTTCTATTAGCTTATCAGTTTTCCATTTAATAGAAGGAAGAAAGGCTTCTTGCATATGAAACTGCTGCAAAATATGTTTCCCCAAACAGCAAAGCCAGTTTAATTTATTGAAAATTTGATTGCCATTATTCAAAACATTATGCAAGATGTAAATAATTTATTTAATGAAGAATTTGAGGTGATTTTGTATGGCTATCTGCAGATGGCTGCATTTCTCATAGCAGAATCGCTAGAGGGAGTCATAGGCAATGATACTCCTTGAGGATCTCAAACAGGTTTGCAACTGAAAAATTAGAAAAGAATTTTAGGTAATATTTAGCAGAAAAAAAAAAAACACCAGATAATTGCAATCTCTGTAATTTAATTTCACTGTCTAGTTACTGATTATTAGTGAAACTGGTTTAGTCTCAGAAGACATCTATAGCAAATCAGGATTTTGCATAACAAACCATCACAACAAATCAGGAAGACAGATGTCCCACATAAGACTTTAAATTAACATATTTCTCAGTTTGTGTTAATGTGGGTGCAGTGCTTAGAATGTGCTCACAGGAATTTAAGAGCAAATAACAAAAGAAAAATCAAATATGAATAGAACTCAGTTAAAAGTGTATTTGTCAGTCATTTTTACCAAGATTTCTGCACCTTTGTCTAATTACATTTAGCCCAGGGCCTCCTTTGCTTTTATATCTAAAATGTAGATTTCAGTGCGGTAGAACAAAACTAGTTTTATTCAAGTTTTATGTAGCAATAGGACAAAAAGGCTCATTGGGAAACACATATACATATATTGAATTGTTTCTGTCCTAGACAATTTCCATGTTGAATCTCAGTTGTGGGTTCACAAAATTTCTCACAGTTAGAACCAGGAGAAAGAATATGGCTCTTGTCCTTAATCCTAGCACGTTTTGAATGCAATGAAATATTATGCTGATCTACAGTGATAGTTTGTAGATTTGATTTATAATTTATATTTGATTTATAATAAGATAATCATCAAAAAGATATATACATGTGTATATATATATATATTTAATATAAGATTTCTTAACAAAGTTTATGACATCAAGCTACGTGGTGCAGTCAACACTCGTCAGGGACTGGATGCTATCCAGGGAAACCTAGAGAAGCTTGAACAGTGAGCCCAAGAGAGTCTTATGAGATTCAACAAATCCAGGTGCAAGGTCTTGAACTTAGATCTTGACAACCCCCCACTATCAATACAAGCTGGAGAATGAAAGTATAGAGCCCAGCCCAGCCATGTGAAAAGGACTTAGGACACTGGCTGATGGTAAGCTGGACATGAACCAGCAATGTGCCCTCACAGCCCAGAAAGCCAACCATACCCTGTGCTGCATCAACAGCAATGTTGATCCTGCCCCTCTACTCTGCTCTGGTGTGACCTCACCTGGAGTGCTGAGTCCAGATGAGTCCTCAGTACAGGAGAGATGTGGACCTGTTGGAGCACATCCAGAGGAGGGCCACAAAAATGATCTAAAGGATAGAACACCTCCCCTGTGAAGAATAAGAGAGCTGGGGCTCTTCAGCCTGGTGAATAGAAGGCTCCAGGGAGACCTGATAGCAACCATTCAGTATCTAAAAGGAGCTATAAGAAAGAAGGGGACATATTATTTAACAGGGTCTGTTGTGACAGGACAAGGGGATATGGTTTCAAACTAAAAGAATGGAGATTTAAATTGAATATACTGAAAAAGTTTTTTACAGTAAGATTAGTGAAGCACCGGAACAGGTTTCTCAGAGAGGTTGTGAGTGTCCTGTTCATGGAGACATTCATGGTCGGGTTGAATGGTGTTCTGAGCAACTTGATATAGCTGTAGATCACCCTGTTTTTTGCAGGGGAACTGGGCATGATAACTTCTAAGTTTCTCTTCCAACTAAATGATTCTGTGATTCTATAACTGGTGTTAGAGTGTACTTCTTTTTGGAGTCTAATAATAAATGCAGTTTAAGGAAACAAGTTTGTACTTGTGATACTTAATAACACTGAAGCACAGCTTGTTTTCAAAAGGTAGCTACTTATGCCCATTGTTTGAAAAGAACATAAGACAAAAAACATACTGGTGACAATTTTCTTGAGTGTCGTAGGTATAAAGCTTAAAAATATGTGTAATTAGCTGTACCCTGATGGCATTTATGGTTGTAATCATGGTAATAAAAGCCCTAGTCGTTGATCTGGTGCAAAAAGGATTCATCTGAACTCCTGAATTTAAACTATTTTAAAATTGATGTTAGTGAAGGATTTCTATGCTCTGTTATTTTAGCTGTATCAGTATACATTGCCAGACTCGAGCAAATTATTTTAACTTAAGCACTTAGTTTCATAAAATCTCTCTAAAAATTAACTGGAAATAATAACAGGTCTACAGAATGCTAGGATAGAGGTGTTCAGAGTAGTGCAAGTGGTGTTAAGGGCTGTTGGACAAAAAAATAGATATCAAGACATTTCTCAGCTCTTGTATTTGTGTTCAGTGGATTAGATCAGAGTTTTAAATTTTAATCCCATATATGACATGAGGCCAATTCCTAGAGATAAACCTTTTGCTTTTAATTTGTATTAAATGTTGCTGAGTTTTTCTTATATTCTTAGCTGTGTTATTTGGAACCTTTTCATAGAATCATAGAATCACAGAATCTCTCAGGCTGGAAAAGACCAGCTGCAACCTAACCAATAGTATCCTAACTGAAGTGGGAAGGGATCTCTGCATGCACCTGATCCAACCAGCAGGGCACTTAGAGCATGCTGCACAGGACCATGTCTAGGCAGTGTTTGAAGGTCTCCAAGGTGGAGTCTCCATAACCTCTCTCTTTGCTCTCTCCCTTCAATTATTTGTACACGATGATAAGATCCCATGAGCCTCTTCTCCAGGCTGAACAGTCTCAGCCTAAAGCTGACCATAATTTGAGAAGAAGAATAATCCATTTGCCTAAAAATAAGCTCTGATTCCAGTTTAACAATGGATCTTTGGTATAATTTTGAAAAAATGCAATTTTTTTTTCAGTTTTGGATTTTATAATTAAGAATAAAAATTGAAAATAGTCCATATTTATCATTGTTTTCATTTACTATCTTCACTTTGTATATACAATTCAACAGCTACTATAGGTAGTTGGGCTTTTTAATTATTACTCTAATTATTCAGAATGATTGTATTCAAGTTTAGTTTTTGCCCTTATGATCAATACTTTTGACTTGATGGCCTTGTGAAATTCTGATATTTGCATTCTTTATATTTTTAGAGAAGACAGCAATCAAAAAGGAATCACTGTCATGTTTTTGATGGTTTGTTTTGTATATCTTGAAGAAATTTAAAGTCAGGACTAGGCAAACTAGGAAAAAGCTGCTCTTTCTTCATAACATTACCACTGAGTGACTTCAATTGCTTTAACTACATCAAGAGAGAGCTGAGATTTACTCACAAGTTATTGAAGCTAAACAAACACAATTCATCTACTGACCTTATTAGTCAGCTATATATTAGTATCTGACCAAGTCATTGCCCTCTGCCTCCAGCAAAGGCCTGGTAAAATATGTTAGCTTGGCTTTCTAATACACTCCTATGCTGCACTTAGAATGGCTTTGACCACACAGCTAGCAGTTGCCATGGATAAGCTTATCCTATGCTTTAATGCATTGCTGTTACAGTCACTAGTGTGCCTGAACCCCTCCTTATAGCAAAACATTTCTGCTCATAAAATTCCCTCCACAGACAAGACCAGCTTTTGCTTTTATCATTATTTCAATCACTTTAGTGTAGATCCAATTACACAGGTATAAGAGTCTTTCTACTGGCATACCCTGGCATCAGTACAACAGCAGTTAAACACATAGCTCTAGAATCAGGATAGATGTGTGAATAACAACATCTGATCAACAGCCATGCTGACAAAATTTAAATGAGATCAAGCTTAAATCTTATCTGCCTCTGACAGTGGCAATGCATGTTATGTGCCAGGCCTACTGGGCATGAGGGGAGAGTATGACCAGAAGCTGATTTAGTAAAACTTCCCTCATGCACACTTAATGAAAGTCAGAGACATCCATCCCTAGCTATGCTGTAGACAGTGGTGTCCTAAACCAAAACCACACAAATGGCAGCAGTAAATGCCGAATTTATGACTACCACCAGAACATATACATATACATTATGGCACTGTCTATCTATAACTATATACTGTTGTATATTACAATTCCCAGTGAGCTCTGCATTCTTTTGCTATGTGGAACAGAGAAACAGAGCGTAGATCTCCTTAGACACTATGATTTTCTGCTGACCAAAGTCATGGGTCAATACACTAGAAGGCAAAGGTGAAGTACTACTGTAGTTTTTCTCCACTTCTGCTTCTATACATTTCCTTGCAATGTGTTGTAAATGAAGAGCAGAGGCTGTGATCTGTATTAGATCTGAACTAAAACTGTCTCACTTTGGTCTATGAAAGAAAAAAATCTCAGCTTGTAATCTGTACTGCCATGTAATTCAGGTCATATTCTATCCATAGTTAAACAAAATGCTTTATCTGAACTGAAAATAAAGTATGCATTGCTGCTGATATATCTGCCAAATTTAAAACATGATATAAACTAAAGTCGACAGCATAAGCCACTCAAACAAGGCCTCAGGGACTCCAAAATGCTCCTTAATATTTATTTTTCATATTTGATTGCAGGTTATGCACAGGTAAGTGTAGTGCTACCCTGAGGGTTTTAAGTGTAATGTAGTCAACCATGATAATACCTTCAGTATCTCAGAAGACAGTTCTCACAATGACTAATATGAAATGAAAGCGAAGCTGAGTGTTTTTCAGACTAGTGTTAAGTTTTCTCTATAGTTAGTTTAGTAGGTTTCTGAAATGCTTTCTGTGTTTGCCTGTGAGTAAGAGAAAAACAAATACTTCCCTGTTTCTATCACAGTATTTTTAGCACTCAAAGAACCCTAACATTAACTTGCTTTTATAACCCTGTAATACACGAGAAATCACTATCCTCCTGTCCATCCACTCCTTCCTGTAACAATTTAGACTGGTATTTGCCAGTCATTTCCTCAGAAATGAATCACTAACCACTGGCACATATGCATGTAGTAGTGACAAAAAGAAATTAGCCAGAATTAGTCTACTTCAGGTGTTCCCATCCATTTTAACCTCTCACAATAGTAAAACCTGGAAGAGTTGGTCACAAAAATACCATGTTTTTACAGATATTTTTCTGAAATTTAATTATTTAAAAATAAATATATAATATCATAATGCATTTAAACATATTCATACATATTAAACAGACATGGAAAAATAGTTATGACCCAGAAGAAAACAGTCTACAGATCAGCCCTACCAGCTCTGGCTGCTCTACGTTGCTCAACTGCTTTGAACAGACCTAGATCTGGCCTAACAGTGAGCAAATTTCAAGCAGATTTGTATTGTTAGAACAGTACAGAATACTACAAAGTATTACCTAATTTTACCTCTAATAAGATAAAAAAATGAAAAAGAAGGTAAAGGACAAAGTTAAGTCCAGGCTTCTTACATAGTTTTTTGGTAGGAGTTATACTTGCAGAATGGGATCAACAAAAATTAATAAGCTGAATTTTGCCCCTCTACTGCACACTACTGAGGCCTCACCTGGAGTAATGCATCCAGATGTGGAGTCCTCAGTATGGGAGAGACAAAGACCTGTTGGAGTGCATCCAGAGAAGGGCCACAAATGTGATCCAACTAATGGAATACCTCCCCTACGAGGACAGGCTGGGAGAGCTGGAGCTGTTCAGCCTGGAGAAGACTGTGAGGTGAAGACTGGAGTTATGATTTCTGTATTGAGTTTGTCTTCCAGGCAGTGAGAAGATGTTTTATCACAATTCAGCTTTAAATTTTGAATGCCTTGTCTTGTGAAACTGGGGTACTGCACCAAAATGCAGTTCCTTTCCTTTTATCATCTTCAGAGATGAGTTAATGGATTATTATTTTTGTTATTAAACTATTACAAATACAAAACTTAATCTGGGATAAATAATAAAGTTTTGTTACTGATTTTTTTTTTTTAGTAATCCTCTCAAGTACGTTTTTAAAAGAACAAGATGCATAATCTAAAGCACCTTAAACAGATTAAATCCAAAATTTGAAACAAAAAAGTATTGTAGTGTTTCAAGATTACTTTTGGATTCATTTCTTATGAAAAAATCTGAATTTTTACTTCTGCTTTTTTCTTTTTTTTTAATTATTTTTTCACTTCATACAAGCAGAATGCATGCAGACACGCATTAGAATTAATGTTGCAAGTTTCTGTGGTATAAAGCTATTCACAGCAAGGGACTTCAATGACACTATGCTAAACAAAACAAAACAAAACAAAAAAACATGACTAAAGTGGTTTGTTCTGCCACCAGAGCCCCTGAAATGTACTGGCAAGCTTTTTTTGTACTATAGTAGTAACATTTTTAATTTATGTTGCACAAGAATCAAGTTAAAATCTTACTTCCTTTACTTTTTCCTCCTCCTCTAGCTTCTCTTATTGGTTACCTGCTTTGCACAGTATTTATTTATTCTTAGAACTATTTGCAAGAATATTTTTATATACACTCCTGTAAGTAAGGTTATTGAAGTGGTTGAATGCTGAGAACTTTGGTTCTCACTGTTCCTCTGACCACTAGTTTGAAGAAGCACATACTGTTAGGTGGGATCCAGCAGAGGAGACATAAGCTTCTAGTCTTTCATATTTTACATTTTTTATTTTCAAATTGTTCTAGCTTTTCCCTTAATAAGGTCCAACTTTGATAAGGCTCTGTTTTTCTTTCTCAGCCTTGTTGCTACTAAAGAGGATGATGCCATTATCCTAACCCAACTTACTTCACCTTCATCTGGCAGATCATACAATTATTGCACAGATCACTGCAGTAGAGTGCAGAGATCCCTGAAGATTCATCAGAGCAATTTGATGCTGGATAGGTTAGTTCTGCCTTTCAAACTGGGCTAATACGATCATATTCAGCCACAGTAACCTGATTATATCACTTTAGACTTTATGCCTGCATTTCTGCACACTGCTGCATTATGGCATACAGGCCCATCTCCTTACTTGGTGACTTGTCTTAGTGAAAACTTACTGCATTCCAGTGTTAAATTTATACTGACCATGTTTTGCAACAGTCTGCTACAGACCTTCTGCTCTTTCTCCCCTGCCATCATGGCTAAACCAAGCCTTGCATTATTATTTCCCCTTTATATTTTATTAAAGTTATTAAAAATATTTTTACCCTATGAGAATGGCAATGAAATCCAGCCTGGCAGAGAGTGGTGCATCCAAATGTTTCCCATAATAAAGCCAGTAATTGCTAGTGAGTTGTAAGTCTCAGTCTGGAGAAGTAAATAAGGATTCTTTTTTCATTATTTATATAGTCAGTCCCTATCAAGTGCTGTCTGCACGCATCAGTGACAAATATCTGCAAACAAATAATGTAGTAGGGCATACTTCTACTGTGTACCAACCCCAAAATGCACCACTGCACTATTTAAACACTGGGAAGTACAAAGCATTTCACAGAATTAATTTCCTCTCTTTCATGAGAGAGATATAATGCATTAACTGATTTGAAAACAGAGTGAGTTTCTTTTATAATGTGGTCACTCACTAGGCAGGCTTTCCACAGGGTACAGGAGCTACAGTAAACAATCACTTAAACAGAAGGAAGCTCTTCAGTGCCCTGCTATGCTGATGTTTCTGGAAAAAGAAAACAAAACAAAACAATGAAACAAACAACAACAACAAAAAACACCACACAAACCAAACTAACACTTCATTGCATGCTGAAAAGAAAGCGTAAGCACTCTGCTTAGAAAGCTTTAAAGCATAATTGAAATTCAACATGCAGATTTCTGTATTATTACATTGCTGTGTGCATTAGATTATTTGCTGAGCAACCAGCATTTTAAACATCACATTTTAAGAACTTTGTGCTAGTAGAACAGGAAATGCAGAAAAATGAGGATGACAGCAGAAGTATGCTTAGACACACAGAGATTCTTCAGCTGAAAAGGGAACAAACAGTGCAGTGCTAGCCTATGTAGTGTGAGAAACATTTCTCCCTCCATGTGCCGATGGAGCACAGATCACTGGTATGCTGACAAGCAAAACTCAAAACAAGGAGGTAAGCTACATATGTAATGGCAGGTAAGCTCACTGATCTTTTTAACCCAATGAACATCTGATGTGACGTGAGATTCACTAAATTATATATTGCAAATCAAGGTCAGAATGAAGGGTGACTCAGAATTCTGCAACAGTCTCTCTGCTTCACTGTATGAAAATGGTCATGAATTCCAGGATACTTTTTCCTATTTTAATCTGATTTCAATTCAAACATGTACTTGACTATTGAACTAATTGTACCTAAACACAAATGTGCAAGAAGTAGAAGGAAAATAATTAAAAATGTATATGTCATTGTTGTTCTTACATAATGCTGATGCTGCTGAGCACACAGGCCAGTATCTCGATACAGAATTAAGGTACCACGTTCGCAGCTAAGAGGACCAAGACATTAAATTGGCAATGTAATGCTCTTGGCTAACCCTTCTTTTTACTCACTACTGTCACAGCAAAGAGTTGTAGTGATATGAGATTGCATGTGACTGAAGCCTCCTCATTGCTTCGGAAGATGGATGGCACTTGCAGAGCCATCCAAAGCCACAGTGCACAGGAGAATTTGATCCATTTTGCAAAGTGTTAGCCATGCCAAATAAAATTATTAGCAAAACTATCAGACCGCTAACCTAACCACTAAAAATGTGGTCCTGACTGTTGAATGTATGTCTTAAATATACAGAACTACATTTATTGAGATTGTAAGATACTTTTTTTTCTTTTTTTTCTTTTTTTCTCTCAGAATAGGTCATATTAAAGAAAAGTATACAAGAGGAACAGTGTGTGAACAAGAGTACTTACACACACGGATGTGTGATAAACTCATTGAGGTTTTTACCATTCAGGACATCCTGCAGGATTCTCTGTCACTATTAGCACTCAATGAAATGCCTGTTCTCGGAATCAGTCCTCCATTTAGCTACTAAATCCTTCTATTACATCCAACCTAAAGAACTATTTGCAAGTGGAAAATATAATCTATACCTCGAAAAGAGGAATACATTAGCTCTTTAATAAGGATTTGAAAGAAAATGTGATCTTGGATTATAGCTGTATTTGCCTGTAGATCATTAGCAAGGCAGACAGTGAAAATAAAAGATTCCCTGGCAACCCTCCCCCACTTCAAATGCCTGCTCAAGCAGAAAAAAACAACCGCCCTGCATACATATTCCAATGAGCCACTGTGGGGCAGTAACAACAAAAACATTCCTAAGCAAAACAAGGGGCTTTGAACAGCCAGCTTGTCTTTTCTGAGCAGAGGATACATAGAATCGGTCCTTTTTCTATTATAAAACGTTATTAGGCTTTTTGGGAAGCATTTTATAGATATGCTTAGCTTCAGCTCTTTCCAGAGAGATGCCTGCACTGAGCTACTCTGAAGCTCTGTTACTCATTTTTAGAGGGGTGAATAGAGACTGCATGTGAAGTATACAAGACAGTTTAAAACACTATCTGGATTTTTTTTGTGTGTGCATAAACTCCTCTACCTGAGGGCTGAGTAAATAAGTTCTTCTTGAGAGATTATTCTCTATGCAGGATTTTTTTTGTTGTAAAGCATAGAAACCTCTGAAGATTAGATATTTTTGTGCAGTCTTTGTTCCTCCTAGGGCGAAATCTTGAGTGAACAGAAGTTATTATAAAAAATCTTCTATATCTTAGGGTAAAATAATATATTTTGTTCAGTTTTGGATGCAACTTAGAACTAGAATTGCTGGGCTGTTTTGGATCCGTCACTTCACTTTTCTAAGCTCAAAATTAGATTAACAGTTTTGTCTTCTCGTATCCCAAGCGTTCTCTAGATTTAAAAATATCAGTGAAATATGAGGAAATTGGCTGTTGTTTCTTTTTAAATAGTACCAACAGTGCCTGTTTAAATATCTCCAATTGTAATCTGAGCCTTGTATAAATATGATTTCCTGTAATATTCATTGCATACAGGCATTGCTCCTTAGAGCTATTGAAAGTTGTACCAGATGAGTAGTATATGCTGAAAGATATAGTCTGTAAAAAGAAGAATCACACTTTGACTGAAGCGTTAGGAAAAAAAAGGATCAAATCATACAGACATCTGAATTACAGCCGTGTTTCTTCAGCAGTTACTCTTTCAAGATCATGTTCATTTTGATCTTAAATCTTACTTGCAATTCATTAACATTTGGGGATGCCTGACAGATGGTATGTACCACCCTGTCTTTTGGGGCAGTCTCTTCTTGTCTTGACTTTTCAGATATATTCCAGACCTAAAATAATTCTGGGGGAAAAAGATAAATGAACTTACTTTGGTTTGCAGACAGTAGCCAGAAAAACCAGGAAGTTTCCTATAATATTTAAAGATACTTTAAGTTTTTCATTTATTAGATCTGTAGCTTTTAACTCGGTAACAACACCCCCTTTTTAGAAACGTGAGGCTATAAATTTCATGCTAGTACCATAAGCATTACTCCAAGTATTTCTCTTTATATATTCCAGCTAATAAATAATGAAGTCAATGCTACAGATAGTCCAGGATATGAAAGATGATGTTCATTTCATCAGGATATGAACAATGATGATCATTTCATCTACATGAAGATTCCTTACTCTGATATTCCCTGAGTTTCCAGCATTCATGACTCTCATGTTTATCTGTGTAGGTTTCCTTGTTTTACTTTACTTTTTTTTGGTCAAATGGAAACATTATGAAATTTTATGAAAAAAGTGTTTGCAAGTTTTTTGTTTGTTTGTTTGTTTGTTTGTTTTAATATCTCATAGTCTAAATAGTCAACTGAATTTTCCACTGAAGCCTTCAAGGCTTCATTAAGCATCATCCTCAATTTTTATTGTCCCCTCAGTTTTTCTAATATAATTGCTGTGATGTTCTTGATTTTTCTTTAAGTACATTTTTTTTTGAACTTTAGAGCAAACATTTTTGCTTCACAGAAAGAAAGGAAACAAACAACAAATGTAGAAAGATGATAATACTTATTCACCCCTACTCACCCAGAAGAATCAAGATAGTGATGAGAAGACATTGTATTTAAACAGTGTACTGACAGAAGAATCAGTGAGTTTCATAGCAGAATATTTAGTTTGAGGTATGTGGAAATAGTAAGTATAGTCACATTTTTAATTATACTTCATGAGACATGTTGGCTATTCTAGTATTGGAGATAACAAAGCACTAAACATACCAAAAAAAGATCAGTGTGCTTTTCACATTCCAAGATCAGTTTAAAGATCTGCCAGTTACAAAAACAGTCTATCTCTCTGATAGCTAGCAATTTGTGTACATAGTATCATGATTACATTACAAAAGGCAGATGTGAGCTGCAAATGGGCACTTGGAGATGAAGAAATTAGTCAATCAGAAAAACAGGAGAAAATATTAGTAGAGTTTGCAGTGATTTGATTTACACACTGGTACTTTTACTAGACCTTCATATTAGCCCTTTTCTAAACTCCTACCCAGCCCTTCCTGTGACAGGTTGTTGTACAATATCACAGAGGCAAAAGAATCAAACTAATATTTTAGAGCCCTGAATGTTACCAAATTAAGAGACTACAACTTGATTTATTTTTATTTGAGATCTCAGATTCACTTTTCATTCTTTTCCCTCCAAATATATTCTTAGTCAAAGACAGCCCTTCAAATGTTCACATAACTGTCCACTTGTGCTTTGAGGGGAAAGAGAAAGTAAATCAAGAATACCTTTTTTAGAAAAACTGAAGTTTAAATCTCAGTCTCAGTTGAGTTCCTACACCTTGCACTGCTTTACAGTCTATGGGCTGCCAGTTTGTTCTGAGGCACAGGTACCCCAAATGTACATTTTACATAAATTAAAGGACCACTGTGGAAATTACTTGAAGTACTGGAGAATATAATCCTTTCTGAATTGTCTGACGCATTCCAGAAACAGATCTCTGCCAGAAACACTGATTTTATAAACCAGTTTTAAAAGCAGAACTAGCAGTTAAAAGCTTGTTGAACAACGCAATGATACCATATTTCTTAGCTTGGAAAGGTGTTCATCCATCCTGCTCATCCAGGATGTTCATCCGGCCCGTTTACCATTTATGAGACATTGTGTTAGCATTGAATTAGCTTATAGATTGTTTTAATATGACTTGAAGCAGTAGGGTGTATAATTGTTTGAATGTTCCTTTCCACTGACTGCACAGCATTACTTCTTTCTGCACCTGAGAAAGCTTTTTCCTCCACCTGAACACTTAACGAGCAAATTTCCAGACATTCAGAAGCAAATGCAAACAATTTAGAACAGACCTTGTTCCTGCGATTAAGGCCTAAAAAGAAACTGCTCAAAGGAGCTCAAAGGCTATGTTTTGTAACATTTTCTCTTTTCTGTGGTACTTGTTATTTCCTTCAGCAAAGCACTGTGGCACAAGACACCTTTCCTTATCCTGTTCTCTGGAGAGAAAAGTAGTTCTACAGTCTCTGTACTGCAAGGTCTGTGTGAATACAAAATGTATGAGGTCTCAATGAAATGAGCAATTTCAGTTCCATTTAGTGTTCTTTAGGCTACTGTTATTTTCTCCAACATTTTTTTTAAGCTCTGTGTCATGTTGTTGAAATTGTGAATTAATTTTCCCACTAATTAACAAGAGGACTTTACCAATGAAACCCTGCTTTGGAAATCCCCCCACGACTGTGCTTTAAATTGCTTATATACATGCACTCTATAGCGTATTTGCATCAGTGACAGCATGTGATAAATAGCATTATGTGAGTTAATTAATGACTGCATAGCATTTTCAGATCACAAGCAGTCAAAAGCATTACAATGATGTTTTTTACATCTGCTAAAAATTTTTCTAAGCCAGAAATAAAAGACTGAGTAAAGGTGGCCATGTGGATTGGCAATTAATTGGAAAATCACCAAAGATTACATAGTGAGTGAAGCAATTACTGCAGAAAAGCAGAAATTAGAAAGTGCAGCCATTTGGGATATCTGTTATTAAACTCTCAAACAAATGTAAATATTTCCTTAAAAAACAAAAAAAAAGATACAATTCTGTGTACTGCATTGGTTTGCAACGAATGTGACATGTAGTGCATAAGAAAGTAGTCCTTGGTCAGTATGGGACATAGCAAAATGCCTAACACATTACAGTTTATGTGTGAATGTGCATGAATACCAAGTTGACGAGTGAGATGACATCATGTTTATGTTATTCTAAATATAAAATATCATACACTTGTATCTACATTCTCTTCTTTAGACAATTCAGTTACTTGTATTCTCTTCGTTGTTAAGTGAAGTAATTTACTCACCCTGAGTCTGTGTCAATTACATTTAGATTTAACAGAAGTATCAGAAATTGGACGGATAAATGACATTGCAAGACCATGTAAAGTAATTATCAATCATGATAATTACAGGTGTTTTTTTTAATTTGAAAGTTTGTGATTTGCTAAGCCTTGCAACAGTCTCGGAAGAGACATAATATGATAGATGTTTTACTTATGGGTAGATAAAAAAGGTTTGAAGTAAGCTGATCAGAGTCTCCATATCTGATACCCGGGAGGATCTGGGCAACTACAGGCCGGTGAGTCTCACCTCCGTGCCTGGGAAGATTATGGAACAGATCCTCCTGGACAACATGCTTGATCACATAAAGAACGAGCACGTGATCTTAGACAGCCAGCATGGCTTCACCAGGGGAAGGTCACGCTTAACTAATCTTGTGGCCTTCTATGATGGGTCCCTTCCGACCCGGGTCATTCTGTGATTCTGTGATTCTGTGATTCTGTGATCCTTACAATTAGGTCATACTTCCAGCTACAACATCACATATGATAAAAATGTTCAAGCTAAGCAAATCCTATTATTTATTAAAGAGTCTCTCAGTATAACCTTCTCTTTCCAAAGTTAGGAAGAAAAATTGTATCAGATTCAAAATAACTTCAGATTAACTTCAAAATAACTTTAAACTCAAGAAGGGAAGGTTTAGTTTAGATGTCAGGGATAAGTTTTGCAGAGAGAGAGGTGAGGTGCTGGAACAGACTGCCCGGAGAGGCTGTGGAAGCTCTGTCCCTGGAGATATTCAAGATCAGGTTGGATGGGGCCCTGGGCAGCGTGAAGGTTGGTGGCCCTGTCTGGGGCAGTGGGTTGGAACTTAGTGATCCTTGAGGTCCCTTTCAACCCGAGCCATTCTATAATTCTATGGTTCTATGATTCAGGTAGACGTCTACCACACCTGAGCTCTATGATCACTGACAATAAAGAAGGTTTGAAGCAGTGACAAATGTCAGAAGTGTCATTAGAGTTGTCACACTTTGGGTATACTCTAAACTTTGTAACAAAGCAGACTTTTTGGGGGGATGGGGAGCTGGGAGGGAATGGAGTTGCGCATTAAAGTTGGTAGCTAGCCAACTGTAAGTTTTATTTTGTGCTACTTGCTAAGCAATAAGGATATGTTACACACGAGGAACTAATTACCTATTACTATCCACTTAGTTATGTTGTAGTACACAGTTCTCAAATAATACTGATTCCTCACTTTGGTAGGGTTGTCATGAAAGAGAGGTCTTGTCTTCTTGTAAGAATTTGCAAGGGAAGCAGAGGGGAGAGGATGAGAAAGAGGCCCAGAGTGACATGTTGGAGTCAGGAGAGAAAAAGAGCAACAACTGATAACAAAATTCATGCCTTCAGGCTTCAACTAGTACCTCAAATACTATCCAAGACATTACTGGGAGCTTTGTTACTGTAAACACACTGTATAGTTACAACTGTTTATAAGTGCTTGACAGCGCTGGGGATCCATTTCCTCTAGTACTTAACACTGGAAAAAAAGCTGAGGAGAGTTGTTTTTTTTTTCTTTTTTTTTTTTTTCTTTTGTGTTTTCAGAAACATATCATTGACACAAGGGAACAGATATCAAAAAACGCTTGAAAATGATTTATTGAAAAATATAGTTCTTGCCAATGGAACTAGACAGCTGAATTGTAGAAGCTGCTATGCTTTTATTAGAATAACATAAAATAAGAGGTATACATGGTTTTGGAGTCCCTCACAGGTCCCTTCATCTTTATCAGCCTCCATTCTCATGGAAGGAGCACTGAGATCTCCAAATCACGCATACCAGCCACATCTTCTCCTCCCCCTAACATAATAAAGGTCTGCTTATTGCTAACACACCTCTATCTCTGAAAAAAATCCACTAAAACTCCATTACAGAGAAGGATCTTAAAAGATAATGGCAACAAGGAGTTTGTTTTTATTGGTTGTTACTGTGGAGAGTTCATTGAGACAGGACAGGCTAGAAATGCCTGACTTAAACACGTGTGTGGATTTCTCAGAGTTTGACTTAGATCAGCTTAACGTAGCTGTAGCTTAGCTTAGATCAGCTTAGCTTAGATCAGTTAAACTACTAACTGTATTAAATTGTACCTTTTTTTTTGGCATGTACCTAAAAAAATTCAGTGAATATGGAATTGCTTAAATCGTTCATGACTGATAATATTAAAGAATAAGAAGCAGACAGTCATTCACAACAAAATGCAATTTCCGTTATCAGTGGCGGTAGCTTTTTTTTTTTTTTGTATAGTCTTTCATTTAGTAATCTTTCAAAAGATGTACATAAACAAAAGCTTGACAAAGGAAAACAAGAAAATTTTCTATATTTACCAAGATTTTTTCTTACAATTCTGATTGTATGGTTATACCTGTTTGTAGTATAAAAATATATGGGCACTACTTAGACATGTCATTACACAAAGTATTTCTTAATTTTAATTATGACATGGGTAGAAAACTCAAATATTTTTCTATTTTCAAAGGCAGTAAATCTTGCTGCAAACTACAAGCTTTGGCTTCCCACATAAACATCTATCTGAAGTGCTGTGTACTGCATGAAACTGGCGGGGGAATGTTTTGTTTTTTGATATCATTTGAGACCTGAATCTCAGTCTATGTGGGAAATGAGGAGGCTATAGTAGACTGTGCTGCAGAACAAGAGGTTATGTGCTGTAAAACAAAGAGAAAATGTTGGCGCTTCATATTGGTGTGAAGAAGCACTGCCGTGGGGCTGTGTAAAAGGTATGCAGGGAGTAGAATAATAAAGAAAACAGAAGCAGAGAGAGAAGCCAGCTGTGAACATCATTGTTTGAGGGTTTTTTGTTTTTTTACTGAACAACCTATTCTAGAAAAAGGGTGAAAGAACATCATCAACATTTACAAACATTTTAAAATGATTACTAATATTATTTCAATTATATTTCCTTTGTATGCACCCACATGTTTACAGTCTGATAGAGAATGGTGAGAATGACTGCTAGAGATGCCATGTAGTACGTATTTCCTTGGAAATATATTTTCATATTAAACAAACGTCAGTACAAACACCTGCAATTTGTATTGCTCATAGCAGCAAGAAATAAATGCAAGGTAGTTCACCATCACTCTCCTGGAATAAGGTGATTGTTACTTTGTGACTGCACTGTGTGTATTTTTTCACTTTGAAATGTGAAGAAAAGTAGGTTGATTATTACAAACATTGCTGCATGTTTGCAGAAGAAAAAAAAAAAGAGTAAATACTAATATATATAGTCTTCAGAGAAGAAGACAGTGAATTATAATGGATTTTGAAGGGAATACTCTATCAAAATCATTGTTTATTTAGAAGTAATTTGGTTAGCAATTTCAAGGAAAATGCAGAATCAAACTGAAATATGATGCTACTGTGAAAAAGAAAGTGAAATTAATTCAGAGATTATTGCAAGTACCTGGACAAAGAACAAAGCCATAACACTGTACTTTTTATGTCTTTTTTCTCTCTTTTACACAGCTGAATTACCTGAGATCAGTGTGTATTAGTCAGCAGAAAAGGACAAGATTCTGTGCTGAACTTTGAGTAGGAGCATATTAAATTTGTAATAATTCCCCTCTCTGTTGGGTGAGACATTTGGGCAGGAAACAAATTCACATTTCTCTTTTCTCTTTGCCTGAGAAACATGGAAAAGACACAAGTTGCCCAACCTTTGCACTGTCTTTAGTGCCTGCAATGAACAATTGATGGGACTGCACAGAGGTGTGTTTTTGTCTCCTACTATTTGCATGACAGTTTGTTCCTGTAATGAAAAACCAAGTGGCATTTTTGAGCAAACAACAGGTCTGATCCTTCAGGTTTTTTGGACCTAAAGAAATACCTACCCACACCACTGAAAATCTGCAGAGTGGTTTCCATGGGGAAGGAGATAAGAAAACACCTGATGGGGCATACAGATGCTATGCTTAACATATGTATACAAGCTAGAGTGAAATTAATAGCTGGCTAAAACCTGTAACTTGCAATATTTAGCATGCTTTCTTGTTGTTGTTGTTGTTGTTAATTTCAGTGTTTCTCTTTTGTTTTCCTTTTAATTTTTGAGTGACAAAGAAATAAAATGAAAAGTCAATTAAAAAGTAGTTATGTTTTTGCACTTACTTGATGGCTCATTACTAGCGCAGTCTTTTTACCCACATTGCCTATCTTATTGTAGGAACTGGGATATAACAAAGGATTATGAAGGCGTGGATTCAAGGTATGAATATCTGAGATAAAGATGACTACTTTAGAAACTGCTCTTACTGTTTGAACAATTACATAGAATTCTACATATCATCACTGTGTACGGTGATGAGCAACAGCATCAGTCCATCAGAGGAGTCCTGCCTCCTGCTCTGAACTTTTTTTTGTTATTATTAGTTTGAATTGCCCACTTCACAGAACAGAAATCAGTTTCATGCATTTTGTCTTGATTTTATTTTTTTTTTAAGTTAGAAAGTTATTCAAGTCTGTTTAAATTATATACATTCTTAACAATATAAAATATACTTTGAAGCATTTAACTGGTATGGTTCAATTAAAAGGAAAGAAAGAAAGAAAGGAAGAAAGAGAGAAAGAGAGAAAGAGAGAAAGAGAGAAGAAAGAAAGAAAGAAAGAAAGAAAGAAAGAAAGAAAGAAAGAAAG